>CAWUFW010013180.1:0-492330 GCA_963921515.1 Calotriton arnoldi
TGCTTTCCGCGCCCGGAGGCGCGATAAGGCTCGACAGGCCACACGCAGCGCGGGACGCGCGCGGGCGAAGCCCGGGCCAAGGGCGGGCCCGTCTGCACCCGTCCGAGCCCGGCTGAGACTGGACTGGGCCACCCCCCTGCTTTTTACCCAGGGCTTCTTACGGCACGATTGAAGGTAAAGTGAATTTCATTGCCCCACATGCTAGATTGTGCGTTATTGAGTCATAACACAGGTGGAACGAATTGACCCCCAGAAATGTCTAACCGGAAAGGGGTAGTCGGGACTTTGGATGCCTTCATTGTGAGGGCAGAGTCTCTTCTGTCCCATGAAATTGAAATTACGGAGCGCCGATTGTCCATGGACCCTGCTACTTTGTTTTCTAGTTTGTCAAAGGGTGGACCAAAGGCTGTGAAGACATTATGCGCATCTCCTTGTAAGTTACCGTCTTTAGAAATTTGCGCCGCATCCCCTGTTTTACCAGATACATTATCTTTAATGCCGTGCCCGGGAGTCGTGAGTCAGGTTGCATCAGGTATTAATACCAGAGCACGAGGGCATACTCCCACAAGCCCGCCAAACTGAAAACACTGCCATCTAAACGCAAGAGGAATACCGGGAGTGATGGGTTGCCCAAATCAAAGGCTAAGCCCAAAAACTCTAAAACCGATCATGACAGTGCCAATAACCCGGGAGTTGTCTGCACAGCCTCAGTGGGAACACAGACTGACTTTGTTTTCGATTCTGCCGGTAATGACATTAACCTAGTTGCCAATATAGGCGCTGAGGGAGGCATTGCCGTTTCTCCTTCTGTTACCAGGCATATTGACATCACTCTGGGTGACATTAAGATTGCACTTGATAAGACCTTTAATTTAATGAAGGTGGAGTTCGAATGTTTAAAATCTGCACTGATTAATGTGGCCGACAGGACTATGACCTGTAATGTAGTACCCAATAATGATGTTGGTAATTTACTGCCCTCTTTAAACAGTCAAATGAGTAACACACCTGGGGTAGAGTTGCATCCTGGTCTTGCTACCCAAAAAGGTCCCATTATTGTTACTCCGCATCTTAACTGTAGTCATGTAAACACAACTCACCAGACAAAAACACATAGTAAGCAAGGGGACAGAGGGGCTACTTCACAAAGACACATAGATAATCTGAACTTTGTATCGGGAAGCAGCTGCCCCATAGTTCAACCCCCAGCATACTTGCATGTGATGTAAGAGCAGCTAGGGATACCCCTAATGTTCCCAGTAATGGCCTCCTGAGATCCAATCCCGATGTACTCGACTTACCCCCAGCCTCATGCCCATATGTGTTAGTCCTGGCCGGGGTTCCCTACTTATCTGGGGAGCAACGGGAATCCTGGGCAGACCTGCGTAATAAGGCCGTAGATTGGCTTTGTAAGCATAAGGGGTTCCACCCATCCAAAATGAATGATATCATCATGGCTAGAAGAGTCGGGTGGGTTGGCCATTCTCTCAAAAATATAGATGGCGACTGCATTGTTCTTAATTTTCGCAGACCTAAGTTTGTTCGCCATCTACTGAATATTTTTGAACAACCAACCACTCAAAACACCCATATTAGTGCACTCCCCCTGAGTTATTTTTACAAGCCACTCAACAATCCTCAAAGGGACTCCCCCGTTTTGCCTCTGATAACAAATAGGTTTAACTCGTTATCGAACCTAGATACACAGGACTGACAATTATCAACCAGGGACGCTCAGCTTTCCCAGCAGCCCCTTCTGGAACAGCCCCTTGCCAGTACAGTTATAACCATTACTGATAACGGCGAAAGTCCGCCCACTAGTATTAATAATGGAGCTGATTTGAACATCCTCAGCTGGAATGTAGCAGGACTGCACTCTAAGCTCGACGACCAGGATTGGTTGCGCCTGGTCAAAGACCAAGATATTGTCATGTTCCAAGAGACCTGGGCCACACACGATTCACACATTGAAGGGTTTCATTGCACTTGTGTCCCGGCATCCAGCCACAATAAAGGTCGACCATCTGGGGGCCTTCTTATTGGTCTTAATGTAGCGACTGGTGGTAGCTATAAGATACTTCCAACAAACAGCCCTAACTTCCAAGTAATACTTTTTAAGAGAAGAGTCTCTCTTTATTTGGTTAACTTTTACAATAATGATTTTGCATCAGTCCCCAACAAGAGTTTTATTGAGCTTTTTGATTTTATTTCCAATCTAGATTACCAGGCATCCGGTTGGAATACTATTGGGATTATTCTGGCTGGGGATTTTAATGCAAAATTTTATGACAGGCATTGTGTCACGGAACCACACACTACGGGCCCTTCTTTTCGCAGGGGAGCGGAACTGACAGCTCTATTGAGCTCGCTCAATTTAGTTAATGTCATGGAGCAGTTGGGTACATCTCATGCCACCAATAACCATCACCCGACCTTCAGAGGCAGGGGACATTCGTCCGTAATAGACTTTGTTTTCATCTCTCCTCTATTGACGGATTATTTAATTACTGCAGAGGTTGTTGCCACTATTCAGGGGGATCATAACCCCATTAGAACCGCTTTCAGATTGGCACCCCGACACATGTTCCCAATTGAATGCGGGGCTAAAGATTTAACTCCATCTACCGACAACCTAACACTGTCATGGAGGGGTATTGATAATGGGGATCTGTTTAAATTACTTGTGAAGGGCAACTTACTCCATATTACCTCCTGCTTGTCATCTGAAGCTCCCCATCAGGAGGTAGTTGGTGGTTTTTCTAAACTCTGCCAGGCAGTTAAAACTCTTCTGTTAAAGCCCGTTTCCTCGAAGAAACCGGGCCCTAGATGGTTTGATTCTGCATGCTCTGCTGCCAACAGGAACTTGCGTATGGCTTTGTCAGCTGACCCCAGGTGTTCCCATGATGTAATACAGGCTAGACAGATGTATAAACTAGCTATTACTAACCGGAAAGAGGCACTCGTAAGGGATCGTTGGGAAGCCCTATCGCAGGCTGCTACGGAAAAAAGGGGTAACTTATTTTGGACTGCTGTAAGGGATCTTAGATCCATGGGACAGCTATTAACACCAATTAGCTGCACAATCTCGAGCCAGTCCTGGGAAAATCATTTTTCAAATATTTATGCCACCCCGCAGGGAGAGATTGAACAGCTGGAGTATAGTCTCCCCAACACTCTTCAAATCACACTCCCTGAAATAGAAGAGGCTATCCATCAGTCTATCGGGAATAAAGCCCCTGGCCCGGATGGGTTACCGATTGATATTATCAAATGGATCCCGGACTTCTGGGCTCCCCTTCTCCTGAATGTTTTTAACCATTGTATGTTGGGCCCGCTCCCTGATACTTGGGCAAAAAGTATTATAGTTCCAATATTTAAAAAGGGGGATAGGTCGCAGCCCATTAATTAGAGACCAATATCGTTGATTGATAACACGGTTAAAATACTGGGCAGAGTCCTATATAACAAGATCCTGGAATGGTCAGAGGAATATGGCATTTTAGAGCGCTGCCAGTTAGGCTTTCGTAGGAAGGTTGGTACCATCGAGCAATGTCTGAACCTCAGCCTTGTGATTGGGAAATATACCATTGCTCGTAAAACTCCTGTCTACCTGGCCTTCATGGATTTGTCCTCAGCTTTTGATTTTGTCAACAGGTCAAAGCTGTGGGCCATCCTGTTGGGCCATGGTTTAGACGCTCCCCTGGTTCATTTCCTGGCTTATCTTCATAAGGACCTTCAGGCACAAGTGAGAATTGGTAGAGGTGGTGAGGTCTCAGGGCCTATCAAGGTAGGAAGGGGGGTCAGGCAGGGATGCGTTCTGGCCCCCCTTCTTTTTATTATTTATATTAATGGCCTGAACAAATCATTGATAGGTGCAACCAAAGATGTGCCTATGATTAACGGCAAACCTTTGCCGGTGTTACTTTATGCTGACGATGCGGTGCTTATAGGTCGCACCCCAAACTCATTGCGCATTTTAGTACAGTCGTTTGTTAAACATATGGACAGTCTGGATTTAAGAGCTAATTTAAAAAAATCATTTTTAATGTCTTGTGGCCCACAAAAACGCTCCCTTACCTCTATCTCCGTTGGTAGCCAAAAATTAAATTAATATGCACTGGTAAATTCCCCTACCTTGGTGTGGTCTTTGCTGCGAACGGCTCCTGGACTGAGCATCTTTCTCAGTCCAGGAGCAAGTTCTCAAAGACCATCAATTCCATTTTTAGCTTTCCCCGTCTCAAGAACACTGGCGTTATTTTAGCTATCTTAAAAATTTTTAAATTGCAATGCGTCCCAGTAGCTACTGATGGAGCGGAGATTTGGGGCACCACAAACAGTTCCTGCATTCAGCGGGAAGAAAACAGATTCTGCAGGAAACTGTTGGGCGCCCCAATCTCGACATCTCATTATGTTTGCCATAAAGAATTAAATTTAAATTATGTCACTGATTTTATACGTGCTCGCCCGGCTCTCTTTTGGCTGTCTGTCTGGAAGAATGAGGAAGCTATTCTGACTAGAGATATCATCATGGACTGTTTGAAGTGTGAGAAAGGGATGGATATCCCCTGGCTATCCGGAGTTTATCAGAGCTTATGCAGTATTAATCAGGGTTGTATTTTTAGAAACCCTTGTAAAGCTGAAACACTACGGAAAATAGATCTTAGGAATGCACTTTACCTACTTTACAGTACCGAGCGCATAGCTCAGGAATCACAGAAAACCCTTGTCTCTAGTTATATGTCACTAGTTCAATATTGTTATCCCCTACCAAACTACCTCACCTTACCTATGAGTCACTGGGAAAGAAGTCTGTTATTCCGTCTCAGAGCAGGGACACTCAAGTTTGTATTATGTTTTCCCTTGGTTATCATCCCAAAATTGATTTGGTACCCTGCCCATGTGACGGAACTAGCGGACAGACAACCCTGCATTTTTTATTCTTTTGCAAATATTATATGAAATATAGCAAGGGGACACTCTATCCCTATTTTAAAAAAGGAAACCTGTTAGCCTGGATCTGGCTTATACAAGCATGCTTGGTATGATCGATGAGGAGCTTGTATTCCGCTTAAGTACTTTTCTGAGAGCTGCGATCCGGGCACGTCAGTCCATGTCAGACCCTTGAATTCTTAACTGTGATTGGTTATGTTGTAAATAATGCATTTTATTCATCATATTTTAAGATGTGAAATTGTGTCTGATAATTTTAACAGTTTTTTTTATGGTTGTACTTTTATGGATATACTGCCTATCAGAATAAAGATTATGAATTGATATATACATATATATATTCACTGAAAAAACCGTAGGTTTCAGGCACGTTATAGTTAGAAATTAGCATTTAAAAAACCTTTGAAATTCACTGAAAAAACCATAGGTTTCAGACACGTTATAGTTACAAATTAGCATTTAAAAAACCTTTGAAATTCACTGAAAAAACCATAGGTTTCAGACACGTTATAGTTACAAATTAGCATTTAAAAAACCTTTGAAATTCACTGAAAAAACCATAGGTTTTAGGGACAGTTATAGTTACTTGGACATTGCACTCGTACAAAACCTGTGAAATTCCCCCGTTATAGTTAGTTCAGCTAACTATAACTCGCGCCCGCAATGCACTGCTGATGACGTCACATATTACATCACTCATGACATGGTCAGTGACATCACTGATGACATCACTGATGACATCTCAAATGACATCACTGATGACATCATCCACTGACTGTGTGTTTCTGTAAAGTTTAAATATTTTTAATATATATAGGAAAAGACGTATTGAAGAATGAGTGGGTGTGTAAGTGTCTGTATGGATGATTTAGTAGGTGCGTGACTGACTCTATAAGTGAGTGATTTAACGTATCTTACTGAATGCATGGGTTAGTGACTAAACTGGGTGAATGTCTGTATCCGTCTGTCTGTTGCTGTGTAAGTGGCTGCATGTGTTTGTGAATAGCTACATGAGTGTCTATATGAGTTATTGAATGCTTGTCTGAATATCTGTATGGGTGCCTGAGTGTTTGTGTGGGAGGGGTGTGTGCAACTCTGTGCATAGATGTGTGAGTGGGTGATTCACTGGGTGGATGGTTTCAAGAGTGCATCTGTGATAGACTGTATGGGTGGGTAAGTGTGTGTAAGAGTGTGTTAGTGAGTGAATGTATGTCCCAGTGGTACATGTGTGAGTAACTACATATGTGAAAGGCAGTATATATGTGTGTTGGAGTATATAAATAGCTATAAGCAAGAGTGAGTGATTGTGATAGTGGCTGTATGGATGAGTGTGTGCTTGTATCAGTGATTGTATAAGAGCGTAACAATGTGCTACTATTTGTATGAGTAAGTGAGCTGGTGTGTGTATAACTGTATAGGTGAGTAAATGGCAGTGTGTTTAATTATTTGCATGACTGACTAGGTGTGTGAGTATCTCTATGGATGAGTGGCGTTGTTTGAGTGTCTATATAGGAGTAAGAGTGCATATGATAGTCCTGTACTGAGTGACCGTAAGTATGAGTGACTGTACGGGTGAGTGAGTGGATGTGTGTGTGTAGACCTAAGAATCAGTGAGTGGGTATGTAGTTATTGGTGTTGGAGTGTCTATGGTTTTGCGAATGGCAGTCTGTAATTTAGAGTGGGTGTATCAAAGGTTATATTAGGGTGTGAGGAGGTGCATCAGATTATCACGTGGATGATGTCATCAGTGATGTCATTTGAGATGTCATGAGTGATGTCATCAGTGATGTCACTGACCATGTCATGAGTGATGTAATATGTGACGTCATCAGCAGTGCATTGCGGGGCGCGAGTTATAGTTAGCTGAACTAACTATAACGGGGGAATTTCACAGGTTTTGTACGAGTGCAATGTCCAAGTAACTATAACTGTCCCTAAAACCTATGGTTTTTTCAGTGAATTTCAAAGGTTTTTTAAATGCTAATTTGTAACTATAACGTGTCTGAAACCTATGGTTTTTTCAGTGAATATATATATATATATATCTATCCAAAACCACCTGTGGTCCACAGGCGGCGCGCTCAGCTGCTGGTGCGGTGTTAGAGGGTCAGACCACATGCTCCCAAACATAAGGTAGCACAAAGGAGGTTACACCGCACTCCAAGAGATGTACTTCAATAAACTTTATTGTTTTCTGTCCCAAAAGCAGGCGCAGCTATGTACAAAGACATATTTTAATTTAACAATGATGCAGGAAATTATTGAGAGACTGTGCATATGGGACAATAGAGCTTGCACTAAGCAATGAGAGATACTTACTCAAATTTGAATTCCCATCATGCCTCAATAAGGGAACTATAAATCCCACAATGAGGAGTACTGAACTCAAGGCACGGCAGATTTCAAGCAGGTAATCAAGAACCAACTGAGGAAGACAACAGTTGAAACGCATTGTGGTGAACAGAAGAGAACTGCTTTTGGGACAGAAAACAATAAAGCTTATTGAAGTACATCTCTGGGAGTGCGGTGTAACCTCCTTTGTGCATATAATATATATATATATATATATATATATATATATATATATATATATATATATATATATATATATATATATATATAATATATATATATATATATATATATATATACACAGCAGGATCCCAGGGGTACCACCATCCAAAGAAAGGCGCAACAACAGGAAATATATATATATATCCAAGTTCGTTTTCACGCCGCGAAATAAGTGCACTCTCAGGACACAATCCAAGCAAAGTTCAGGTAGTTTATTCCGCTCTAACGCAACACATTTCGGCAGTTACGCCTTGCTCACACGTATAGAGACTCACAAACAGTCCGTGTCATATACCAGGAAGAAGTGCCACGAATATGCATAAACATCAACAAAGGACTACCACGCAGCGCGAAATGCCATAATCATGGTGGCCATCTTGGAATAAGCAACTTCTAGGTAAAATACCTACATTATGTACCAATTCTGCGTTTTCTCACTACGTACATGTGAAAATTATACATACGTCATTACAATGCAGATTATGCATGGTGGAATCAAATGATAAATCAATAAATACATTCCTAAATAAAGTAAACATAACATAACTGATATTGGCGGCCATGATGGAACAGTTCATTCGTAGTAGTCATATACCAACTTCGGATGCCTGTAGTTATTCCGATGATATTGAACTAATGCTACATAATGTATCAACATGTGGCCTCTCCTGGTAACACCCGTGAAAATAAAGTGTACAAAATATATACATAAAGTGCAGTTACGTCTGTCTCCGTGTTTAAGTGATCCTCAGTGTAGTCAGAAATACGTAGACTGTGCTAAACCAGTAACTCCTTAGTACTTATGATCGAGGAGAAAAACAGAGAGCTAATATATGGCCAGTGCCAGATTGAGTTTAAAACCCCGTTAGCTAAGTGGAGAGATGTGTGTGATGTACCTACTCAGGTTGACAAGTGTATGTACACAGGTAATAAAAGGACATATCCTAATAGTGCTATTATACAATGAATTCACCACCTGACCAAGTTCCGGGCAAGTTCCCAAGGAGGTAACATATCAGTGTTACTGAATATGTAATCCATTATCCACACATGAGTGTAACCTAATACTGTAATATCTGGTCATATAGTGGCTAGGACAGTGCCTATTCCAGTAGTAAACAGAATCATAATGGACATTAGGAAACAGACAAAAATATTCAAACCACAAATGAGTGCGCTTGACTGAAGTGATGTGACCTCGCCTTGTGCCTCTGGAAAAAAGGTTAGGGGACCCGTGGCTATGTACTACCTCCGTAGTGTGGGCCACGTCCTTTCCTCCTGTAGTGAAAAAAGGGAAAAAATGAAAATAGGTTAAAAACCGTCAGAAACATAATGTACATGACAATATATTACAGTTACTACATGTGCACAAAATTCCCTAGGAAGACAGGGTAGATGTCAGAGGGCAGAGAGCTTGTTACTTAATATAAAGGTGTATTCGTAACTCTTCATCAAGGTTAAGTCCCCCTGGGCTCTTAATCTGTAGATCAATAATGTATCTCGATTCGGTCTGTGAGTCTGAGTGACCGGTCTCCTCCTCTAGGTGGTCTAGGAATATGTTCTAAAATAAAAAAGGTAAGCAGGGAGCTGTTGGAGAAGTGGTGTTGTTGGAAGTGGCATGCCACTGGATATTGTTGGTCCTTATTGGTGATAGCCCTCATATGTTCAAGTATACGTTTTTTGGCTGGATGAATGGTACTCCCAATGTACTTGAGGTTGCACGGGCACTCCGGCAGTATATGACAAATGGAGTTGCACATGTGAGGAATTGGTTTATCTTCTCTTTCTGTCATCTACAGTGGTAAACTCCTTCCGCATGCGGCTGTTCTTACAGGCCTTACAATGCCCGCACGGAAAGAACCCTCTCAACCCTTGGTCTTTAATGGTGTTGTAAGGAGTGATATCACTATGGACCAGTTTGTCTCTAAGGCTAACACCCCTTCTGTATGTGATGCTCGGCCTGTCATTGATAAGGGGACCAATGTTCGGGTCACTTTTGAGGATATCCCAGTGTCTGGTGATGATGTGTCTGACGTTATTAGCATTCCTATTGTAAGTGAGGATGATTCTTGTGTTACTCTCCTGGTCTTTGGTTATCGTAGTATTGTCTGATCTAGTGTACAGTGTGTCCTTGCGTTCCACCTGTTCTACTTTTGTAATAGCTTTGTTGAGTACCCATTGCGGGTATCCCCTCTCCTTGAATCTTGTAATCATGGTAGATCTTTCCTCTTTGTAAGCAGTGTCTGTGCTACAATTCCGTTTGGCCCTTAGTAGTTCCCCATATGGTATGCTCCATTTAAGTGGATCAGGGTGGCTGCTAAGGGCATGTAGCAAGATGTTATCTGCTGTATCTTTGCGGAAGAGTTTAGTTTGTAATGGGTTTCCAATTACCTCAATTTTGGTATCCAGACATTCCACTGATGTTTTACTGAGTGTACTTGTAAGGCTGATGTTATACGTGTTAGTGTTAAGTTCGTTGATGAATTTTTTGGCTTCGATCTCTACTCCCTTCCACACCACAAAAATATCATCAATATAGCGTTGCCATAGTATCACCTGCTCTGTTTCTGGAAAGTTAGAATTATCCATAAAGATTTCTTTTTCCCCATTTGCCCATGAAAAGGTTTGCAAAACTGGGGGCAAAACAGGTCCCCATCGCGGTCCCTGTAATTTGCTTGTAGAGTGCGCCATCAAATAGGAAAATGTTATTAATGAGGCAAAATTCTATCATCTCTAACAACATGGTTGTGTGGGCCTTAAACCTGATGTGTCTGGTTTGTAAGAATTGTTTACATGCCTCTATGCCTTGGTTGTGTTCAATTATAGTGTAGAGTGAATTCACATCTAGTGTGATAAGGAGAAAATCCTCTTCCCAGTGTAAACCCTCTACTTTCCTCAAAACATCTTTGGTGTCTCTTACATGGGAAGGGAGGTTGCTCACAAAGTCCCGTAGGAAATGATCCACATATTTTGAGATATTTTCAGTGGCACTACCTTTAGATGATACAATTGGCCTTCCAGGTGGATTATTTTTATCCTTATGTATCTTCGGTAGAAGGTACATTACTGGGAGAATGGGATAATCCCGTTTAAGAAAGCAAAATTCCTCCCATTCGAGTATGCCCATATCTTTCCAGTTAGTCAGTTTATCCCAAATGGCCTCCACACTACTAGAGTAAACATCTCTCTGGACCACAGATTAAAAGCTGGTATCTGTCAATTGGCGCAAGGCTTCAGCAACATAATTGTCCCCTTTTGGGATAAACTGACTAACTGGAAAGATATGGGCATACTCGAATGGGAGGAATTTTGCTTTCTTAAATGGATTATCCCATTCTCCCAGTAATGTACCTTCTACCGAAGATACATAAGGATGAAAATAATCTACCTGGGAGGCCAATTGTATCATCTAAAGGTAGTGCCACTGAAAAGATCTCAAAATATGTGGATCATTTCCTAAGGGACTTTGTGAGCAACCTCCCTTCCCATGTAAGAGACACCAAAGATGTTTTGAGGAAAGTAGAGGGTTTACACTGGGAAGAGGATTTTCTCCTTATCACACTAGATGTGAATTCACTCTACACTCATAATTGAACACAACCAAGGCATAGAGGCATGTAAACAATTCTTACAAACCAGACACATCAGGTTTAAGGCCCACACAACCATGTTGTTAGAGATGATAGAATTTTGCCTCATTAATAACATCTTCCTATTTGATGGCACACTCTACAAGCAAAATACAGGGACCGCGATGGGGACCTGTTTTGCCCCCAGTTTTCCGAACCTTTTCATGGGCAAATGGGAAAAATAAATCTTTATGGATAATTCTAACTTTCCAGAAACAGAGCAGGTGGTACTATGGCTACGCTATATTGATGATATTTTTGTGGTGTGGAAGGGAGTAGAGATCAAAGCCAAAAAATTCATCAACAAACTTAACACTAACACGTATAACATCAGCCTTACAAGTACACTCAGTAAAACATCAGTGGAATTTCTGGATACCAAAATTTAGGTAATTGGAAACAGATTACAAACTAAACTCTTCCGCAAAGATACAGCAGGTAACACCTTGCTACATGCCCTTAGCAGCCACCCTGATCCACTTAAATGGAGCATACCATATGGGGAACTACTAAGGGCCAAACGGAATTGTAGCACAGACACTGCTTACAAAGAGGAAAGATCTACCATGATTACAAGATTCAAGGAGAGGGATACCACGCAATGGGTACCCAACAAAGCTATTAAAAAGTAGAACAGGTGGAACGCAAGGACACACTGTACACTAGATCAGACAATACTACGATAACCAAAGACCAGGAGAGTAACACAAGAATCATCCTCACTTACAATAGGAATGCTAATAATGTCAGACACATCATCACCAGACACTGGGATATCCTCAAAAGTGACCCGAACATTGGTCCCCTTATCAATGACAGGCCGAGCATCACATACAGAAGGGGTGTTAGCCTTAGAGACAAACTGGTCCATAGTGATATCACTCCTTACAACACCATTAAAGACCAAGGGTTGAGAGGGTTCTTTCTGTGCGGGCATTGTAAGGCCTGTAAGAACAGCCGCATGCGGAAGGAGTTTACCACTGTAGATGACAGAAAGAGAAAGATAAACCAATTCCTCACATGTGGAACTCCATTTGTCATATACTGCCTGGAGTGCCCGTGCAACCTCAAGTACATTGGGAGTACCATTCATCCAGCCAAAAAACATATACTTGAACATATGAGGGCTATCACCAATCAGGACCAACAATATCCAGTGGCACACCACTTCCAACAACACCACTTCTCCAACAGCTCCCTGCTTACCTTTTTTATTTTAGAACATATTCCTAGACCACCTAGAGGAGGAGACAGGCCACTCAGACTCAGACAGACCGAATCGAGATACATTATTGATCTATAGACTAAGAGCCCAGGGGACTTAACCTTGATGAAGAGGTACGAATACACCTTTATACTAAGTAACAAGCTCTCTGCCCTCTGACATCTACCCTGTCTTCCTAGGGAATTTTGTGCACATGTAGTAACTGTAATATATTGTCATGTACATTATGTTTCTGACGGTTTTTAACCTATTTTCATTTTTTTCACTACAGGAGGAAAGGAAGGGGCCCACACTACGGAGGTAGTACATGGTCACGGGTCCTCTAACCTTTTTTCCAGCGGCACAAGGCGAGGTCACATCACTTCAGTCAAGCGCACTCATTTGTGGTTTGAATATTTTTGTCTGTTTCCTAATGTCCATTATGATTCTGTTTACTACTGGAATAGGCACTGTCCTAGCCACTATATGACCAGATATTACAGTATTAGGTTACACTCATGTGTGGATAATGGATTACATATTCAGTAACACTGATATGTTACCTCCTTGGGCACTTGCCCGGAACTTGGTCAGGTGGTGAATTCTTGTATAATAGCACTATTAGGATATGTCCTTTTATTACCTGTGTACATACACTTGTCAACCTGAGTAGGTACATCACACACATCTCTCCACTTAGCTAACGGGGTTTTAATCTCAATCTGGCACTGGCCATGTATTAGCTCTCTGTTTTTCTCCCCGATCATAAGTACTAAGGAGTTACTGGTTTAGCACAGTCTACGTATTTCTGACTACACTGAGGATCACTTAAACACGGAGACAGACGTAACTGCACTTTATGTATATATTTTGTACACTTTCTTTTCACGGGTGTTACCAGGAGAGGCCACATGTTGATACATTATGTAGCATTAGTTCAATATCATCGGAATAACTACAGGCATCCGAAGTTGGTATATGACTACTACGAATGTACTGTTCCATCATGGCCGCGAATATCAGTTATGTTATGTTTACTTTATTTAGGAATGTATTTATTGATTTAATATTTTATTCCACCATGCATAATCTGCATTGTAATGACGTATGTATAATTTTCACATGTACGTAGCGAGAAAACGCAGAATTGGTACATAATGTAGGTATTTTACCTAGATGTTGCTTATTCCAAGATGGCCACCATGATTATGGCATTTCGCGCTGCGCGGTAGTCCTTTGTTGATGTTTATGCATATTTGTGGCACTTCTTCCTGGTATATCACACGGACTGTTTGTGAGTCTCTATACGTGTGAGCAAGGCATAACTGCCGAAACACGTTGCGTTAGAGCGGAATAAACTACCTGAACTTTACTTGGATTGTGTCCTGAGAGTGCACTTATTTCGCGGCGTGAAAACGAACTTGGAAACCGGGCACTCCCCTGGTGCGTGTGTATATATATATATATATATATATATATAATGTTAGCATCAAGTGCTGGGCTACCAAGTCATGAAGAAAGCCCTGTTCCAAGCAAAACAATGGCATACATCAACCTCTGGAGGGAAACAGTCGGAACATTGTGGTCTGAACCATGCGTGTTCCGACTACGCAAGCTTGACCACGCTTGCCTTAACCATGCACATGCCATAACCACGTATATGCATGGTTAAGGCAGTTCGTGGTCTAGCTGCTGGAAGACGGAAGCAGGAAGACACCGCGGTGAGGTAAGTGGGGCTGGTGGGGTAGTGTTTTGGGGTGGGAGGGGGTCGTGGTAGGTTTTAGAGCAGTGGACGGGGTTGGGGTAGTTTAAGGGACAGCGCAGGGGGGTGGGGTAGTGTAACTTACAGGGCATGGTTTTAGGCCTTTGGGCAGTGTGAGGGGAATTGGTAGTTGGGTTAGTTTTTAGGGCAGGTGGGGGGTAGGGGTAGGTTTTAGGGCAGTGGAAGGGGTTGGGGTAGTTCAAGGGACAGCATGAGGGCGGGGTAGTGTACGTAAAGGGGCAAGGTTTTAGGCCTTAGGGCATTGGAAGGGGACTGGGTAGATGGGGTCATTTTTAGGGCTGGGGGGTTGGGTAGGTTTTAGAGCAGTGGAAGGGGTTGGGGTAGTTTAAGGGACAGCGCGGGGTGGGGGGCGGGGTAGTGGCGACCATAGTTACACATACCCTTTTACCATTCATGTCTATACCACAAAATGTCGTGGTAAAGGCATGCATGGTAAAGGAATGTGTGGTTAAGATGCATTCGTGGTTTGGGCTGCATGGTAGAGGCACGCGTGGTTTAACCGTGCGTACCTCTATCATACAACCACCTCTGGAAGAAAAGGTAGCTTTTAGTGGATACCAGTAATGGAGGCCACAACCAATGAAGAAGGTTGGGTGGTATTGATTTACTATTCTAGGTTTTGTCAGGTAACACTCATAGAGGTGTGCTTCTTGCAAACAGATTTTGAAACCATTGCAATATTTTGAGACTGCAGTATTCCCACCATGTCTACTTTTACAGACACCCCTAGGGTACGGTCAATGAAAATGAACCTTTAGTACCTCTCTTTTATTGTCCGACATCACATCTATCTCAAGTAGAAAAGGGATCCTCTAGCTTTAAAAATATAGCTTCAGTATGAAGTATCAGTGAGTTATGGATAACTCCACATTCTGTCAAGGTGCCCTTATCCAAACACAATAGGTGAGCAGAAGGAAACAATATGAAATAGGGAGCAACTGTAATTGATGAGGAAGCTGAACTTCTATGTGCCATTAACCTTGGTTGGTAGTCATGGCCTTCAAGATGTGTTCAGCAATGGATGTATGACGAACCATTCATGAAATTACCACGCATGCCTTTACAATGCATCCATTTCCACACAAATGCTGTTACCATGCATGCCTTTACCACGCAATTCTTTACCATGCATTTGCCTTTACCACGCATGCCTTTACAAAGCATTATATATTCTAACTCGTTGTAAATGCATGTGTGGTAAAGGCATTTGAGTGGTAATGAAGGCGTGTTAAAGGTATTGCGTGGTGACGACTGCATGATAAATTACGTTTCCTTCAGGATTTATGGGAAGAACACCTCAGAACATTGTAATGACATCTATGCACCACACCACCTCCACCCGACAAGTGATAGACATAATCCTTAATGTTTGGCCTTAAACATAATTGTCTGAGGAATGGCTGTTCCTAAGATAGTTTTGCATAAGAATGTCAAAAGCCTTGTTTCTTGTGCCATTCACATTCTTTACTTTGGGCACGGATCATCACACAGAGCAAGACCCTACATTCAAAAAAGAGTGTGGTTCCCAAAACTTAACGGCTGGTGACTCTCTTCTTCTAAGCATCAAGCCAAGCATAGATGCCATCCTTATGTTAGAATATCTGAGAAATATCCCCTTAGATGACGTGAGCATGGACTTTTTAAGTTCCCACAATGTATGGCAGATATTGATGATGGTCAAAACAAACATGCCTAGTACATGGAAGAACTGCTAGCCACCACTACAGTAGGGGCAGTCGTTCTAAAGGTGAAAGAGATAAAGACAAGCCACAGTCCTTCCGAAGAGATGAAAATGGGAAAGGTCCCTAAGAAGTGGTGTGAGGGGTGAGTTCCAGAAATACCTAGAGTCCCTGGAAATAACACACCAAGGAATAATGCATTAATGGTTGCATATTAGTAGTGAGATGGACACTTTCATCTGTACCCTGAAGAAGGAGGTCAGGAGCTAAGAAGAACAAGAAACTGAGGTGGAACAAAACCTTTAAAAAATTCCTGTTTTAAAAAAATACAATCAATTCCTCACTGTCTGGCACCAGAGAGGTAGAACCAGTGAGTGGGACTTCTATCGAGGCTAAAATGGCCCCAGTCCTCCTCCTTGTTTGAAGGCTATTATCTCAATACCACCCACGACCAGCCCAATATTATTCTGCTTGATTAAAAGCCTGTTCTCATGGATAATCTAGTAGCAAGCAATTGTTTTCTTTTCATTGACGTATATTTGAGGGGTGCTATATTCTGAACTAACTGTTGTGATGTGATCTGAGCTTTGACCACATTCTCTGACCATGCCACGCCTTGTGGCAGAGGCCGAAATCTTGGGATTCCTGTGCTTGCATGTTTAATTCAAAATGGCCACTGAAGATGGAAGTGTGTGCGTCAAGACATTCCCAGCTCTCATGAAGTCTGTGCTAAGAATGGGCCCTGAGACCCATTCACCAAGTTGCACAATATTTAAACCAATGAAATGCAGGTCTCAGAATTTAAATCTACCCTTGTACCTACAGATGGAAGGTCAGAGGTCTCTAACTCACGTTGTCAGTGCCTTAATCAAGGGATGTATTTGCATGGATACACCCTTTGTGGCAGAGCTTAATTTGTAGAAGAAAGAATGCTGGTGCCCAAAGTTCTCCTCAGAAGACTACGGCCATAGCTATTAAATGTCAGCGAACCGACTACCAATGCTGAAGGGACTTTAGTCCACCTCAGTCCTCTTTAATCCACTGCCAGACACTCCCTGTCCCTTTATCTCACTCTTGTGGGTTCCTCCTTTCTCCCTTTGTGACGGTTTTTCTTTACCCTCTCGTTCGTGGGAAATGTCTGAAGAGAAAAAATAAGTGTTGGTCCCTAGAACAGTGTGCCAGTGGCCCCCACTGGCAACAGCCGGCTCAAATTAAGCACTGCTTTGTTGGAACCTATGTATTTTGCGCTGGATCCAAGTGGTAATGGGGCACAAATATACAATCACATAGCACCTAGTGAAATATATGCAACACTTATTCTGAGTACATTTTTTCAAGTGGCAAAATCGAATATGCCGGGTGCAGTCACAAAAACATCACACATAGGATCAGATTTGCAAAAATATAGCGCAACTCGGCACAGCAATCAAAGTCACTGTGCTGCATTGTGCAAGGGGAAGAGACCAGTACAGGGCCATATTCACTAAATATGACCTGCTGCAGCTCGCTTACCTCGCCCTGGTGCACAAACCTGTCTAGTGCCATTAACCATGGTGCAAAGGTGTATGTGTGATGTCTAGCATCGATATTGTACTGTAAGTAAGCACATCTAGTACAAAATCCTATGCCTAAACAATTGTCAAAACATTCCACACACTGGATGTGTGCTGTACAGTGTAGCAACATGTAATGTGCGAACTGTTTAGAGAAACCGATTTCACCAACTCTGCACCTGCCTCAAGGAAGCATTATTTTCTAATGCAAGGCCTGGTCTGTCAATTTTAGTAAATAGATCTTTGCATCAAAAATATGAATGCTTGTATTTGAATACCCAAGTACCACCCAGGTAACGCCCTCTCAACGAAAAGTGTCGCAAAGCAGGGCAAAGCTCTATTTGCACTGAAAAAAATACACTTTTCCAGCACAAAAACGTTTTATGCTGGAAAGTAAATAACCTTTAAAGAGTTTAAACCACTTTGCATCCCTTTTTGTGTGACTTTGCTGTGGCAAAACATCTTGATACATTTAACCCATTGAATCACAGTTTTAACAGGTAACTTGTGCACCCATTTTAATGTAATATATACGTATTGTAAGGCATAAGACAGAACACTTACCTGATGGTACCAAGAGTACAGTGGGGTGTTTTTGAAAAGATCTTCAAAACTCAAAGGAAGGATATGAACATTTTTCAGGGTGGCTAGAAGAAATAATTCTGTGTAGTTTGAGTTTAAATTGATTGGTATATTTTTGGTAAGCCCTTTCATGAGGAAATACACAGGTCTGTCCGGGTAAGTCCGGGCTGCTGACTCAATAGAACATATCACCAGTGCTGGAGGAAACATCCTATCTGTTGTCTCAATAAAGAAGATTCCGGGTTCTTTGGGGGTATCCAGTGTGGTAAGAGGAGCAGTACTGCTAGCCACTGTCGGTGATGTAATGACCTGTAGGTATGTCATCAGGCCAAATGATGTTTTTTTCTCTCCCACCGTTTTCCAGTAAATAAATGAACAACATAGAGTCATCAATACCAGAGCAAGCGCTTTCATCCATATGTTCATGACCATGTCTTTGAGGGTTATCTGGGCAACCTAAAAACAAAGCGTCATATTTTTAAATATATATATGTATATTTATATAATTATATATACACACAGAAGTGCTTCAATTTATCATCTGGAAGGATTTACCATAAAAAAACAATCAAACGAAAAAAAGACATAAGCACGCGTTTAACAACATTTGTTGATTCTGCCACTATATATCAAAACTAAAGCTTCATGAGACGAATGGGTGGCGGTAACCATATAGTTAATAATAACATATGTAAAAAAAAAGTTAAACAAATATATTTTGCAGTTCATGCACAGACAGACTAGGTACTTCTAGGGTGAAATACAAAATTGCTGCTGCTGTTGTGGGGCATATGTAAAACTTGCAGACTACGTATTACATTCAGAGTTCACAATGTAACAGAGCCTCTGGGCTGAATGTTTTATTTGTACGAGATTGACGCCCTGCCACTATTTCATGTGATTTTTTTATTAGCCCACGCTCGACTGAACTCTTTTCTTCTAGCCTCCATCTGACTGTTATGTGTCGTTTATGTTATGTCTGGTTTGACAGCACAGTTCTCTTATCACCTTTTGTTGATAATTAATTCAAATATGCGTAGGGTGGGCTTTGATTCGCCTGAAGAAGTATTGAGTGCACACAGGTATGCACGAATGCTATTTCCATGCAGAAGACAGACCTATTGGCTTTGCCAATTCATGTTTGCACTCTTAGCGTTCTTTACTACCTAGTTACATTTGTAGGCAAGCCCTGCAATAGGCGTCATAAATCATCGCATGGAGCCCCCTTAGGTTATGAAACGGGAGATGGCAGCAAAATGTGCTGTGTCCTTTTGATTGTCGATGAAAGTGGTGGTGCGAGAGAGCCTGGCATAGAGTGAACAATTAAGAGTTTGGCTGAAGCGGGACAACTGCCAAAAATTGACACATGTCCCCTCCGCCCTATATACATTAGCATACAATCTAAATAAAGCGGATGTGGCATCCACCAAATTGTACCGGGCCCACCAAACTCTAAATGGCCCCAGAGTCCTTTGCCTTCCCAGGTAGTGATCACTCTGTTCTGCACTTCAACTCATTGCTGCTCCATCACACTGCTCTTCCAGTTGTGTAGCATTGCATAGGAGTAGAGGGGTGTAGGCTGACAGGGGGGTGTAAGATGGTGGCTGTCTTTGTGGACCGACATGCAAACAGCACTCCACCTGACCACCAACCTCCAATTCCAGGTCTGCAGGAGAAAATAACAAGGGAGGATGTCGAAGGCCATAACTTTAATCTTGTGGATAGACTGTGGTATGTTTATGGAGATGTAGCTAAATAACAGAGAACAGAGACTAAGGAGGGGCTTGCCTGATTGCTCTCCTTACCTCTCACTGAAATGTAATGCAATGTACAGAGCAACCAGGAAGTGACGCCTTGATATTGAAAGCACAGTTGAGTAGTTCACCACGATCCTGCAGGGCTGTGTTCATATAGCACCCCATCATTTTATCGAAGTGTGCACGTTAATGCTGTGATGGACACATTTATGAACATGTCCTGCCAGAGATTCCCATTATCTATGGATGCTATACCATACATTAGACACAAGGGCAGAATGTTACACTGAGATGTGTTTAAACAGGTTTCATCACATGAACAGGGCAAACGTAGAAAGTGCACCATTAGGTTTGATTCAAAACTAGGTCACTGAAACTGAATGTTGGCTTCCCCAGCAATCATCGGCCAAGGCTTGTGCTAAACAGACCTTCATCTAGAAGCCACTAGGCTCTACTTCTGAATAAAAGCAAGAGACTTTGAGCACATGGTCTGACCTTTATTCAACGCTTCAGCCATGTGCAGGAGGCTCTGGGTGCAGGGAGTGGCATCTGGTCACACCCCGGAACCAGTGTCCCTGCTGCATAGCCCAATGGATGGGGAGCACAGGATGAGTGATTTGGTGAAGGCCTGCACCCAGCTATCTGTCTCAAGAGTCCACTTATGACCATGTGCAATGTGCTCTGGGCACAGGCCACACCATTTGTCTAAGCAGAGTGCCAACAGCCCCTACCCAAAGAGATTGGTTTGGAGGGCCTAAGAAGATGTGCAGACAGCCATAGTCAAAGGGTTTGGCCATTGCCAATATCTTGCACCCAATACCTTGCATTAAGTACTCGAAGGACAAAGGGTAAGACTTTGGTGGCACCCTGGAGTGCATACAATAACACATTACAAAGCATGTGTATGTGTAAAGCACACATTGACCCTTTGGGCCACCTCAGCACTGAATAACATGTGCCCCTGCCCCTTGGCCATGCCCAGCACAAACTGAAAACAAGGTTTGGCCTTTGGCCATGCTCATTGAGCTGTCTGCAAACCCTGAGTACTCATTAAACACAAAATGGAGCCTTTAGGCACACACTGCATCTTGAACTCCCTACTGCATTGCCCACTATGCAGAACCTTTGGTCATGTACTGCACCACTCCCCCACTATTCTCACAAGAGCCATGCATACCAAAAACACCCACCAAATGTAATGTTTATGACTTCACAATATTTTTTATCAATAAGTGACAACGCCTGCAAGCACAATGTCATTAAATATTAGCACTTCTTTAACCCCAAAAAGAATACTGTAATTGTAATATCACATTTATAGTGATATTGGTAATGTTACACCTAATCTGAACTGAAAGCTCATTTATGAAATGTGTAGTGGTATATGTTGCATCAGGGTGCAGTCATAAGCATTGCATTTGGTGCGTGTGGTATGGTTTGCTAGTGTGCTGTGAGTTATGGTTTGTGTGTTTATCCATTTTAATTTTTAGCCATAAATTGTACTTTAATTGTATATTAAAGTGAATTTGTGACAATTTTGCATGTTATGGTGTTATAGCCAAAATAAACCATACTTTTATTTTAACCTTGTTTTTTCAGTGAGCAGAGGTTGGCCAGGCCCTGCGGGCCACCTGTGTAGCCAAAGGCCATGCACATTGGGGGTTTGGCCGCACAGCGTGTCCTCCAGTCAGGCCCTGTGCCTGGACTGCAGCAAATGGCCAACTTTCATTGCCCACATACTTTCACCATGAGCAGAAGGGACTGTGTGTTAGGTCTGGATTCCTGGTCCTTTTATTCAGCTCTCCATGGGTGTCCAAACCCTGCTGCTCATGGTTACATTCAAGGCTTTTTCTGTCACAGGGAGAAAAGATTCCAATGGGAGATGAAATGGGAAAGACTAGCTTTTTTTTTAATCATCTCATTAAGTGAGTAAGCTAAAGATGGTGAGTGTCTACCAAGAGCTGTACATGCCATGAGTGATGCAATCTGTGAGGACATAAGCAGAGCATGGTGGGGGGACATGTTCTAGTTATGTCAGTAAACTGCAACTGGTGAATTTCAGTGTTTTTATTTTAAAATATTATGTCTTAGCTGACATTTTCACAGAGCTATAACATTGCTATAACCTTTGGCCTCTTCAGTGAATTTCTGAAGTTTTTTTAATGTAAAGTAAGATATTATGGCTATACCCAACTAGAACGCCAGTTTTACCTTTATTTTTTTCAGTGAATTTTTTATTTATTTTTTAAATGCAAAGTAAGATCTTGTTGCAATACTGAATCACCCACAAGCGTCCAACTCCCAACGGACGGCCACTCCACATTTATTTTATACTTAACTTTACTGGTCCCGTGGAAGTCCCCCAAGAGTCTTGAGGGACTCCCGTGGGTTGACGGCGGCACCCCCATTTTTTTTTAAATTGCGGCTGAGTGGGACCCTCCAGGACCCCACCATACAAGCGCCAGGGAGTCCGGATACCCCTACCCTTCCCCCCATATTTGGTAATATTTTAATATTTTTAGGACACTGGGACCTAGTCCCCGTGTTCAGTAATGGCTGGCTTAACATTTCTTCTGATGTTGTGGCTCGCCAATAAGAGATCTCATTCCAGCAGGACCAATCTCGGTCCTGCAAGAGCGAAATGACCAATGGGATAAAGAGCCTTCTTGGCCAATGGCCACACTTAATTTTTTTAAAGTTTTGTAAAGATTTGTCAAATAGCACCAAAGTTATCAGCAAAAGCAAAAACTGCTCTTCCTATGGTAAATCTGCCCTAACTGTAACTGCATGGTGGTGACCGCCACTGTGTAATGTTTGTGTGTTATATATGCATATATTTGTTTATAGTGATAATTCAGCCACACATTCCATTCAAATTGCATTTCTTAATTTGTTTTTAACTTTTCAACTAATAGACAAATTTGCACCAAATCTGGGGTTCACAACAGAATATCAGAGCCAAAGATACCATATGGACAGAATATCATGTCAAAAATATAGAGGACCAAAATATCGAGAAGGTAAGTGCAAATAGGCAAGTATAGATTTACTATTCTTAACTCCACATCTACGCACCTTGAAGATATATAAATCATCAAGGTACATATATGTGAAGTTACATATAGGAAAACTTTACTTCACTGAAGAATCCTACCTTCACAATAGTTTTGTCCCCGATGTTCCTGACACAATATTATGTTGCATGATATTTTTGGTTCCGGTATTCTGTCTAAACACCAAATCTAGCAATCCCTTGGTGTAGTCAGCTAAGGTCAGGCTTGCCAATTTTCCGGCAGATCTGTGCAGAGCAGAAAACATTTTGGGGGGGGGGTGTATTTTTCTATTTAAGCTCCCATAGCAAACTATATGTGCCCCTCAAGTGCACCAGGGGAATGGCTATGCACTAAACGTGGCATCAAAGTAGAACATTACTCAGAAGCGTGCTTTTGTTGGTTTAGTGTAAATCTGCTCGTTTTTTGAGATATAAGCATATTAAAAAGGCTGCGAAGAGGGTTTCAAAGGGCTAACACCTTTGTATATCTCTACTGTTTGAGAGCTGAGGATCCTCAGTGAATCCAGAAATTAAGAAACAATGGCATTTGATTGGATAATGAGGATATTCTACTGTGGTCCCGTTCGAACCTGCGATCCCAAATTTGCTAACACACATCCTAGAGTTCAGGTTGTTTGCAAAATGAGAAAGATAGGCCCACTCTGACCCCCTGACTAAAGTAAGGAAACTCTAAAAGATTCCCCCCTTAGGGGAAATTAAAAAAAAAAAAATTGTGGAATCCACTGTACCTTTCTTGGAACAGCGCATCCACTGACACCTGAAATGGGGTACCCAAAGTACCACAGACCCTGGCAGACAAAGGATATCTCGGGGACCTGGAGGTCCTAGAAAGGAGCAGCACAATACTACCAGACATAGAATATGCTTTGATTGGTCCTCTTAGGAGTGGCAGAGGAGCAACACGTAGGAAAGAAACATGCTCTGACGAGACAAGCTAGGAGTAGCAAAGAATAAACACCTAGGAATGGTTATTATTGAGTTGGTGACTAATGATGGAAAAAATGTAGTAAGAGTAGGAATATTAAATGGAGTGACAAAAGGAGAGACTCAATGAAAGTGATATCTGGAGATTGGTCAGGGGTACTAACTAGGCCAAGGCCTAATTTTTTTTTTCCGACTTCCGACGCTTCCGGTCAGCTGCGTTTGGGACCCTGCAGCCGCGCTGAGCTCCGACCGTGCTGAGCATTTGGGACCCTACGGCCGTGCTGAGACCCGACCGCGCTGAACTCCTGCGTCCCATTCCTGGTGGCCTAGCAAACCGGCCTCACGCCATATCACTGCACCGCTCCGCAGCTTACCTGCTGCATGCTGCCAACGCCACCCCTCCGCTGTTGCCGCCACCGCCGCTTCTTTCCCATCAATGCCCACAACGTGAGGACAGCGAGAAACGGCCTGGTAAGCCAGTTAACACGCTCCAGGGGGCCGCTTGCGGGTTGTGGTTGCTGTGGCTTGCTGCCTGTGGCTTGGTTGGCGGTGGTTGGTCGCCTGCAGCGGAGGGGGAGAGGGGGCAGGGGGGCTAAAGCGAGCAAAAGCGGGCAAAAGCGGTGTGTGGTAAACAGGCTTGCCCCCTCCTCAGTGCACTTTCCTCGTCTTCACTTGCCCGCGCCGCTCTTTTGGTCTCCCCTGGCCTCTCAGCCCTACCTGTACTCCTGCAACTCCTGCAACTGCTTTTCTGCGCTTCTGCCAGTCAGCTTATCTGGCCTCTGCACCTGCGCCTTGCTCCTTGCCGTTGCGCTGCCCTGAAACATCTAGTGGCGCCGCCGCGGCGGAGCTCAGAGGAGCTTGGGGAACGTGAAGGAGCAGAATCGCAGGAGGGGGGGAAGAGACGGCGCGCGGGGCTTAGCGCAGTGCTGTGAGCTCAAGTGCGGAGGGGGCAGCGGAGCTCCAGCCCAGTACAACGACCACAGCATTTCAAGGCACCTCAAGACGCCGGACGTGCAGCACGCACAGCACGATACACCGCGCAGCAGCAAACTTGTCCACCGTCTACCATCCATCCGCCCACCATTCCATCCCCCCCCCCAACTTCAGCTCCAGCTCAGTCCCAGCTCAGTTCCAGTTCCAGCTCCACCTTACAACCTAGATTACTGAGCTTCTCAAAGGAGAAAGGGGGAAGGAGGAAAGGCAAGGCAATAATCACCAGGCCATCGGAATTTCTGCTAAGGGGGAAGGACCAAGCCAAGGAAAAAGAGGGGAAGAAACCGGGAAGGGGCACCTACAACACTTACACCGACCGCTACAATGAGATCAGGGAAGGCAAGACAGCAGCTGGCGCCGAACCCTAGCAGGAAAACACGCAGGACAACAAAGAAGGCTTCCGGCATAAAAAGCTTAGAAAGCACAGAAGAACTGACAACAATGGAAGAGGAGACCCCTTTGATCTCCCCACTTCTCAGCAGCCCGTTGGCACAGCCGATTGTCAATACAAGTAACGCAACCATCGGGCCATCAAGACCAAAGGATATCAACCGAAAATATACTCCAAATTCTCCTTCTTAAAAGATGCCGGGCCGGTCTTATGCCTAGCCAGCAACAAAGAAAGCAATCTTCCAACCCCTCTTCAGCCTATCAAAATACTTCATACTGCGTGACAACAGCCAAATGCAGACCACAAGGGGCTTCCGGCCGGCAGGGATATGCTACGCGTAACAGGACCTCGTGAAGCAAGCACAGAAGATGAGAAGCACAAAGGGGACAAGGAGCAGGGGGACAAGGCACACGAAGGAACAAACAAGGATAAACAGGCCCAAACGGAGCTGACATCGAAAGACACCACCACCAACAAAAACGCCACCAACAAAAACATCAACAAAATCAACGCAAGGGAGATAGATGGCCAAGTCCAGACCAACAGCATCATAGAGGCCATGGAAGAGGAAGCAAACCAAAACACCAACAT
Source organism: Calotriton arnoldi (assembly GCA_963921515.1). NCBI lineage: Eukaryota > Metazoa > Chordata > Amphibia > Caudata > Salamandridae > Calotriton > Calotriton arnoldi. Next base: position 25,684 of record CAWUFW010013180.1, read on the forward strand.
ACACAACCCCCTCAGTGGCAACAAGGAAGGAACCTCGACCAATTGGGCACCACACAACTCGGTAAAAGAGGGGCCGAAACACCATGAACGCCAAGAACAAGAACATGGAAACATTGCTAACAATAACACCAACAATAAAAATACCACTCTAAGGGAAGAACCAGGTACTCCCGAACTCCACCAACAACAAAAGGAAAAGGCAACGGAAATGGAAAACCGAAGAAATGACCTCAATAAGGCAAAGCAAATCTCCCCCTTACTTCCTTCAGGGCCAAAGCCAATGATGGCAACAACGGCGAACAATGACCCCATGCACACGTCAATCCAAACGGTGGCGGGAGAAACTGAGCCCACCGCTCAGATATCACTGGGAAGGCAGACCCTACCAACTCAGGAACAGCCGCGTGGCAGCCACGGTCAATTGCATGCAGGCATTGCGCAAGATGAACTAATAAACAAAAACACAATGGCAACACACCTCAACAACGCAGGAAACGGAACCTGAATCATCCTACTTCACACCAGAGGAATGAGAGGAATTGGTTGCCTCATACTCTCTCGCGCCCCAAGTTGAACCCCAACGAAGAAACAGCTCGCCAAGGATTGACAAAAAACACTCCAAATCGCAGGAAAAAGAAGACATTTGGACCACTTTGCTACACACAATGCAAATGTCGGTAAACGCCATGCAATATCAGTCCGACAAGATGGACATCCAATTGTCAGTTCTCAACTCTCTCTTAATCTTTGTTGCAAATATCGACGACAAACTGGCAGATCTCAATAATCTGATCAGAAGAGCACAAGCGGAGACACAAATGGTACAGGCTAGCTGCACCTGCGTAACCATAGTAGATAAGCTGGCAACTCTCCCAACGGTAATGGACAACCTCCTATCCGATATAAGACGCTGAGTCACAGAAATCAACACCAAAAGAACTAGGCACAATGAGAATGGCCGAGCAACAACCAATACAACTGATAACGGAGGACGTACCCCAGGACATCATGGACCTGAAACCAGAGACCAGCATGCCCGATGAGGGCTCGGTCTCAACAAGATCAGAGGAAAAAAAACAATCAAGGCAAGGATTACTGAATACCTCGTTAATGTCCTCAAGGCGTAACACACCTCCCAACAGTAGACTCCCCGGAATGAACCTTTCACCAACCAGCTCGCTTACATCCAAACAACGAAGGAAGCTGAAGAGAAAGGGGAGAAACCAAAAGCTAACTCAAATAACATCTCCTTGCAGGGCCATGAGCCAGGAACGGGGGAAAGACCTCATTGGGGATCCCCCTGACACTACAACCCAGGTGGGCGAGGACAGATTGCCAACAGGAACCTTCAGAACACTCGCCCCAGGAAGAGGCGATAGAAGCAAAAAGAAGCAACTCCCCCAAAACAAACACATGCGGTGGAGAAGCCCCAAAGAGCGAACCCTGCAAGAACAGAGGACGCACTCATGAGGGGACAACTGACTGTGTGGGAATAACTACATCAAGTGAATCCCCCGAGGCAGCGGACACACCCATAGTAAACAGGAATCACCCATAGACCAAACAGCGCAACTGAACTCCACAACAATCATGTTCCATCCCGAAATCAAGTCAAAGGGACGGATCGACATACTAAATAGAGGAAACATTCTATGTTTAATAAATTCCATCTACAGCCTGAAGAACATAAGATCTAATGATCTGGAGTCAATAGAATTTGTGGAGTCTCCGGAACATCCGGGTGTGGAAGCGACTCAAACAATTTGGGCTACATCTGGGATAGCAGACAAAGTTCTAAAAGAATATACCAAATTTTAACACCGGGGGAATTAAGCTACGACCCTTCGACAAACCAAGATATCCGGAACCCCTAATCATCACTTCGGAAAATCAAAAAGAGTCCAGGGGAACTCAACTGAGTACACACTCATACTCAGTGCTACGCGGAGCCCGCAGCGAAAGCTCAGAGGGCAAAGAAATTAGAGATCAGTGGCTCCATAGGTCCAATGCACCACAAGAGTGGAGCTGGCTATCCAGGACCATAAACACAAAAAATCGAAATCTGTGACACACCAAGTTCCGCGAACCCAATACCGACACCATAAACTCCCTCAAACTTTGCTCGTAGAACATCAGCGGGGTGGGAGATAAGACCCTGGATCTGGAACTGCAACTCTACCTACAAGGTTTCGACATAATCTCACTCCAGGAAACTTGGTGTGAATCGCCGCCAGCTCTGGACGGATTCAATCTGCTCTCCCTACCTGCCACAAAGAGCGCCAAATTTGTTACATACAGCTCCATAAAGAGCATCTACGCTATGGAGTCAATGATGCACAGTTTAGCACCCCCAAACGCTATGCAAGCGCTTAGACTAACCTTGCAGGGGGAGGTAAAAAATGAGCTGGTAATCCTCATAAATCTGTACCTACACCCTCGCGATAGAACTAAAGGCATCCTGCAGTTGAAGGAGAAGTTAGAGGAAATTCTAACGGAAGAGCAGACCAACAGCCTGATCATCACTGGGGACTTCAATGCAAACATGTTCAGGAGAACATCTGAAGAAACCGACACGGAGGAGGACCCTTTTTCATGGATCGCAGCAACACAAGATAACAATGCAGGCGGGAGACACACGAAAACTGCACAGAGGCTTTTAGCAATCCTGGAGCAGCTGGGCTTTCGAGCATTAAATGGAAGATTCCCAGGAGACCGCCCACAGACTGCAACATTCCACAACACAGTAGCAAGTACAACAATAGACTACACATTTGTTTCCTGCTGCATGTTCCCAAAAGAAACGGACTATCACATCGGAACCTCCCAATACAGCGATCATTTACCACAGGAAATTACAATAGGTTCAATCATAATACCACAAACTCTGCCAGCAAACATCCATGACTCAGAATTTACATCTAACGAAAAGAGAATAAAATGCAAAATGGACGACCCGGAAGGCTTCCTCATCCTTGCAAAACAACTCGTGGAAGAAGCACGATCTGCAAACTCTGATGGCCTGAGAAGCTGGGAGATGTTCACAAGTAACCTAGGAAACAAATATGGTGTAAAAAAGGGAAACCACCTAAACAGGAATTCAGGACTTGCTCGACCCAAATGCCCCTGTCTCCATATTGGAAACAATGTGCAACTGAAAAAGCTTAAAGCGCTGATAAACCGCGCACTCCGGACATTGAAGAAAGGCGTCTCCGATTCTACGACCTTACAAGAACTGAGGGAACTGAAGGACAAGCGCAGGAAATTAAACTGGTGCCTCAAAAAAGACACTGAGGAAGCATTTTGGGCTAAACTTCTGCACGATATCAAAAACAATAACAGTGCGCAATTCTGGCTAAAGGTCAACACTCTCGCCAATCCGTCAAATCCAGGCATCAACTCACACGTAACAGAAGAGGCTTGGACAACCTTTCTACAAACTCACTTCAATAAAGATCTTGAAACTCAACCTCATAATGACACTCCTTCGCCCGAAAGCAATGTTGCAACATCTCAATTGCTATCTAACATAACTCTAGAACAGCCTCTTATAATCACGAGTAAACAAATCTGCAAAAGAATTTCAATGGGTAGGCGCGAGGGAGCTCCAGGACCAAACGGAATCCCGCCCATACTATACAAACAAGACCCGGAATACTGGGCATCTGTATTAAAACCGACCTTTGAATCAATCCTGCGTACATCGACGATACCATCCTCATGGGAGGGGCTCGATCATCTCCCCCATTTACAAAAAAGGCAATAGGGACAACCCAAAAAATTACCGGCTGGTAGCTCTACTTGATAACGAAGCCAAATATTACGCAGGACTGCTCTTACAAGAATTAACATCTTGGGCGACGGAAATCTCTGCAATCCCGATAAACCAAACAGGCTTCTGCAAGAACATGGGGACCACCACCAACATCATGACCCTCTCGTTAATGATAGACGCCGCTCTTGCCAAAAAACAGCCCTTGTATCTATGTTTCATCGACTACAGCTCAGCGTTCGATCATATAAATAGGAACTTATTGTGGCAAAAAAAGCTGAATATTCCATCGCTACTACTAAAACAGCTAGTCCTCTTGCACAGTAACACCTGGGTGCAAGTAAAACTGGGCACAGGAGACCACCTAACAAAAAAGATCCCTACCACCAACGGATTAAAGCAAGGCTGCGTGCTCGCCCTGCTGCTTTTTAATCTTTTCATGGCAGAGCTTTCAACTTCCCTCAATGGTAACAACTCGCACGCTCCCAAAATAGGCGGCCTTCAACTGTCCAACCTATTTTACGTGGCGACTTGGTGCTCATAAGCCAAACACCAGTGGGTCTACAGCGTCTGCTTGATACTACATCTCGGTATTCGAAGAACAAACTCAGCATCAATAAAGAAAAATCTAAAACTCTGTCTGAACTGGCGCAAAAAAAAGATACAACCTCACTGGCACTTGGCGTCACGCAAACTGGAAGCTGTACAAAAATACAAGTACCGGGGAATCATAATTGATGACGAAGGGAAGTACACAGCTCAACTGGAGGCCATAAAAAAAAGGGGGATTATCAACCGCTGTGGCACTAAGAAACCTCAAGAATAACATCTCTGGCCCAAATTTTCTTCCCTTAATCAGAGTGATCCAGGCGAAACGTATACCATCAATCAGCTATGGAAGTGAAGCTATGAGAGGGAGAGATGCAGAAACTCTGGATCGTACAATAACAAGAGCAATTCGAATGATTTTTGGGCTACCAGGATATGCATCTCCCGCACAACTAAGGCTGGAGTTTGGGCTATAAAGGCAAGTGCTCGCCCGCAAAGGGGCATTTATCAAAAGCTGGTTTAAAATCGAAAGGGGTCCGCCTGACTCACTAAACATGCATCTGTGAAAAGAACTTAACACTAAGGGGGCATGCCCGGCCCGACGTTATTTGGACAGCTCACTTAACCAACTGGGAATGCAGGAACTCTGGGAGGCACCAGCGACCATCGCCAGCTTTAAAAAAATAGTAAATAACGTCATCAAAAAGGAATCACTCATACAGGGCAAAGCCTCCCTGACAGAGCGCCCTCACGGCTGGTTTAGCTTGCAGACCTACAGCAAGGCATCACCACAAGCCTATCTTCTCACCAGCTTCTCCAGAGCAACAAAAGAGAAATTCCCGAAACACCGCCTAGGCATACTACCATCTGCATACCACATGCCGCCCTGGCTACGTCCCACGAAGCCAGCAATCTGCCGACTCTGCGGGGAGGAGGATATAGTGCACCTATTTACTATATGCAAGGCCCTAACACAGGAACGACGGATCTTGCTTAGACCTCTCTTCAATAAGAAATCCATTCTAACTTGCAGACAAGCAGTGTTAGCATCCTTCTCTGGCGAGGATGCCCAACTAAGCTGTCGTCTGGTAAAATACTTATCCGCCGCAGAAACGATGATAAAAAGGCAGGCCAACCAGTCTGCAGACCGCACCACAGCTGAACTCGCTATGGTACCTTGTTCCAATTCTCATAAGACACTGCCTGTGCTGCTGCCGTAAATGGAAACTTCAGTAATGTTAAGACTGGTACATCATGCACTTTAAAGGCCAGTTCTGCTGCCGCAAATGGGAACCTTAGTAATGTAGAAGATTGGCACATCATGCACTTTTAAGGTCTTGCACTAGGCGGAATGCCCTCGCTAACCCCCCCTTTTCACACTGACCAAACAATGCTTTCTAAACACCCAAAGCCCCATAATGCATACTTCTATTGCAAGTCTCTACATATACCATTGCCCTTAGCATCTAACAATCTCCAACGAAGGCACTGTTTCCTACCCTACAGTAAGATGCTCGTAAAAGAGCACTTTTAGCACATAGCACTTTACCCTGTAGCAAGTTAGGTCGAATACCGTTGCCCCTCACTAATATCTTGTAGATGCAACATTCGCCGTTTAGCACCTTGCACCTTTATCTGCATGACGCATCCTTTCCAGCTCTGCCCCTCTATTCAAACTCGCTGCTAGGCACCAGACCAACGCAGCTGTGCACCATACGCTGCCTCTCAAGGTACGCACTGCTCCCTTGTTTTACTCCATAGCAAGTCTATAGTCACAGCTGCCTAGCTCTCTGCTCTCTCTACCTCCCCACGGCTCTATGCGTATACCGCTTTACTACATAGTAAAACCTGAGCAAGCAGACGCTGTAATCAGTATCTCTATCTGTCGCAAGACAAGTAGAACACTAATGATTTTTTACAAGAATCCTGTAGAAATAACTGCTTCCTTGCATACCGCACTTCAATCTATATTCCTAGCCTGCCCGATATTCCGTTCTTTGCTGCTCAAAACTACTCTTGGGTTACATTTTATCGAAATTTTATTGTGTTTTAACAACGTTCTATTTTAAGTCACTAATAATGTTAAAAAAAAATGTAATGTATGATTGTAAAGGTTTTAATTAACTGTACAATAAACTCAACTTCAATTTTCATTGCGCTGGAGAAATCCAACAAAAGTTACTAGTATTTAAGTATGGATTTGTTGAAACGGACTTACAAGATTGGAGAAACACCTGGTAAGCTGAAAACATACCTCAAAATGCATACAAAGATTTGTTGAGTATTAGACTATGATGATTTTGCTCATTGTGATATGACAGTATGCAGTTAGTGGCAAGCCATTTAGAGGGTCATCACTCAATAACAAATTGACTTGCTTCAGAAACGTTGTAAATTTTATGCAGTGCTGATATTCTTTATTTGTTGCATCGTCAATTATTCTCTTAATTTTTTGGAAATCTATTTTGATATATGTCTATGTTTGATTTTATTGACTGTTTTTGTTTCAGATTATACTATAAACGAAACACCAATTTTTATGTAGCCCGCAAATTTCGAGCCTGACATTGCTCTTCCTTAGGAGGTACACAATTTCATCAGCTGTAAACAGAAAAAAATCAGCGTTAAGAACAATCTGCCAAAATAAAAATCGTCCTTAAACCAATTTGGACATATATTCAATTATATAAAAAGCCATTTAAATTGAACATATGCATACTGAGGCTCATTTGTTCCTCCGCTCGCACACTTCATGTTGTAATAGTGCGCTCCAATGCGCAGGGGCAAGCACATGGTGCCAACAATATACATCGCCCCCCAAGGGTACCTGAGAAAACATGTCATAAAAATACATTAAATGCAAGCTTCCTCTCTGTCTCACAGAGGAATGTGAAATAGACGCAGTTTGATCCTCAATTCTCAACACCAGGGCACCCCTTAATGCTCTGTCCCTTCCGGGGCACCTGTCAGTAGTCGAAGTCCCCTTTAATCATCAAATCCAGGCAACTCAAGGTAGGGCAGAAAGGTCCCGGCCCACCAGCAGGTCAGTCCCCCCTCCTGCCAGCCCAATGCCCCAAAAGATCAAAACACCCCGACAAGGGGACAAAATCTGCAATCCAGTCCAATTTTTGTGTAGCTCCTGCTCTCTTCTGCTCAACAATTCCGCCACACAGTGATGAGGTTACCAGCAAACTCGCCCGTACAAGATGCGGCTCCTGCTGCCAGTTCACCAGTCTGCGAGGAATTGCTCTGTGCGTGGTCGAGGGATGAGGAAGTCAATCCCTCATAAGCTGCCATTTAAAGCCCTCTGTCCGTGACGTACTCCAATGGCATCACTCCAAACTCTCAAGAGGCACTGCCCATGGCCGCCTCCAGCTTGCTCCTGCCCGTGGAGCGACTAATGGCGCACCTCTGCTACATGCAGGGTGCGCCTGACCAGTACAAGACTTTTGCTCTTACTGCATGTTTCAATGAAGATTTTGGGGGGAGAGTTGTGCTGAACACTGATTATTTATGTTTGCATCTGATAAATAGGCCTCTGACGAACAGCCATGTCAGACACAGAAAGCACTGAGGCTACTAGATAAAAAGTGCTGTTTCATTTGAAGTATACTCAGAAACAAAAACAACCAGTAAAATCAAGAGCAGATCTAGGTCGTAACGGATTTCTTAAAATTAAGAAAATGATTGATAACGATGTTGCATATTTTGTTGGATTGCATAAAACTCAGGCAACAGCGGAGACAATGATTACGCCCAATATTCTTGAAACATGGAATTATGACTCGAGGGCATGCCACAGAATTTTTAACTAAGATGCGTTTCTTAGATATAGCATGTGCTATTGGTAGATTTATGAGGGCAGTTAATGCAGTGTTTATTGAAAACAAGTAGAGGTGTGGTGTATTTTTAAGAATTGTATACCGATTTTATTGAAATATAGGTTTTATCTGAACAACTTATTTATGGTTTTACTAGATGGAAATTACTATTATATATGTATTTGTTACCATATTTTAATGCTTTACTGTTTAAAGGCCATTGGTCTAAATAAACACATCTTTGATTGAATGATTGATAACGCAAGAAATAAATGTAGGTTATCAGCACTACACACAATTTACAAAAGTTCTGAAAAAAAGTAAGTCAAATTTGTTACAGGTTGGTTACCCGAAATTAAATATTTTTGCACCTAACTGAATTGATTTACAGTTAAACTTACAGTAGTGATTTGGTGGCTTTGATCTAGCAACTTATGACTGTAGTGGCATTGGTGTAGTGTGGGTATACAGTGCCTTTTTTCCATAAAAGGTGTGCTGCTTTTTACACTTTTTACACAAAATGTTGTGGAGATTGAAAGGTCGGTATTTCTATCATGGCATCGGTGTTTCTACATGAGACAAATTCATTGTTGCTGCATAATATTTTAAATATCTGCTGAATATGTGCAGTATAGTTTCATCAGCAATGTATATTTTCAGCAGTACGTGAATGTTCTTTGTAGCAACTGCAATTTGTGAGAAAATGTCAAATTGCTAACCAACAATGCGACAGACTATACAGCATATTCCACGTTTAATTATTTAATATGCCACATAATTTGGGGCGAAGCTATCAATGGTGCAGAAGACACGGGGGCACCAGGGCCCAGTGCTGTGATAGGCCCTCTCCCCCCTATTATGTTTACTGTAATACAATGAGTAAGGGGTGCCATCTTCCATGCTTGCATTAGGACCCATGACAGCTTTGCTACACTACTGCACATAATGTACCTTTCCAGCTGTGGAAGAACAAAACGTGTGTATATGCCTACTTAAAGCCTGGTCACATTTAGTAAGCAAAAATAAGCAAACTTCAAATTTGAAATGCAAAGTGGCAAAGACTTTCCATTATTTTCAACGGGCATTGAATGCAAAACAACTGTTTTATTGGCTTTCTTTAGCCACACATCAAGCGTAATACACGTGACAGAAACCAAAACAATGCTATGTTGCAGGTCCACAGCTTTTTCATGAGAAGAGTGCAAAAGTCCTTGAGAATGTCATTTCTAGATTCTTAGCTTGCTCAATTAAGAATTCCCATGTAGTGATCACAAAACATGAGTGTGGTTAAATACGCCATAGGCGAAATGGCCGATGTTTAACATTTGCAAACAGGATGGCAACAGATAAGCGGCATGGAGTATGATATTACAATAAATTCGAAGAAAATACATGCATTTTTATCACAGTCAATAAACCCTGGTAAATTACGTGGCCCATTGAATTACAATTCCCGTGGCCTTGGAAATATACTGCAATGCAAAGACCGCTTCCACCGTGCAATACCTCACACACATTGTTGATGAGGGTCAGTTGCATGTAGAACCAGGCAAAGGTATTTTCCTCTAGTGAGGGGCACTGAGAGTGCTGTTAATAGCCTTTCCTAACACAACCTACTAAACAATTTTTGACATAAACGTCAATGGCACCGATTCATGAAAGATAAGCACGGAATACCACAACAGTAACACATTGCCATATAGGCGCACACATCAGCAGTGCAACACAGACTCACAGCGAACATGGGCCCCTCAGGAAACCCAAACTCCCTTTTTATTAAGGAAACACGATTAAAAGTCAGGTGCAAATTGCGCCTTTCAGAATTGTTTGCACTCTCGATTTTCACCAGGTAAAGTCTGTCGATTATCAAGAGGGCAAGTAGCCCAAGATGTCTGTTGGGGCCCCTCAGAATGACACGCCCAGCTTTTTACGTTGGCTCCATTCCAAAGGCTACAACTTCGACTCTGGTGCTATTTGTACAGAGGAGCAACTCATTTGTGTTCGTGATGACTGCATACATTAGTGGTTGCGCCGTTTGCATCTGATTAGAGTTTGCATGCCCAGGATCGAGGAATTATACACTATTTGTACATGATTATTCCCATTCACGGATGTGACAAACGATATTTTGAGCAAATTGCACCTGGAGTTTGCGGGAGGTTTTTCCCTGCTGCAAATGCAAATCGCAGATGTGACCTTCACACGTTATACTCAAAATGTAGTCCTGTTGCAAAGGAAACTTTGCTATAAGTAACAGACTCAGACGTATGTATATCCTCGCTGCCTCGTATGACCGAGAACAAGAGATAATACTATAGACAGTGGGTTCACTTTCACAGACCGTTCGCTAACAAAACAAAACAAATGCCCAGAAATGGTGAGAGTGCAAGCGTGCACAGTACTGGCCACATGCAGTCTCCTCTGCGGTGCGATACACAGTATAGATTAATTCATACTCCTTGCTTTAAGAGCCTCTCTTTACAACAGGCCCAAACCAAGAAACAGAAAGCAATCCCCTCAAAAAGGAGGCCGACGAGCGACAAAAGTCTACTATTCACATTTAGAAATGCGCGCACAATCGTGGATAGTCTGAAGTGACGAAGTCCTCTATGTGTAATTGATGAAACATGGAGACTTCTTACCCAAACGGATGCGAGAAGACAAGACACCTCTAAACAATCCCTGTTCCGATGGAAAGGAACATTTATCTGCGCCACAACCAAATGCGTCAGTTCATTCGGCAGACATCTCTGCTCCGAGCTCACGAATGAAGAAGTCCTTTGGTAATTTCATTAGAGCCCGAGAGGAAGGAAATGGTGAATTGCAACAATCTCACAGGAAGCAGGAAGCTGCAGTTTACTGCACGATAACGTTGGGTTCACGCCTGATACCGCGGCCCACGTATTCATTCCCCTGTTTGAAACAGTTAAAATTGTGGTCGAGCAAAATACTTTTCACTAATTCATTGTGACGTCCAGGCTCGAACAGGCCTATAGGGCAAACAGGCAGTGGCTTAAGGCTGATATGACAGGTCGGTCTGTGGGTGGTTTCAGGGATATCTTAAGGATTTTGGGGGCCCTAGCCCCTGGGCAAATATATTTTGGGGGCTCATTTTCAGAACAGCTTTGAATTTATGATCCAATTTCAGCTCTTTCATGGCCTCTTTGGCCAGGTCACTGACAATACACAGGCGCACTCATCCAAATTCTAAATGTGTTTGTTTACATCCAATATTCTGGGAAAGTGACTGTGTGTTCAATATTGTAACAAAGCAGCAGCTCACTAATGTTATTGCAAATTATCTCTGTGACCCCCTCCTATTTCTCCTATGAACTGTCCTGTTTTGCTCTAAAAAACTTTTTTTTATGGATGTTGCATGAAATATAAACATAACATTTCTTTGCAAAATGTCTGTAAGACTCCTCCACATCACCCACAGTGAAAATAAATGAAAGGAAAATGGTATTTAAAACAATTTGTTGAATAATTATTAAAGATCATCAGGGCAAATCTCTTAGCAGAACAGAGCTGGCTTTATCTAGGGACCCCTGAAAGGCTGACGCACTGGGCCAGTGCCCACTTTGCCCATACCTTAATATGTCTCTGGGTGGTTTTTGGCAGTTTGTAGGCCTTTTTAGGGTGCTGTGGGCCAGATTTTACTGATAATTTCCCTGATGTTAAGATAAACATTGCCTGTAGTAAGCTCAAATTCATGCCATCTTTCATGCCTCGCAAAACATCACAGCATGTCTTTAGAAGTTCAAAACTGTATCAATTTCAAAACATGAGGCGCTTTTTGGCCATCTAATTTACAAATGGGGCTACTTTTAGTCCCAGGATGCTTTTTTCCGGTCCAGGGATGACATGGCTTGGCAGTTCGGGCTGGACTGTTCCCATGAGGCACAGGGTCAGACTGATTTGCAAATGGCCATGTCTGAACTGGGGTGGCGGAGTGAGCTAAAGAATGATGATGGATTAAACCCAGATCAGTTGACTGGGGGTGAGTGCTTGCAATGTTCAACACTCCGTACATCATCCCCTTTGGTTTTGCTACTTTTATTTTGGTGCCCAGGCCTATTTTCTGTCCCAGTCCAACCCTGGTGATATGTTTGATTATAACTCCTGGGTTGGTAAACGTAAAATGGAGTTTTTTTTAAAAAGATGAATACCTAAATGCAAGTCACAAGGTTCTGTGCACTTTTAGTTCGCTAACTATATACAATGTTAATTTACATAAATATACACATCACAGATTAATGGTTAAAAAGATGTTAAAATAATTAAACACAAATGCAACACGATAAAATAATGGTGGTATTAATCCTTATGCATCAGACCAGTACCATTCAATCGGGATGACTATTCCCCTCCCAAAGCTTAATGGCCTGCCTCAAGAATTTTATAGAGTTGCCCACAGCTTTAACACTACCACCCTTAAAGCAAAATCATAGTGCCTATGATATTGTTCTTATGCCTTCGGCTTTAAACATGGTGTTGGAAAGTGGATTATTGGTAGGGGCAAATGTAGGTCTGCCACTAGTAATAAGACCACAAACACTTGATAGGACTCAGCATAGGTCTCAGAAAATTATTCCTATGCTCAACCCTTGGTAACGTGGCTGCGAGCAGACAGGCTTAACTTCAAAGACAGGTATGTAAAGCATTCAAAAACACCAATTCAGTAAATAATTAAGACACAACACATAATAAAAATCCAACACCAATTTATAAAAATAGGAATTATTTTTATCTTTAAAATGACACCAAAACGACAAAAATCCAATGTAGGGAACCGGAGATATGAATTTTCAAAGTTTAAATAAAATATAGCACTTAGAAGCATCTAGCACCATATTGGGACATAGCCTCGCGATAGACCGGGCCAAAGTCAAAGTTTAAGGCCGACCGCGATGGAGCCCTGAGCGGATACCCCACGCGGAAGGTCCCGGTCAATGTTTTTACCTTCGCACTTAGAAACTTTTCTGGAGCTTTTCTCCTCGAGGCCCCTCTACGCTCTCCGTCAGTCAGGATCCGGTGCGGCTCCGCCGGGCAGCCTTTCGACGATCTCCCGGTGAACTTCCCTGGAGCGGACTTAGAAACTCTTTCAAGATCGCTTCAGCGGGGCAATCCAACAATCCAGGCCGACACGCGATGGAAGGCAGGCGGATTGGCGCTCGCGGTTGTTCCCGGCCGACTTTCTTACGAGCGGACTTAGAAGCTTTTCCGGAGCTTTTTCTCTTGGGGTCCCTCGATGCTCCTCATGTATCCGGATCCGGTGAGGGTTCGCCGGTCTCAGATTTTCGCTAGTCCCGGTCAATCTCTGGAAGTCGATGCGATGGAGCTTTTAGCGGGACGAACCTGGTGGGCTTGGCCGACTCGCGGTTGAAGGCAGGCGGCTTGGCTGACCAGGATGAGTCGGTCCCCCTATGGAGCTTTTTTTCAAAGTTCCTCCAAAGTTCCCCAAACTTCCTGAACTTCTTCCTGAAGTTCCTCAAAGGGTCCCAAAGTGTCTCAAACTTACTCCAAGGGTCTGGAAGCTCCAAGATGGTCCTTGAAAGTTGAGGACTTCAATTCCCACAATGCACTGGACGTCACCCTTAGAAATCCACTGGTAGCTCCCCAGGTTGGTGATTCTTGGTGGTGAGGGTCCAGATGAGCTCTGTTAACCTGTAGCTTGCAGGGAGTCCACTCTTGATTTCTTTTACTCAGCACAGTTAGTCCACAAAGCTGTAGTTTCAGGTGGTGCAGTCTCCAGAGGTCAGGCCTTAGAAGTCTTTGCACAGCAGAAGTTCCAGCAGGGCCAGTCTTGCTTTCTTCAGTTTCAAGCAGCAGATCTGAGGGGCTGGGCCTCTCTCAGATACTTATTCCACAGTCTCTGGGTCATCCAGGAGGTCAAGCTTCACCAATAGGAGTAGGGTAACTTCCCACTTGAGTGACTACTTCCTGCAGAGTGTGGCATTATTCTATCCCAGGGTGCAACAAAGCTTCCAAATCCATAATGGCTGATTTTCCAGCAAGGAGGTAAGAGCTGGCTAAACACTCCCACTGAGTTGGCTAATTAACCTAGCCTCTCCTTCCTACATCTGCACATACCTTCCTTAATCCTGCCATCTGGCTGGGGTGGGGGTTCAAAGCTGTTAATGACACTGCTCTGGGCTCTGCCCCTTTGAAGCTCATTGTTTACGACCCCTCCCCCTGGCCTGGCATTCCTGCAGAACAGCTCACTGCCCTCCCAGTCCATCTGGCTGACCCCAGGGGATCTTTATCACCTCTTCAGGCAGGCTGGCTAATCCCCTTAACTCTGACCAATCAGGGCAGAGCACTGGCAGGCTGGATTTGGAACTACAACTAAGAAAGTGTTATAACTTCTTGTCTGTTCACTTTGGGAAAAATTCAATAACATCATATTGTAGGATTTATCAATACCATTCTAGTGAGTCTTTGAATGGAATCTTTATCCCTGTCTTGTCAATAGTTATTGTTTAATAACTCACCCCCATGTTAACCTATGGGCCATGGGGTTTGCAATGGGAAAAATGACATGGGCCACTTTTCCAGCACCAGGACCTACAAAAACATATTTTATAAGTACTTGGCTTATTTTCACAGGACCCCCAACCCATAGGTCCCCTAGGGGAGACCCCAGGGGTGTTGAATCTGTAAAAATATTGCAGATCCTCCATGCCCAGTGCCCCCAGCATCAAAGTCGAATTTGGGCAGCACTTTAAACAATGGGGAGAGTGAAATGTGAATTTCACTTAACCCAGGGCATTTATAAACTCATTTTATAAGGGTCTACCTTATAGATACCTGACCCCCACCCCTGAGATACCTAGGGGAGACCCTGGGGGTCATTATTATGCACAAACATTTTAGGTTGACCAGTTTTAAGTGCCCCAAACCCCAAAGTCGAGTTTGGCCACAATTTGCATGTTTAAGAGCAGTCCTGGCACCCAGGGCTGCTTTTAAACTGACCACAGGCTTCAGCAGGGCACACATGCAAGTGCCAAAAGGCTGCTGGCCTCTAAACTGCCATGCCCCAGGATACTGGGGACTTCTAGGTAGTTTCAATCCCCTGCCCTATTATATACTAGGGGCTTATGGGGTAGGTCATGCCAATTACAGGGTACCCCAACCCAAAGTGTACCCTAGTGTATATAGGTGCTTTACTGTTATCTAAGTGTTTCAGCATGGCACTGGCCCTGGGCCTGGTTAAACAGAGCCCAGGGTCAGTCAGAGTCAGTTACCACCAGTTCCAGTCAGCAAAAAGTTGGGGGTGCCCAGGGCACAGGATGACTTTCCAACACAGCCCCCCCAACGAAAGGTGAGGGGTTACTAACCTACACCCTGGTAGTCCTCCTCAGCTAAGTGGAAAAACCTGGAAAGTCCATCTGCATTGGCATGGGCAACCCCAGGTCTGTGTTCCACTGTAAAGTCCATTGCCTGTAGGGAAATGGACCACCTTAACAGCTTGGGATTCTCCCTCTCATCTGCATGAGCCATCTGAGAGGCCTGTGGTCAGTTTGAACACGGAAGTGAGTCCCAAACAAATATGGTCTCAACTTTTTCAGTGACCACACCACAGCAAAAGCCTCTCTCTCAATGGCACTCCATCTCTGCTCTCTGGGAAGAAGCCTCCTGCTAATAAAGGCAACTGGCTGATCAAGGCCCCCTTCATTTAGCTGTGACAACACTGCCCCAATCCCTTGCTCTGAAGCATCTGTCTGAACTACAAATTCTTTCGTGTAGTCAGGGGCCAGTAACACTGGTGCTGAACACATAGCAGCTTTCAGAGTGTCAAAAGCCTTCTGACACGCTGGGGTCCAAATCACCTTCTTGGGCCTCTTTTTAGAAGTCAGTTCTGTTAGGGGCCCCACAATGGTCCCATAATTTTGAACAAACCTTCTATAGTACCCTGTCAGTCCAAGGAATGCCCTGACCTGAGTCTGGGTAACAGGTGCTGTCCAATCCAAAATAGTTTGGATTTTAGCTTGGGGAGGCTGTACATGGCCCCCACCTACCAGGTGGCCCAGGTACACTACAGAACTCTGCCCTATTTGGCACTTGCTTGCCTTAATAGTCAGGCCTGCCTGCTGCATGGCCTGAAGCACTTCCCTTAGGTGGCTTAAGTGATCTCCCCAGGTAGAACTATACACAGCTATGTCATCCAGGTAAGCTGCACTGAACTGTTCCAACCCAGACAAGACCCTGTTCACCAACCTTTGGAAGGTGGCAGGTGCATTCTTTAAACCAAAGGGCATTACCTTGAACTGATAATGTCCCTCTGGGGTGGAGAATGCTGACCTCTCCTTTGCTCCATCAGTGAGGGCAATCTGCCAGTAACCTGAAGTCAAATCAAAAGTACTCAGGTACTTAGCAGCCCCTAACCTATCAATGAGCTCATCAGCTCTAGGTATAGGGTGAGCGTCAGTCTTTGTGACTGCATTCAATCCTCTGTAGTCCACACAGAACCTTAACTCCTTGGGTCCCCCCTGAGGATTAGGTTTAGGTACCAGCACCACTGGACTGGCCCATGGACTCTCAGACGGTTCAATTACCCCCAAGTCCAGCATCTTAGCAACCTCAGCTTTAATGCTGGCTCTGACATGGTCAGATGTCCTGTACAGCTTATTCTTGACAGGCAGGCTGTCACCAGTGTCAATGTGATGCACACACCACTCAGTGATGCCTGGGGACAAGGAGAACAGGCCAGAAAACTGCTCCAGCACTTGCTTACAGTCTCTGTGCTGCTGGTCTGTCAACTTGGGAGAGAGTACAACCCCCTCCACTGACCCATCTTGCACATTAGTGGAGAGGAGGTCGGGCACAGGCTCAGTTTCCTCCTCCACACCCTCATCAGTGACCAGTAACATGGTCATGTCTGCCCTGTCATGGTGGGGTTTCAATCTATTCACATGCAGGACCCTATGAGGGTTCCTGGGGGTGCCAAGGTCAACCAAATAGGTAACCTCACCCTTCTTTTCTAAGATTGGATAGGGCCCACTCCACTTGTCATGGAGGGCCCTGGGGGCCACAGGCTCCAATACCCACACCAATTGTCCTGGAGTATACTCAGGCATAGTAGCCTTTTGATCATACCAGTGCTTCATGAGCTCCTGGCTGGCCTCCAGTTTCCTGTTTGCTTGTACATGTACTCTGCCATTCTAGATCTCAGGCCTAGCACATAATCAAGCACATTGTCCTTAGCTTCTTTAAGAGGCTTCTCTAAAGACTCTCTTAGCAGGCTCAATGGCCCCCTCACAGGGTGTCCAAACACCAACTCAAAGGGACTGAAACCAACCCCTTTCTGTGGCACCTCCCTGTAGGCAAACAGTAAGCATGGGAGGAGAACATTCCATCTCCTCCTGAGTTTCTCTGACAACCCATTTATCATGCCCTTCAGGGTTTTGTTGAATCTCTCAACAAGACCATTTGCTTGTGGGTGATAGGGGGTGGTGAACTTGTAGTTGACACCACACTCATCCCACATAGCAGTCAGATAGCTGGACAGGAAGTTCGTGCCCCTATCTGACACTACCTCTTTTGGAAAACCCACTTTGGTGAACACACCAAGTAGTGCTCTAGCCACTGCAGGAGCATCAATGGTTCTAAGAGGTATGGCTTCAGGGTATCTAGTGGCATGGTCAACTACCACTAAGATATACCTATTCCCTGATGCAGTAGGTGGGTCCAGGGGACCAACAATGTCCATCCCCACCCTTTCAAAAGGAACCCCAACCACTGGCAGTGGTACTAGGGGAGCCTTTGTCTTGCCCCCCTGCCTTGCCACTGGCCTGACAGGTGACACAGGAGCTGAAAAACTCCTTTACCTTTTCAGACATATGGGGCCAGTAGAAATGGTTCACCAACCGGTTCCATGTCTTTATCTGTCCCAAATGTCCTGCCAAGGGGATGTCATGACCCAAAGTCAGGATGAACTCTCTGTACCTCTGGGGCACCACCAACCTCCTGGTGGCCCCCTCCTTGAGGTTTCTGGCCTCAGTATAAAGCAGTCCATCTTCCAGTAGATTCTATGAAACCCACTGTCATCCCCTTCCTCTTGCTTAGAAGCAATCCGCCTCAAGCTCTCATGGGTGGGACAGTCACGCTGTCCCTGACTGAACTCCTCCCTGGAGGGTCCACCTGCTCCGGTCAGTTCTGCCAAATCTGACAGCTCTGGCAGGGATGGAGTCCCTCCCTCAGAGGCCAGATCCTCCCCATCAGGTTTAGATTCTGCCTGCACCTCTGGAGTTCCCTGGGCTGGCTCACCAGGCCCAGTACCCTTGTCCATGGATGCTTGGCCCTTTGTTCCAGGGTCCAAGTGTCCAGCCCCTCCCTTCTGGCTAGTCTGTGACCTAGTCACAGCACATACCCACTCAGGGAGCTCCAATATTTTCATATGGAGTCCTCTCTCCACCTCTGACCACACAGAGGCTTCAAGATCTTGCCCAGTAAACACTGGACTGGGAGCACCTTTGACACAGCTACCTTCATAGGGCCTGTCACACCTCCCCATTCCAAATCCACCACAGCCATAGGATGGAGTTTGGTGGTGCTGTCTGCATAAGTCACCTGGTGAAACTCACCAGGTAACAAACTCTCTGGGGGCACCAGCTCATCCAGGACCATAGTTACACTGGCCCCAGTGTCTCTGATAGCCTCAACCTCAGTCCCATTCACTTTAGGCCTCTGCCTGTACTTATCCATGTTTGGAGGTAAGGCAGTAAGGGTTGCAATATTCACCCCACCCAGGGACACTAAGGTTGCTTGCCCCACCTGATTACCCTCCACTGGGGCACCACTCTCCACCCCTACACTGACACTGGCAATCCCTGTGGATGGCCCCTTAGGGGGAGCTTTTTAGCGCAGACAGCATCTCCCTGCTTGTGCCCTGGCTGGTTACAGTCAAAGCACTTACCCACTTTTGAGGGATCAAAGAATTTACCATTCTTTCCCTGAATCCACCTCCCTTTGGATTTGGGTTGGCTCGGGGGCCCCCCCTCCTTGTGCAGGTTTTTGTGGGTCTTTGGAGGACTCCTTAGGTTTTTGACCTTCATTTCCCTGGGCTTTCCCTTGGGTAGGGACCTGTCCTCCTTTCTTCTGGTCACCCCCTGGTGCTGAATGGAAACCCGGGTTCTCACCCACTCATCAGCTGACTCCCCAACTCTCTGGGGTCTGTCAGCTTAGAGTCCACTAGATACTGGCGTAACTTCTCTTCTGCACAATGAGTCAAAATGTGTTCTTTCAAAAACAAATTATATAATCCCTCATAAGTGCTCACTTTGTTACCACAAATCCAGCCTTCCAGTGCCTTCACTGAAACATCCACAAAGTCTATCCAAGACTTGGAATTCAATTTCTGGGTGTTCCTAAACTTCACCCTGTACTGCTCTGGAGTCAGACCAAACCTCTTGACTAAGCAGGCTTTCATCTGCTGGTATGATTCTGCATCCTCTCCCTTCAGGGTCAGGAGCCTATCCCTCCCAGCTACTGGAATCAACTCCCACAGGAGTGCACCCCAATACCTAGAGTGGACCCTACTCATCTTAAGGGCCCTCTCAAAAGCTGCAAGCCATTTGTCAATGTCATCCCCCTCAGTGTACTTGGGCACAATACCCTTTGGAAGTTTAGGTTCAAATCTGCCACCCCTGGACATCTCAGCATCTTCTTCGCTTTCGCTGCCACCATTTCTCTTCTCCTCCTTCTCCCACCTCTTCTCAGCCAAATCCAGTTTCCTTTGCTCTAAAGCTATCAAAGCTAATTGAGCCTGAAGCTGTCTCTCTGCAAGGGACCGTAGTGGTTCCTGAGTAAGGGACCCTGCCCCACTCCCACCATCAGGATTCTGTTGGCTTACACTAGTTATAATGGAAGAGGCATCATCCTCCTCTCCTGGGATGATGTTGGGGGGACACCCTCTACCCCCCTTGATTCTCCTCAGCTGCCTGGTCATGGGCTTGTATAAACTGAAACAACCCTGCCTTCCTATACCTCTTGGAAGCAGGCAGCCCCTAAGCCTACACTGTTCCCTAAGCTCAGCCAACTTAAACTGGGACAGTTTAGCCAGGTCCAACTCCATGGTTCCCTAGTTTTGGGTCACAACACTAGGCACAATAGACTTAGAACAATTTGGAAAAATCCAAACAATGGATTAAAAACAGTTTAGTCCATATTCCAAAAATCAAACTCAAAAGATTTGTTCTAAGGCAATTTAGAGGATTTTTATAATCTTAATTAATTCACTGAAAGGTGTATTTTCTTAAACACAAGTCCACATCCACACCGCTGAGCACCAAATGTTGGAAAGTGGATTATTGGTAGGGGCAAATGTAGGTCTGCCACTAGTAATAAGACCACAAACACTTGATAGGACTCAGCATAGGTCTCAGAAAATTATTCCTATGCTCAACCCTTGGTAACGTGGCTGCGAGCAGACAGGCTTAACTTCAAAGACAGGTATGTAAAGCATTCAAAAACACCAATTCAGTAAATAATTAAGACACAACACATAATAAAAATCCAACACCAATTTATAAAAATAGGAATTATTTTTATCTTTAAAATGACACCAAAACGACAAAAATCCAATGTAGGGAACCGGAGATATGAATTTTCAAAGTTTAAATAAAATATAGCACTTAGAAGCATCTAGCACCATATTGGGACATAGCCTCGCGATAGACCGGGCCAAAGTCAAAGTTTAAGGCCGACCGCGATGGAGCCCTGAGCGGATACCCCACGCGGAAGGTCCCGGTCAATGTTTTTACCTTCGCACTTAGAAACTTTTCTGGAGCTTTTCTCCTCGAGGCCCCTCTACGCTCTCCGTCAGTCCGGATCCGGTGCGGCTCCGCCGGGCAGCCTTTCGACGATCTCCCGGTGAACTTCCCTGGAGCGGACTTAGAAACTTTTTCAAGATCGCTTCAGCGGGGCAATCCAACAATCCAGGCCGACACGCGATGGAAGGCAGGCGGATTGGCGCTCGCGGTTGTTCCCGGCCGACTTTCTTACGAGCGGACTTAGAAGCTTTTCCGGAGCTTTTTCTCTTGGGGTCCCTCGATGCTCCTCATGTATCCGGATCCGGTGAGGGTTCGCCGGTCTCAGATTTTCACTAGTCCCGGTCAATCTCTGGAAGTCGATGCGATGGAGCTTTTAGCGGGACGAACCTGGTGGGCTTGGCCGACTCGCGGTTGAAGGCAGGCGGCTTGGCTGACCAGGATGAGTCGGTCCCCCTATGGAGCTTTTTTTCAAAGTTCCTCCAAAGTTCCCCAAACTTCCTGAACTTCTTCCTGAAGTTCCTCAAAGGGTCCCAAAGTGTCTCAAACTTACTCCAAGGGTCTGGAAGCTCCAAGATGGTCCTTGAAAGTTGAGGACTTCAATTCCCACAATGCACTGGACGTCACCCTTAGAAATCCACTGGTAGCTCCCCAGGTTGGTGATTCTTGGTGGTGAGGGTCCAGATGAGCTCTGTTAACCTGTAGCTTGCAGGGAGTCCACTCTTGATTTCTTTTACTCAGCACAGTTAGTCCACAAAGCTGTAGTTTCAGGTGGTGCAGTCTCCAGAGGTCAGGCCTTAGAAGTCTTTGCACAGCAGAAGTTCCAGCAGGGCCAGTCTTGCTTTCTTCAGTTTCAAGCAGCAGATCTGAGGGGCTGGGCCTCTCTCAGATACTTATTCCACAGTCTCTGGGTCATCCAGGAGGTCAAGCTTCACCAATAGGAGTAGGGTAACTTCCCACTTGAGTGACTACTTCCTGCAGAGTGTGGCATTATTCTATCCCAGGGTGCAACAAAGCTTCCAAATCCATAATGGCTGATTTTCCAGCAAGGAGGTAAGAGCTGGCTAAACACTCCCACTGAGTTGGCTAATTAACCTAGCCTCTCCTTCCTACATCTGCACATACCTTCCTTAATCCTGCCATCTGGCTGGGGTGGGGGTTCAAAGCTGTTAATGACACTGCTCTGGGCTCTGCCCCTTTGAAGCTCATTGTTTACGACCCCTCCCCTGGCCTGGCATTCCTGCAGAACAGCTCACTGCCCTCCCAGTCCATCTGGCTGACCCCAGGGGATCTTTATCACCTCTTCAGGCAGGCTGGCTAATCCCCTTAACTCTGACCAATCAGGGCAGAGCACTGGCAGGCTGGATTTGGAACTACAACTAAGAAAGTGTTATAACTTCTTGTCTGTTCACTTTGGGAAAAATTCAATAACATCATATTGTAGGATTTATCAATACCATTCTAGTGAGTCTTTGAATGGAATCTTTATCCCTGTCCTGTCAATAGTTATTGTTTAATAACTCACCCCCATGTTAACCTATGGGCCATGGGGTTTGCAATGGGAAAAATGACATGGGCCACTTTTCCAGCACCAGGACCTACAAAAACATATTTTATAAGTACTTGGCTTATTTTCACAGGACCCCCACCCCATAGGTCACCTAGGGAGACCCCAGGGGTGTTGAATCTGTAAAAATATTGCAGATCCTCCATGCCCAGTGCCCCCAGCATCAAAGTCGAATTTGGGCAGCACTTTAAACAATGGGGAGAGTGAAATGTGAATTTCACTTAACCCAGGGCATTTATAAACTCATTTTATAAGGGTCTACCTTATAGATACCTGACCCCCCACCCCTGAGATACCTAGGGGAGACCCTGGGGGTCATTATTATGCACAAACATTTTAGGTTGACCAGTTTTAAGTGCCCCAAAGTCGAGTTTGGCCACAATTTGCATGTTTAAGAGCAGTCCTGGCACCCAGGGCTGCTTTTAAACTGACCACAGGCTTCAACAGGGCACACATGCAAGTGCCAAAAGGCTGCTGGCCTCTAAACTGCCATGCCCCAGGATACTGGGGACTTCTAGGTAGTTTCAATCCCCTGCCCTATTATATACTAGGGGCTTATGGGGTAGGTCATGCCAATTACAGGGGTACCCCAACCCAAAGTGTACCCTAGTGTATATAGGTGCTTTACTGTTATCTAAGTGTTTCAGCATGGCACTGGCCCTGGGCCTGGTTAAACAGAGCCCAGGGTCAGTCAGAGTCAGTTACCACCAGTTCCAGTCAGCAAAAAGTTGGGGGGTGCCCAGGGCACAGGATGACTTTCCAACACATGGGCTTTAGCTATTTTGTCCGAGCGTCTAGAAGGGCTAAACACAAGTACATTATGTGTTCGATGGACTCCTTGTCTGACTTACACATCCTGCACGAACTGTCAATGTGACCCTTTGAATTCCAAACACCATCGATATCCTTAAAAGGGAGATAAGAAAGCCTAAACCGCATGAAAGCAATCTTTTCCTGGGGCTGCATATTAAAATCGATATAAGATTGCCTGAAACAAGAAAAGGTTTCCATGGAGTACCTGTTATGCATCTATCTAGATGCTGCCTCAATGTCCCTTGTCAGACTTATGGTTTTGACTCCCTTTTTCACCAATAACTTAAGAGCTATTCTAGACATAGATTGCTAGTTTATCAAAATAATATACTGAAAGCGGACAGAAGTCATATAAATCTTTAAATATATCTATATAATGAAAAAATATTGGATTACAAAAATTACCAATAATTAACAGTAAAAAAATAATGACTGTGAGAAGTTGGCCAGGTTTATGCTGACCACTAATTAAAGTGGGCACCCTGTACCAGTCCAAACGACCCTTATGATGTATGAGGTCAAAGATAACCTTTAGAAAGTTATGCTAGTGGTAGCTGTGGAGAGCAGCCTTCAGGCTTAATCTTGAAGGAATGTAAAGCAGCTTGTTTTACCAGAACATCACCTCCTATATTGACTAAATGAAAGGAGAACCACACAGTAGTTATATAAAAATATGTATTTATTAATATAACACGCTCTACTATCCTCTACACGAGGATAGAATACAAAGCACACAATACACGATCAATAGAACAGTTGTAAGTAGCACAATACACAGTGGGCTCCAGGGGGAGACCAAACCATATACTAAAATAGTGGTATAACAGTCGCGACTGAGATCAAGACAAGGTCTGGAGCACGTAGAATCGTTGGGACCCCAAGGAACCACCCAAGGTGAGTATCTAGGGACCCCACGGAGGACGGGTGCAGTGTGGGAACAAGACCGCCGACTCCGTGCAATTCAATGGGAAAGTCGCGGTTACACTTTTAAAGTTTAAGGACCCTTCTAGGATGACTACGAGCGAACCCTTTGGAACTTAAGAGTTTGAAGAGCCACCCCACCCATGGATACTGTAGTACCAGAGTATCCTATCCCAGGGGAGCCGGGTGCATAGGTCTGAAGTGGCGTCGGAAACTGCTGTCGTTCTCAATGGAGGGATGTGAAGAAGTACTGCTGCCGTGAAGGTGAAAAGGGTCCGGTGGAATCCAAGCCTGGATTCGGGAAGGAAGGAACCTGAAAGCAGAGGGAACAGAGTCTGGGTCACTTCAGAGTGACCAGGGGCTTGGTAGACGACTGCCCACTGATGTCGGTTGCTTCAGGTGCAAAGAAGGGATGCTTGACTCTGCAGCCACGAGGACCAGGAGATGTCGAGGATGACCAGGAGCTGGACGTGAGCTGTCCCACGAAGGATGTCGAGTGCTGAGGGGGTCCGTATCCGGCTGGAGCACCAACAAGCCTTGGCAAAAGCAACCCATGAAGGAAGGTCAAGCAGGTTACAGTGTGGACCAGCAAGGTCCAGGGGACTTACCAAGCTATGGTGAGTCAGGGCACGTCTGGAGCAACGAGGAAAGCCCAACAGAAATCAAGATTACCCTCAGAGAGACCCACAGGCCAAAGGACCAGGAGTCGCGAGGGGACCTCGGGCAAGATTGCAAAGTACCAGCCCACAGAGCACTCGGTGTGAGGAGGCCAGAGTTCTTTGGTGTAAACACTGCTCAGGGTCAGGACTACAAGGAGTCCAATGCACAAGCTCCGGAATCGCAAACAAGCATATGCACTTGCAAATGGACGCGGTGCACAGGGGTTCGGGTTATACAGTACCCACGAGGGATACTGGCCTCAAACTTGCTGAGAGGGCAGATCAATCTCAGGGACCTTCGAAAACCCACCTCCTATGTTGCTGAAATCTTTGGATTCTGCAGGAGCTCAGGAGCAGCATACAGGTCAGTTGCGTTACGGTGCCTGCAACAGCAGGGGAGTGACTCCTTCACTCCAAGGGAGATTCTTCAGTTGTCCTTAGTGCACCACAGGACCTGCACGGAGCCTGTATGGAGCAAGGGCACAGACAAAGCTTTGGAGGGAGAGGGAGACGAAGTTGGGCCCAGTCGAAGTCCAGCAAAGTCCAGAGTGTCCAGACGGTCGAAGGTCAGTGGTTTCTTCTTGTAGAATCTTGTCCACGTCAAATCTAAAGTCTTACAGCCAGGTAAGCCCTTATGTACCCACGGGAGAGGGTTGGACAGATTTGGGGGACCCTCCTAGGGGAGGGTCAGGACAGAGGGGTGGTTACACCCATGTCCTTTGTCAAGTTTCGCACCAGAGCAGGAGCCAATGGCTCCCAGAACTGGTTTGAGCTGGACTATGCACAGGGACACCAAATGTGCCCCGGGTGCAGACTTTCAGGGACTCTCATTGTGCAACCACCCAGCCCCAATACACCAAATCCTGTCTGGGAGGTGGTCACACCTCCCTATGACAGGATGCCTATTGTGCTGCCTTCCCCTGCTCGAGCTTGGCTCAGCAGCAGGAGGGCAGAAGTAGGTCTCTGGTCAGCAGCATCCATTTTGTGCTGACCGGGTCGAGAAGGCTCGCACCGGATAGACCAGTGACCCCACGAAGGTCGCTTCAGAAGGGTGGAATCATACCTCCCACACCGGTTACCGGTGTGGAAGTATGATTCCAAGGTGTTTGACACCAAACACGATATGTTTCTATGCAGCCGTTTTCGAGATAGAATTTACCGCGAGGTTATAATGCACCTCTACCTATATGTCTGGCTGAGTCACAGACAACCCGGGAGAATGGTCTCCGAAGGCTGCAGAGAGGCTCTGCTCATGCAGGGGCACCCTCTCACTAAAAACCCAGCACCCTGCCTTCAGGATTGATAAGGCCTGCTATAGGGGTGACTTATAAGTTTTAAGTGTAGTGACCTATAGAGTGAACCTATATCTAAAGTAAGTGGTGCAAGCACCAACTTACACAGGCTGCTGTAGCAGACCTGGAGTTCCATTGTGCATGGCCTCTCATGGGTGGCATAATACATGCTTCAGCCCATGGGAGGCCTCTGGGGTACCTATGCCCTGGGTACATGGGTACCATATACTAGGGACTTATAAGGGTACCTCAGTATCCAATCTGGAGTGTACCAAAGTACCTGTGTGACAATTTAGAAGAGAAAGCAGATAGACTGGGGTCCTGTTTAGCAGGATCCCAGTCAGACTAGTCAAAAACAGTGCAACATCAAGCAAAAATTGGGGGTAACCATAAGAAGCAGATCCTACTTTCCTAACCAACCCCCCCAAACGAAAGGACATGAGACTAACCTTGACCAGTTGAGTCTTCATTTTCTAAGTGGAAATATCTGGAGAGTCAATCTGCATTGGCATGGTTACTCCCAGGTCTATGTTCCACTGTATAGTCCATCCCCTGTAGGGAAATGGATCACCTCAAAAGTTTGGGGTTTTCACCCTTCATCTGTTTTAGCCATAGGAGGGGCTTATGGTCTGTCTGAACAATGAAGTGAGTGCCAAACAAGTATGGCCTCAGCTTCTTCAGAGCCCAAACCACAGCAAAGGCTTCCCTCTCAATAGCTGACCAACGTTTCTCTCTGGAGGTCAGCCTTCTGCTTATAAAAGCTACTGGCTGATCCTGACCCTCTTCATTCAGTTGTGATAACACAGCCCCTACCCCCAACTCAGATGCATCAGTTTGAACAATGAATTGTTTGGAATAGTCAGGACTTTGCAGAATGGGAGCAGTGCACATGGCCTGCTTCAGGTCATCAAATACCTTCTGACAGCTAACTGTCCACTGAACTTTCTTAGGCATTCTTTTAGAGGTCAGATCATTTAAGGGGGTCACTATAGATCCAAATCCCTTAACAAACCTCCTGTAGTACCCAGTCAGGCCCAAGAAAGCTCTGACCGGAGTCTGGGTATTTGGAGCAACCCAGTCCACGATGGTCTGGATTTTGCTCTACAAGGGTTGAACCTGGCCTCCACCCACAAGGTGGCCCAGGTACACAACCCTATCTGGCACTTGGTGGCCTTGATAGTGAGGCCTGCCTTTTGCAGGGCCTCTTGAACATTTCTTAGGCGGACCAGGTGATCCTCCCAGGTGGAACCAAAGACAGCAATATCACCAAGATAAGCTGCACTGTAGTCTTCTAGGCCTGTGAGAACTTTATTCACCAACCTTTGAAATGTGGCAGGTGCATTTTTCAAGCCAAAGGGCATCACCACAAATTGATAGTGCCCACTAGGGGTTGAAAATGCCGTTTTGGGTTTGGCATCCTCAGCTAGTCTGATTTGCCAATATCCAGCTGTGAGGTCAAATGTACTCAAGAACTTGGCTGAGGCCAAAGTATCAATGAGCTCATCTGCCCTAGGAAGAGGATGAGCATCAGTCCTAGTGACTGCATTGAGCCCCCTGTAGTCTACACAAAACCTCATTTCTCTCTTACCACCCTGGGTATGAGGTTTGGGTACCAGGACTACTGGACTAGCCCAAGGGCTATCTGAGGGTTCAATGACTCCCAATTCCAGCATCTTTTGGACCTCAGTCCTGATGCAGTCTCTGACATGGTCAGGTTTCCTGTAAATCTTCTTTTTAACAGGCAGACTTTCACCTGTGTCCACTTCATGGGTACACCAAGTGGTCTGACTAGGAGTGAGGGAGAACATATGTCTGTACTGATTGAGGACCTTTCTACAATCAGTCTGTTGCTGCTCAGTGAGGCTGCCTGCCAAGGCTACACCATCAACTGAGCCATCATCAGGGTTCTGTGAGAGGAGGTCAGGGAGTGGGTCACTCTCTTCCTCCTGTCCCTCATCAGTAGCCATGAGCAAGCCCATGTCTGCCCTGTCAACATATGGCTTCAGCCTGATCACATGGAGCACCCTATGGGGGCTCCTGGGAGATCCAAGGTTCACCAGGTAGGTGACCTCTCCCTTCTGCTCAAGAATGGTATGGGGTCCACTCCACTTGTCCTGGAGAGCTGCTGGGGCCACAGGCTCCAACACCCATACCTTCTGTCCTGGCTGGTACACAGTCAGCACAGCCTTTTGGTCATGCCAAGCTTTCTGTAATTCTTGGCTAGCCTTAAGGTTTTTACTTGCCTTCTTCATATACTCAGCCATCCTGGAGCGGAGACCAAGTACATAGTCCACTATGTCTTGTTTAGGTGGTTTGAGAGGTAACTCCCATCCCTCCTTCACTAAACATAAGGGACCCCTAACTGGATGTCCAAACAGAAGTTCAAAAGGGCTGTAGCCAACCCCCTTCTGAGGAACCTCTCTGTAGGCAAAGAGAAGGCAGGGCAACAGGACATCCCATTTTCGCCTAAGCTTTTCTGGGAGGCCCATGATCATGCCCTTCAGGGTTTTGTTGAATTTCTCAACTAACCCATTGCATTGTGGGTGATAGGGTGTGGTAAATTTGTAATTTACTCCACACTCCTTCCACATAGCAGTAATGTAACTGGACATGAAGTTTGCACCTCTGTCAGTTAAGACCTCCTTAGGGAAACCCACTCTGGAAAAAATTCCCAGGAGGGCCCTGGCCACCACAAGAACTGTGGTGGTTCTAAGGGGTATTGCTTCTGGGTACCTAGTGGCATGGTCCACCGCCACTAGAATATATCTGTGCCCAGATGCAGTTAGAGGATCCATGGGACCAATTATGTCAATCCCAACCCTCTCAAGGGGAACCCCCACCACAGGTAGTGGTATCAGGGGGTCCTTTGTGGTACCACCTGCCTTACCACTGGCTTGACAGGTGGTACAGGAGCAACAAAACTCCTTTGTGTCCTCTGACATGTGAGGCCAGTGAAAGTGAGGGACAAGCCTGTCCCAAGTCCTACTTTGGCCTAGGTGTCCCGCTAAAGGGATATCATGTGCCAGTGTCAGTAGGAAGCCCCTAAACTTCAGATGTATAACCAACCTCCTGGTAGCACCAGGCTTGGGGTCTCTACCCTCTGAGTAAAGGAGTCCTTCATCCCAGTAGATCCTGTGGGACCCACCGGCACTCCCAGTAGCCTCAGCAGCAGCTTGCTGTCTGAGGGGTTCAAGAGAGGGGCAGCTGTGCTGCTCTTGACTCAGTTCTGCCCTGGAAGGGCCCCCTGCCCCCAAGAACTCAACCTGATCAGGTTCAAGTTCCTCTGAGACAGTTCCTTCACCTGGACTGGGGTCATCTCCCTCAGGAGACTGATCCTCACTCTGAGTCTGGGGGGAAGACACTGCCTTACCCCTACTGCTCCTTCTCTTATAAGGCACCTGGTCCATTTTTCAAGGATCCAGGGCCTGTTCAGTTGAAGACAGTTTGGCCAGTGACCTAGTCACAGCAAACACATCTGCAGAGATGCCCAACATTGCTGCATGTGTCCTGAGTTCCACTTCAGCCCAGGCTGAAGTTTCCAAATCATTGCCCAACAAGCATTCCACAGGGAGGTCTGAGCTAACCACAACCTTCTTAGGGCCAGTTACCCCTCCCCAGCTGAAATTAACAACTGCCAAGGAATGGTCTGTCCTGACATTGTTAGCATTGGTCACTTGGGACATCTCACAAAGTATGATCTGGTCAGGGCCCACAAGGTCTCTTGTCACCATTGTGGCACTAGCTCCCGTGTCCCTATATGCCATGGCCTCCTTACCATTGATTAAAGGCTGTTGTCTGTGTTTGCCCAGATTACTGGGACTGACAAATAGGGAGGCAATATCCATGCCTCCATCACATACTAAAACAGCCTGAGCTGGAGTTCTGACTAAGCCAGAACACATCTCAGATCCCAGGGTTAACCCTACTATACCCTTGTTCCCTGTACCACCACTTTGAGCTGAACTAGGGCGAACAGTTGCCTTAGGGGCAGTGGTAGGAGGATCCTTGGCCCTTGGACAACTGGCATCTTTTGTCCAATGGGTTTTCTCCTTACACAGGAAGCACCAAGGTTTCTTTTTGCCTTTACCTTTGTTAGACTGTGACTCCCCCCCCCGATGCAGGTTTTTGGGGCCCTGATGAAGACTTCTGATCTTTACCCTTCTCCCCACCCTTATCTGAAGGTTTAGCATCTTGCTTCTTCTGGTCACCACCTGTGGTCTGGGTTTTCTGCTTCACCCTGGTTCTGACCCACCTATCTGCCTTCTTTCCCAATTCTTTGGGAGAAGTCAGATCAGAGTCAACCAAGTACTGATGCAACAACTGATTTTGGCAATTATTAAGGATCTGCTCCCTCATAGTCAAATTTTACAATCCCTTGAAATCATTCACTTTGCTGCCAAGTAACCAGCCTTCCAGAGCCTTAGTAGCACAATCTACAAAGTCTACCCAGTCCTGAGTCTGTGTCTTCTGGGTGTCTCTAAACTTAATCCTGTCCTGTTCAGTGGTTAAGCCAAACCCATCAATGAGAGCACTCTTCAGGACTGAATAGTTGTCAGCATCCTCTTCTCTAACAGTGAGGAGCTTATCTCTAGCCACACTGCTCTTGGGGGACCTTCTGTACTTTACAGGCCCTCTCTAAAGCAGTTATCCATTTGTGGATGTCATCCCCACCATGGTAGGGAGGGACTATCTTGCTCAGGTTCCTATGGTCATAAGTATACTCCTTAATCCTAGGGACACTGTTGCTGTCACCATGGGACTCTAGTCCCAATTTCTTTCTAGCCTTCTGGAGTTCTAAGGATTCCTTATCTAGGGCCAATTGCTCTTGCCTGAGCCCAAGCTTGACTTTCTCAGGCTCTAGAAATTGGCACTGCCTTTCATAAGAGTTCTCTCTTATGAGATATGGAGGTCCCTATAGAATGTCCTGAATGGTCAGATTCTGCAGAGGGAGATCTAGATCTCCTGGGTAAACTCTGCACTCTTCCTGGAGGAGTAAAGAGAGGGCCACTGGGGCCTTCTCCACCCTCTTCCTGAAGATCTAGGTTGTACAGGTTAGAATCATCTTGATCCTCCTGGCCAGGGTTTGAGTCTAGGTCCTAAAAGGTGTCACCTCCTGACCTGTCTTCATTCCCTGCCCCACCCATTCTTTCTACCTCAACTGACCCTGGGGTCTTTCTAAGGTCATCTAAGAGTAACACCTCAATGAGACGTTGGGTGTTGGCATTTCTCCCGGTCTTCAGCTTCCTAGAAGCCCACATGGCTTTCAAATCCTGAAATGTGAGACTATTGTACCTAGAAGGCAGAGAGCCACTGGCTTCTCCTTTAGAAGACATACTAGTGTGGTGTGGTGTAGGCACCTACCTAACCTAGTGGGAACTAAACTCTCTTAGGTTGGAGAAAGGGTGTGCTAGACCCTTAACTTACCCAACCCCAAGTTCAGTAGAATTTACTTATTCTAATCCTTAAGTATTATATGTGCCTGAATACTTTAGTGGTTTTCAGTTGATCAATACAAAGAGATTTATCTGGTAAAACAATGCAGGCTTGAATCCCAATCACTGCACACCAATGTGAGAAGTTGGCCTGGTATATGCTGACCACTAATTAAAGTGGGCACTCTGTACCAGTCCAAACGACCCTTATGATGTATGAGGTCAAATATAACTTTAGAAAACTATCCTAGTGGTAGCTATGGAGAGCAGCCTTCAAGCTTAATCTTGAAGGAATGTAAAGCAGCTTGTTTTACCAGAACATCACCTCTTATAATGACTAAAAGAAAGGAGAACCACACAGTAGTTATATAAAAATATGTATTTATTAATATAACACTCTCTACTATCCTCTACACAAGGATAGAACACAAAGCACACAATACACAATCAATAGAACAGTTGTAAGTAGCACAATACACAGTGGGCTCCAGGGGGAGACCAAACCATATACTAAAATAGTGGTATAACAGTCACGACTGAGATCAAGACAAGGTCTGGAGCACGTAGAATCGTTGGGACCCCAAGGAACCACCCAAGGTGAGTAGCTAGGGACCCCACGGAGGATGGGTGCAGTGTGGGAACACGACCGCAGGCTCTGTACAATTCTATGGGGAAGTCGCGGTTAAACTTTTAATGTTTAAGGACCCTTCTAGGAGGACTTCGAGCGAACCCTTTGGAACTTAAGAGTTTGAAGAGCCACCCCACCCGTGGATACCATAGTACCCGAGTTACCTATCCCAGGGGAGCCGGGTGCATAGGTCTGAAGTGGCGTCGGAAACTGTTGCTGTTCTCAATGGAGGGCTGTGAAGAAATACTGCTGCCGTGAAGGTGAAAAGGGTCCGGTGGAATCCAAGCCTGGATTCAGGAAGGAAGGAACCTGAAAGCAGAGGGGACAGAGTCTGGGTCACTTCAGAGTGACCAGGGGCTCAGTAGACGACTGCCCACCGATGTCGGTTGCTTCAGGTGCGAAGAAGGGATGCTTGACTCTGCAGCCACGAGGACCAGGAGATGTCGAGGATGACCAGGAGCTGGAGGTGAGCTGTCCCATGAAGGATGTCGAGAGCGGAGGGGTCGGTGTTCGGCTGGAGCACCAACAAGCCTTGTCAAAAGCAACCCATGAAGGAAGGTCAAGCAGGTTGCGGTGTGGACCAGCAAGGTCCATGGGACTCACCAAGCAATGGGGAGTCAGGGCACGTCTGGAGAAACCAGGAAAGCCCAACAGAAATCAAGATGACCCTCAGAGAGACCCACAGGCCAAAGGACCAGGAGTCACGAGGGGACCGCGGGCAAGATTGCAAAGTACCAGCCCACGGAGCACTCGGTGTGAGGAGGCCGGAGTTCTTTGAAGCAAATACTGCTCAGGGTCAGGACTACACAGAGTCCAATGCACAAGCTCGGGAATTGCCAACAAGCATATGCACTTGCAAATGAACGCGGTGCACAGGGGTTCGGGTTATACAGTCCCGAGGGATACTGACCTCAAACCTGCTGAGAGGGCAGATCAACCTCAGGGACCTTGAAAAACCCACCTCCTGTGTTGCTGAAATCTTTGGAGTCCGCAGGAGCTCCGGAGCAGCAGACTGGTCAGTTGCATTACGGTGGCCGCAACAGCAGGGGAGTGACTCTTTCACTCCAAGGGAGATTATTCAGTTGTCCTTAGTGCACCACAGGTCCTGCATGGAGCCTGTATGGAGCAAGGGCACAGACAAAGCTTTGGACAGAGAGGGAGACGAAGTCGGGCCCAGTCAAAGTCCAGAGTGTCCAGAAGGTCGAAGGTCAGTGGTTTCTTCTTGTAGAATCTTGTCCACGTCAAATCTAAAGTCTTACAGCCAGGTAAGCCCTTATGTACCCACGGGAGAGAGTTGGACAGATTTGGGGGACCCTCCTAGGGGAGGGTCAGGACAGAGGGGTGGTTACACCCATGTCCTTTGTCCAGTTTTACGCCAGAGCAGGAGCCAATGGCTCCCAGAACTGGTTTGAGCTGGACTATGCACAGGGACACCAAATGTGCCCCGGGTGCAGACTTTCAGGCACTCTGAGTGCACTGACCCAGCCCCAATACAGTAAATCCTGTCTGGGAGGTGGTCACACCTCCCTGTGACAGTATACCTATTGTGCTGCCTTCCCCTGCTCGATCTTGGCTCAGCAGCAGGAGGGCGGAAGTGTGTCTCTGGTCGGCAGCATCCATTTTGTGCTGAACGGGTCGAGAAGGCTGGCACCGGAGAGACCAGTGACCCCACGATGCTCGCTTCAGAAGGGTGGAATCATACCTCCCACACCGGTTACCGGTGTGGAGGTATGATTCCAAGGTGTTTGATACCAAACACGATATGTTTCTATGCAGCCGTTTTCGAGATAGCATTTACCGTGACTTATAAGTTTTAAGTGTAGTGACCTATAGATATAGTGAACCTATATCTAAAGTAAGTGGTGCAAGCACCAACTTACACAGGCTGCTGTAGCAGACCTGGAGTTCAATTTTGCATGGCCTCTCATGGGTGGCATAATACATGCTTCAGCCCATGGGAGGCATCTAGGGTATCTATGCCCTGGGTACATGGGTACCATATACTTGGGACTTATAAAAGGTACCTCAGTATCCAATCTGGAGTGTACCAAAGTACCTGTGTGACAATTTAGAGGAGAAAGCAGATAAACTGAGGTCCTGTATAGCAGGATCGCAGTCAGACTAGTCAAAAGCAGTGCAACATCAAGCAAAAAGTGGGGGTAACCATAAGCAGAGCCTACTTTCCTACAATGACAACTCTAAAACTAAAAACAATTAAAAAAATCATAAATAGATATTACACAAACTATGTCAAATAACACATTATTAAATACTTTGGGGCCGTTTACAATCTTTGCGGATGGAATACTCCATCACAAACGTGACGGATATCCCGTCCGCTGCATTGCAAGTTCCATTATATCCTGTGGAACTAGTAATATGGCGGACGGGCTATCCGTCACGTTTCTGACGGAGTATCCCATCCGCCAAGATTGTAATCAGGCCCTTAGTTATTTTTAACAAAGTAAAAAACAACATTCTTACCTGAAATATTATGTCCCACGATTTTGTTGTCATCATATTTTCTTAATGAGATTAATGCACAATGATACTTTTGCAATGATATTGAGGATGAACACTGCTCCACCACTAGGCAGTTCCACTCTTCAGGTCTCTATTGGTCTGCAATTATGACTTTCAGTTTGTGTGTTTTTCTGTTTATGTGTATTATGGGAATAAAATTACTCAACATCTGCTGAAAGAGTAGCCTTGACCTTATGTAAAGTCTTTTTCACTCACTGGTGCCCATGTTTTAAAAATCATGGGTTGTGCAAGTGCCTGCTCAAAAATCTAGTTTAAAGAAAAATACAAATATTTCCCATAGGTCTTTGAGAGGAAGTAGTTCCACAAAGTAGTTTGATAAAGGTAGACAGGGAAGACTTTTCCATAATCACGCCAATCTAGGTTTTCCAGGCACTCTACAGAGATCAGATGAACAAGGTACAAATCCAAGAAGCTTTTGTCATGATATTAAGTACTGACCGGTATAATAAAATTTTCACATGTTGTATTAAATTCTTAACTTTCTTTAAATAGATTTAGATGCAGCCATATTTTTGTACAATTAAAAGACTCATACTTCCATGGACTCACTCACCCATGATTCATATTTCTACAAACTCATAGATTAATCCATCCTTCCACTCACTTGCTCAATTGCCCACTTGTGCATTCATTCATCCAATCACTCACTCACCCATTCATCTATCGATTCACATATTTGTTTACTAATCCACCCATGCATTTGCTTAACCATTCACACGTGTTTATACTCATTCTGTCTTTTAAGCAGTCAGTCACCCATTCATACACTCATTTATTATGTCAGATACACTAGCACACACTCAAACTTGCCCAATCAATGACAATGCATTTTAAAAGACAGCTTGATGTATTGACTAAGTCAAAGATGGCCTTATTAACTGAAGGATATAAAACGAGGCTAGGCCTAATGAAGTGTGAAGGTGTATAGGCTAGAAACATGAAACACTTACAAGAAAGGATCCCCTTCTGACATAAATAGAAGGTGAGTTTTTAAAAAACACAAGGAGACGTAGATTAGTTGTGTACCTGAGTGAACAGTTGTTACGTGGTAGCAATTTATTTTCAAGGTAAATTCAAGACATGGTACATTACATACCAAAAGAGTTTATTGGGTACTGCCTTCTTAATAAAAACAGTAATGAATATATTAAAATAGAAAAATATTCTGGAGCTGCAATGAGCCAAAACTCACTGTGAAAATCAAGCAGCACACATAAAACACAAATGGATTAGAAGTATATTACGATTATCAATAGGTTTTCGTTCGACAATGTACTGTTGAGTTAAGAGGGGATAGTCCCCAGTGGAAGAGCAAGTAAACCCTTGGAAAGTTTGCGAAGCATATGTGGGATGTGCTTTGGGTGCAAAGTGAATGCTTCTATGAGTCCAAGCTGGTGATTTGTGAAGAGCAGATGGGATCCCATCAGTGGCCAATTAATGGCCAAATGTCCTAAACGGCTCCCCTTGTTTCCCCTGAGTGGATTAGATCCTTCTTGGTGGATGTCTATACATTGCATTTCGACCCTGAAGGGCTAACTTTCCACGTTTTTCTCAGGATGAGGTCTTCAGTTCTGCTTGTTTTGATCATGTAGACCAAAGGGGAGAGAATACTGAGTTGTCCCAGAGTCTTTTCTGATCGGGAAATCCATAGGCACTTCTTCCGAGGGGGTGGAGGGTGTTGGTTCCCATTGTCAGAACTCGATCCCACCCCACAACCCCAAACTCTGCACCGGATGAGTGCTGTGGTTATTCATTACCCTCAACTGCCTGCCGTCAAACATCGGCTGAAGGTCACATGGATTCTTCTGCATCTGCTGATCAAATAAAAGCCACTGGCTTTGATTCGTGCTTCTGGCCTCCAGCAACACCTGGCACATTTGAAACGTATTGCTACACTATTGATTGTCCTAATGCATTTTGTTTTGGTCTGCCTATGGCCGAGTTGCCCAAATGAAGCCACTGCAGTACACCTAATTTTTTCAGACGATACATGTGTGTTGGTTCACAGTGAAGCAGTGTGAGTTGGCTGAAAGTCATCAAAGACATGGTTTTACTTGGTATGGAAGCATGAGTCAAGTAATATAGTGCTGTTACCGAGTAGAGGCAAAAGTGATTCCACTGGTTTTTTCAGAAGTTTTCCAAGCTGGCCATTTCATATCGGACTAGAAATTGGCACCTATAGATTGATGCATGTATGCATCAATAGATGCATGGGAGTCATGCAGCACTAGAGTTTGTACTCACACATATTGTTTCTAGCTGGCTTAAAGTCATGCTTCTAAAATGGAGCCAAAGCAGTAGAGTTCAGATTTTACAGATGGTGTATGGTAGTTCACAGTGAAGCAGTGCAAGTTGGCTCCAGGTCAATGAAGATGGTGTCATTGATAGGCAACATCAGTACTTAAGGATCTGGCTTATCTAGATTTTGGATCTATAATCAAGAAAATAACTTGTTTCATCTCAGTAATAATGCGTGACATATGTGGTCTTAAGCAATACCCAAGTTTGAAATATTTTGACTATGATGGCCACAATTATCGTGTGTTTAAAATGTATTTTTCATTAATGGATTATGTACATGGGTGTTTATGGGAATCAAGAGGTCTTCATATCTACTGATGAACAGATTGTGACATCCTAAGTGCAGGGGCGATTTTTAAATTGTGTTTTAAAGTAGCGGTATGGGTGCACTTTAAGTGAGATAAAAACAGTGAATACATACAATTATTAACAAATGCTGGTTTCCTGATGAGTTTTAACTTGTGATTGTTATTAATCTCAGATACAGTATTCCCTTTCTTTCTTTTTAAGGTAAATCAGTAAGCAAATCTTTATTGTTGCAATATAATACAGAATAAAACACCAAGGCAAAACACATAAAATCAAACCGTCAACATAAATTCGTAACAATAAAATAAGTTAAAACCCATTAAAATTATAGGTACTCATTTGAGCGCTCTAAGACAGTGCAATGAGAAACATTAATGTGCAGGGGTCAATTTATACGATCTGGTTTTATAAAAGGTAATGAGCGAATGTTTATAATAATGTCGAGTGTGAACGCTGGGCTTGGGAACAGTGACGGTTATGGAAAAGAAAGTCCAAAGTGGTCGTTTAAGAGGTCTGAAGTGGTGCGGTTTGAAATTAAATGTGCAAGTGCTTTCTCCTGCGAAAATTGGTATTTAGACATGATTGCGGGCAAGTGAGGATGCTGTGGAAGATTTAAGGATGTGAATGCACATTAAAATGCACATTAAAAATATTTGAATGCACATTCAAATGCACATTAAAATGCACATTTAAAGGAACAGGAGCATTTAATCTTCTCAAACAGTTCCCTCCTCCCTGCCGTTGTCTAAATCCTTAATCGCAGACATTTTATCAAATCTCTGAGGAATTTAACCATTGCACAGTTCAGGCCAATGTCTGTAGGATCAAAAAACATAAACATAAAACATAACATAACGTGTATTTGTGAAGCGCACGGTCACCCCTGACGGGGTATCTTGGCGCTGAATAAGAGATGTTTATTGTTACCCAACTCAATGGTACGAATTTTATTGACCTCAAATGGATGAAAGGCTGAGTGGACCCTACGGGATTTGAACCTGTGACCATGAGGTCGAACACAGGCCCCTACAGTGGATGCATTAGTCCACAGCCACCAGACCCGGCTACCAGGCCAGCACCGCCTCCCTACATGACCTTCTACCCCGATCTCTCCACTTCCAGCACAAGAGCTCATGTCAGTCCCCCATGACAGAATGGCACAGGCACAATGTTCTCCGGCTCATGCAGCATAATCGACAGACTTTATGCCCGGGCCTCCTTCTCCATGGGTGAAAATGTCTTAATCGGAGTAATAGTCCCAGTCTGTACATCAGGAAGTGCACCTTGGCCCGGCTGCTATAAGTTTTGCTTAGGTAGCCCTGTGGTTTTAGCCTGGTGTAATTTCAAAGTGTCATCCACCCATGACTGCGCTTAGACAGTTTGTCTTTGTCCTCAAGCATTGATAACAACTGTGTACTGGATTTGGTTCGTTTTTTAAACTCCAGCTGGCCTAAAAATAAGTCCCAGGCATTTGTTAGGCCAAGGGAATACAAGGCCTGAATTAAGTAGATGCGTGCCGGAAAGCTCAGCCTGAGTTCTAGTTCATGCCAAAGGTGACAGCCCAAAGAGCCCTCCGGTGCCATCCTTAGCCTATGACTACAGGACGCGAAGGCCACCTTCGAGCCAGAGACTGTTTGGCATGCCAGCCTAATTTGTGCAGGGGATGTGTTTGGAGGTAGTGGGAAGGTTGACCTGTATATTTTTAAGTTCCATTCTATCTAGGGAGCTTCGCTCTCATATGTCAGAGTGGGGAGGATTTTAGCTTGTGCCACCTGCAAGATTGGCGTAAGCATGGGGCCATTTAGTTTGTTATATAGAGACATCAGGCCAAAAACCAATGCATTGCCCTTCTTCCTTATTTCCTCCATTTGGTCGCTATATCCTTCAATCCTGTTAAAGCGACCTCCTAGGTACTTGAAGGTTTTTACTGATTCGATTCTGTCACCCCCAAGGAACTAGGTATGTTTCTGTATCTTTTTCGCATGCACTATTAATATTTTTGTTCTTTCCTGTTAATGGTCAGCCCATTTCTTGCGGAGTAAGCAAGGGTTGCATCAAACAGACGCTGTAAGATGATCTTGGTTCTGCTTACAAGGACTAGGTCATCCGCGCACAATAAATTCGATAACTGGAAGCCCCCCAGTTTGGGCGAATGAGAATCACTTCATTTAGTAAAGAAGTAAGATCGGCGAGAAACAGGTTAAACAAGGATGGGGCCAAGACACATTCCTGCTTCAACCCTTGCATTGTTTTAATTTCCCTTGATAAAGGAGAGCCATACCCTACTTTAATTCTGACCCAGGTATCAGTATGTGGTAGTTCAAAGGCTTTTAACAAACCATTTGGCATGTTTTGGTTGACCAGTCTCCTCCAGAGCTTTCCTTGGTCCACCCTATCAAATGCTAAGTTATAGTCAATAAAACCCAAGTAAACCGGGTACTTGTTCATTTTAGCAGAACCAACCAGCAGCAAGAGCGTCACGATGTTTACTGTAGTCCATGTTTGCATTATAAAACCGGTTTGGTCCCGGGGAATAATTGAGTGCGCCTCAGCCCAATGCTGTAATTCCTCCAAGAGAACTCCTGCATAGTATTTTGCATCCTTGTCAATCAGGGCTACTAGACGATAATCTCCAGGGTCTCCCTTATCCTCTCGTTTGTATATGGGGTGAGATTCAAGTTCCTCCATGAGGATGGGATGCTGTGATGCTGAATAACAGCGTTAAAGACAGGGGCTAATTGAGCAGCCCAGAATGATGGATGCTCCTTGTAGATAGCTGGGGGGCTACCATTCTGGTCCAGCGCACCTTCCCTGCGCCCCCTTGCAATCTGCCTCTGGATAGAGCAAGAACGGATAGTGCGCCAGGATGATGTTTGGACTCTCTACCTGTGTGGCATTTGCGGTGTACTTACCGGATCCAAGTCATCTAAGTGACACCTAAGGTGTTCCTCCTGTGCCCCTAGATTATAGTGACTGAGCAGAAAATTACACCGGGTGGCCTAGGAAATATTGGAAGCAGCCACCCTTGGGTGAACTCTGCTGATTCCCTTTCTTTCTAAATATTGACATTTATAGGCTAAATTATTCCCTCTGTACAAGCCACCAAGGAGTTCCATGACCATATAGTGGCAGAAGGCCACATCGACTGACTCATACAAATATATCTTCAATCTATTCGATTTCATATTTTGAGGGAAGTGGTGATAAGTGAGGAAGATGTTTTAGGTGCATGAGGGACAAGTGAAACTCCGAATACAGAATAAAAAATTACCACTAAGGAATCTTATTCAGACCAAGTTCAAACAAGCATTAGCAAGTGCAATGCATATGGCTTGCATTCTGAATATATGTGTGTGATACACAAAGCACATCAAACAGTGGTGCCATTAGACTAAGCATGTTAAATTGTATTCACTATTTTATATTAGGAGAAAAGTACAATGGTACATGAATAACACAGTGTGTAACCATGTGACGATTTGAAGAATGACAGTGACCTGTATAGCTGATGGATGGAACTAGCGCTCTGCAACTGACTGCGAGAGCCGCATATAGCCGGACTCTAAAAACATAGAATAACAGAACATTGGGAAAAAAAAGGGGGGGGGGGTTTAACGTGCAAAGAACCTAACAAAATGCTTAGTAATAATAAGTAAGTGACAATTTATTATATTCCAGGAAGATGCTACACTGTGGTTTATAATTTCTGCCTCACATCTAAGATTAATTGAAAATGGCCTGTACTTCTACAGAGTTGTAAGGAGAATCAGGTTGATGGAGTTCTTCAACATTTAAACCGTTGATGAAGTGCCCATCATGAATACTTGTAAATTAAAAGAATTTAAGCCAAAAGGCACAGTGATATAACTATTAAATTCTTTCCACAATCAGTTCAATTCGATTTGAAAAATATAATTGCAACCAAACAGGTCAAAGTTAAATATGACAGATATTCATCTGAAGTAATCATGTCACGATTGTTTCATTAAATTAGTAAATTTAAGCTATTATGTAAGATGGTGCATGGATGAGGATGATGATGATGATGATGATGACGATGACTAGGAGAATCATGAGTAGGACTTTCAATTGCTTATTATGAAATGCAAACCCACCTATTGCATTTCAATTAATTATTAAACGATTATTGGAATGAGGTGGTGGGGGTGCAAAAAATTGGCTAAATCACAATATCAAAAGATTCCCTATATAGTTGCTTCCAAATATGTCTTATCCAAAGCATATACAATATTGGAATCTCAATAGGAGACTCATCACAGCACATGTAAAGAGCTGTTTTGCAACTACTGAGAGAGTACATTGACCTATTGTTGCGACCATTGACTCAGGAAACAAGCGTTTTTCAATATACTGATGTCCCTTTGCTTCAAAGAGGCATTGGCCCACTTTACGAGTTGTCTGGAGAGGTATCTCCAGGTAGGGGATACTGCTATGAGCAACTGGGGATACCACACGGGCAACTGCACGTTTTGTGTTGTATTCATGCCCATAATTATCGGGCCCTCTAAATCCAGACCTGATAACTACGGGTCCAGAGACACCGGACCTGGAACCATCAGCGGAGCTGTTGGGCTGCAGGCTGCTGCTGTACCTGGCCCCCTCCAGCCCTCATATTACAGCACGTGGGAAGAAGAAGAAGCTGAATAAAAAGAATACCTTGCCTCTTTCCATCCCCCAGCCCGCTTCCGTCTACCCACAGGCAAGAGAGTAAGTCCTGAGAGCGTTGGCCAGTTGATCCAACCAGATGATAAATGTTCATGGATGTGGGTGCATGGTTTCCCCTAGAAGGGGAAAAACACCTAGATTGACCCAGTATTACTTATTTCACATGCTATTTACCATTCTAGGGGAAACAGCTGATAATCCCAGTTAACTCAGGAGGGCATACCATGTGAAATCATCAATTCCGGCACCACTATCTCCCCGCAGATGTGATGGGCAACTTGGAATGAGGGCCTTAGACTGGAAGACAAGAGAAACTCTTACCTTTTGTTATTATTTCATTAACCTTTACATCTCATACCTGCATGCTGAAGGACTTAACGTAAAATGGATATTCTTATACAGCGAAGTACATGAAACGGAGGAATAAATGTTTGTGACATCATATTCTACTGCAATACAAATTTATTTAACACAGGGGGAAACATCTTCAAGCAACATTTGTAGCCCTGGAATGATGTTTAGCAATGCTGCGTGCAAAAACCTGCCTGTATGCATTTGAAATGAAATAAAGAAAAATATCAAAATCATGGTTACATTGCATGGGTCAGGTATTTGTCTCTTTTATTAGGAAAATTAAGAAATTGAGTTAAAGACAAGCACACAACAACAAACCAGGTGAAAAAACAGTACCCATAACCAGCAAATACATAAAAAGAAAAGATGGCACAGAGTAAATGTCAAAATTATACTATATTCACATCAGGCTTCCTACAAAAATATTTCTTTTGTACACACCATTTATATCGAAAGGAAGAGCATTTGTTTTTCAAATCAGTAACACAATAGTTTGTGAACTCAGCAGACAACTGAGCGGGCGTCCTTAGTCAGCTATTGCAGTTCAGGAGCAGTCGACTCAGTCATACAATTTTTGAATAATGCTTTAAATTATTCTTGGATTTGAATTAGGTTAGCAGTTAAATTAGAACCACGACTGCGGTCGTCAGCATCGTACATTCCATTGATTTTTCATCCCAGAATGTAGCGATATCATGCATCTGTAAACATAATACATCATGCTGACCCCTTCGGCTCCACAGCTGATGTACCCCAATGATTGTCTGCATTCACAATGGGGTTTAGTATGCCTTTGTGTGAATGCAGTTTACCTGGATGGGAAGGTTTGCAAGGAACCGTATAGTTGACACCATCTCAAAATGTATCTTTTACAACGTTATCAGTGGCGGCTGGCACGGATTGGGGGTGGCTGGGCGGAGAGAAGGAGGAAGGGAGTAAAGAAAATAAATAAAACTTGCCTTACCTCCTCACAGCTCCTGTTATCGCTCGTTGTTGTCCCTCCGCTCTGCAGGAACCAGGACGCACACCCAGACTCCCCTGACCAATCACAACGCTGCAATGCAGCGTTGTGATTGGTCTGAGTGCTGTGGTTCGGTGCTCAGCCAGGGAATGGCAGCCTGGGCATGTTCTCCGCGCAGACTGTAATGCAGCCTGCATGGAGAACATGCTAAGTGCGCATGACTTAGGCCAGCCCGAGAGGGCCAGCCAAATAGTCATTGCACACTTAGGAGGGTGCCACTATGCCTTCCTTGTTCCGAGAGCGGAGCAAACCCGCCCGCCAAGCCGCAGCAGGAACAAATAAAATGATAATAACAACCAGTTATCATTTTATTTTTCCTTTATTTCCACTGCCGAAAGCAGTGCAGCGACACTCCTCCCCCTTAGCGGAGGAGCCGCCACTGAACTTTATTAGTGATGGATCATTGATGAGGCATTGAGGCCCAAATCAATGCCCCAGTAGAAAGCAAACGTGTACACATTCCAGCCAACATAGTGCCAAATCTCAGAGAAGTAGCTAGATGATCCATTAGAAACGTCGACACTACCAGGTACAAAAAGTCAGGGGAGTGTAATTTGAATCATGCTTTGGGTTGGAAATATTAGAAATACCCCCACACACAGACACTGCAATAGGCAGAGG
Organism: Calotriton arnoldi; assembly: GCA_963921515.1. Classification (NCBI taxonomy): domain Eukaryota; kingdom Metazoa; phylum Chordata; class Amphibia; order Caudata; family Salamandridae; genus Calotriton; species Calotriton arnoldi. Next base: position 69,741 of record CAWUFW010013180.1, read on the forward strand.
CTATCATATTGGAGTTGAAACTGATTGAGTTGCATAAGCCGACCGTTTTAGAGCATTCTGTGTTGCAGACAAGTTGCAGAAGAATGATCCTTTTTACTATTTGAAGAAAACAAGAGATTGCCCCAGATAGGTGTGCTTAAGCTAATGCCAAGGATCCGAAAACCATGATGACTAATGCCGCTCCACACTAGAGCCAATGCAAACATTTGTATTCAGTTTCACTTGACCTTTTAGGTCTCGGCCTGGCGTTGGAGCGCGCATGCGCTCCTCGCCTGCGAGAGCTATAGTAAACAGTATAAAGAAGGGACTTTAATCCACGCCCCTCTGTCACAACCTTTTTCCATTGGCTTAGGTAGTGATTAATGTATTTTCTGTGCTTCTGGTTTGCTGGCTGTCACTTTTGTTGACGCCCTTGCAGTTTTCCGATGCCGCCCGTGACAAGCGCATCTGTTTTCACTCAGCCCAGACGCAAAGACTTTTCTGCTTGTTTATTTAACAAGCAGATAAGAAAAGTCTTCACGAGGGCTGTGAAGCAGAGAGCCACGGCGCACAGGCATTCCGAGGGCGCCTGTTCCCAGCACCCTGCCCCTCAGTGTCCTGCATGAATGCAGAGCGGACTACTGTAGCGGTTTGCCTCTCTTTCGCTATAAATCTTTACTACAATGCTGTCAGTTCAGTAGGTTTTATAAAGTTAGCCTGGCTGTATATGCAAATAAAAATAATGTCTCGTTGGTGACATTGTCTGGGTGAAGATTGAATCGTATCGTAATGAACACTTTGCCTCTATAGCATTAAGCGTTTCCTTGCACTTGGCGTTATAACTGCATTTTCAGTTATGTTTAGCTGTGTATGTTGCTCGCTGCACAGCCCGGGATGGTGTATGTTAATGTGTTTTCCTAGAGTTGCTAACCCCGTTCTTTGGATCCAGGCCGCCCTGGTTGTAAACGTGGTTAGTAAATGTCAGCACACAGAAAGGAACTACAGGGAGCTGCAGGAGCTGACAAAGAGCTCTTTACAGTCCTGACCTTTCCCTGCAATCAGTTTGGAGAGTCGGAGCCAGACTTGAACCAGCAGATCAAAGCTTTTGCCTCCAGGAGCTACGCGGCCACCTTTACCATCTTCAGCAAGATCAACAATCTGTGGACGAAGCCGAGCCGGCCTTCAGATGCCTTACAGATAACGGACTCAAAACACAACTGCTTCCGGCAAAAATCGTACATGTATCCGACTTATGATTGCACCAACACTTGTGTTTTCTGATTTTGAAAGAGAAAAATGCTGGTTTATTCACATATAATAGAAATAATATTGTTGGCTTGCAGTGACTGAAATACCATCTGTCATAACTGGTGCAAAGCTTATAGTGTCTTTATCACTTATGGTAAAAGGTGCTTTGGAAAGCGAAGTGTTAGAAACAATATTTACTTTGCATTGTTTTTCAAAATGTCACACAAGAGCATTGTTTCAGGAAAAATCCTTTTGAAATTTGGATGCAACCTATCATTGGGTACACTGCCTAAAAAGCGCCTTAAAAACGTGCTTCAAAGCTGCTCCATGGCAGCAAATGGTGCTCTCCACAGCTTCAGCAAGCGGCTCGCTCTGGCCTATCACGACAGAAGGGTCTGCAGTGATGTGGCAAAGCAGAGAAAGCACGTGTTGTGTTGTCATTAGCATTTCTAAAGCATGCATTCTGTCCTTCGCATGGCCTCAGAAACTGGATATACAAAAGGTAGAAACTTGTGAAAACGTGATTGTAACTGGACAGGTTTATAAAAGATTATTTTATATTATGTCTTTGGGAAAAAGAGAGCTGGAAAATAGTTAGCCGCTCCACGTTCCAATACAGACAACCTCGGTTGGCTTCCAACACAATTTGCATATTTAAAACAAAACATGACCGTACATGTAGATCAGCTCGGCTTCAGATAAGAGGCCAATTGGTTTCTACTGCTTCATTATCTAGGTCTTTAAAATTCATCTTACTTTCCACAGAAGAGCTGCGAGCTGCTGCAGTGCATTCTGGACATATTTCCAAACCACACCACATAATTCTACACCAAACCACAAAATTCACCTCAACTACACAATTACATAACACACCACATACATCCAAACCACACCACACAATTCCACATCATGCCACACATTTCAACGGCACACCACATAATTAAACTCCAGTATAACTCCAGTACATACCACTCCACAAAACAAAATTCCACATAATTACACTCCATAACACAATCCCACTCCACATAATACCAGTACACTCAATACCACATAATTACTATCCACATAATTCCACAACTAACAATTTCAATCCAACCCAAATAATTCCACTACACACCACATATAGGCACTCCATATCTCATGGGTAAAATACATTGTCATTTACAACGCCAATAGCTCTAACTCAAGCAAATGCGAGACCTATTGCATTCCCAATGCTTGTTATGAAAAGTTGATGACATACATGCAGTAGCATTGAAACTTTGCAGAAATCAATGTCATGGAGTGCTCTACATATCCGGAACTCATTGCCTCTGCTATGAGAATCCCTTGTGCTGTCTCATAAAAAAATGAAAGTCAGCTTATATTATTTGGCCCACATCAGGCAAACAGTGAAGGCATTCTAACGATCATTGAGGTTTCTTTACTTGCCAAAGTAAGGAAATTATAATAAGAAAGAGTTGTTTAAAAAAGTGGGTTCTTTAGAAGGTATTCAGAAACTATAAATTTCTACAATTAGTTAATATAGACTTTTTCATAAGGTAAATAGGAGTAATAAAGGACAAGGGATAAATTATACAATCTCCTTATTTGCTGTCTAGTTTTATCCAAAAAGAACAATTGATGGACAGAATGTTGAAAAAATGTCAAACATTCACAACACTAGCGAGATCTGGTCCTTACTCCATCGTTTTTTTGCTCCCCATGTCATTCCAGTTTAAACCCAGCCATATGCAAATCAGTCTTGACCCTGCTCCCCATGTGACAGTCCAGCCCGAACTGCCAGGCCAAGTCCTCTCTGGACCAGAAACAAGCTTCCTGGGACCAGTTTCAGGATTTCACCCCTCATCAACCAGGCTAGCTTGACTCCAATGACCCACGTCTGAGCATTAACGTCCCACTCAGGGTGACAAATGCAAAAAGAACAATTGATGGACAGAATGTTGAACCATGTCAAACATCCACCCCAGTATAGAGATCTGGCCTAACTCCATCGTTTTTTTGCTCCCCATGCCAGTTTAAACCCAGCCATATGCAAATCAGTCCTGACCCTGCTCTCCATGGGAACAGTCCAGTCTGAACCTCCATGCCAAGTCCTCCCTGGACCGGAAACAAGCATCCTAGGACAGGTTTCGGGGTTTCACCCCTCATCAGCCAGGCTAGCTTGACACCAGTGGCATGGAGAGCACAGGACCCACGTCTGGGCATACCCGTCCCAAAATTTTGTGTGACTTTTGCTTGTTTACCCTAAGTGTGCTGGGTATGCCCAGATGTGGGTCCCAGGCTCACTGTGCCACTGGAATCAAACTAGTGTGGCTGATGAGGGGTGAAACCCCGAAACCGGTCCCAGGATGCGTGTTTCTGGTCCAGGGAGGACCTGGCTTGGCAGTTCGGGCTGAACTGTTCCCATGAGAAACAGGGTCAAGACTGATTTGCATATGGCTGTGTCTAAACTGGGGTGGCATGGTGAACAAAAGAATGATGGATATAACCCAGATCTCTTGACTGGGGGTGAATGTTTTGATTTGTTCCACATTCCATCCATCAAATGTGTGTCTTTTGTCATGTTTATCAGGCATTAGCTCAAAGATGGTTGTCCAAACCTGTCTACGGTTCCTAGTCACTTTAGTTTCAAGATATTTGCCTATTGAAAAACATGGGAAAGAGTTTGTTGCCGATTTGCTCACACCAGTTATTTAGTCTTATTTATATAAAGCGCATACCCTTAGTTTTTAGCAAACGTTTGTGCTGCATTCGAAAAAGCTCACATGGTTTTCTTGAACAATTGATTCAATATAGCAATATACATAATGTATGGCAGTATTTGTATCAGCTTCCCACTCAGCTGGAAAGGAAAAATACCAAAAGTGGCATAAAGAGGGAGAATTAAGAGTTCAGTTTGCAGGACAAATAATGCAGGGTACATTGGGAATTCCTGAGGTATACCTCACACAAGGCAGGAGTAAAGTATTCTATTTGCTAGGGTGAATTAAATGAATGAATCTGGAAAATTTGACTTGATCCAGTGTCTTAGACACTGCCTGCAATCATGATAAAAAACGTAGTATTAAGGAGCATAATTGAAAGGGGAGTTTATATGCTTGGGCAATATTTAAAAGTGTTAGAATTACATTTGTGTTATTTTATTGTGTCCTGCAATAAAACGTGTTGCTCATTTGACACCAGATTAGTAGGAAAGTGATTCAAATGGTTTGCAAGTATCTTGGCATATATCTTCACATCAATGTTTAATAAAGGATTAGGATGCTCGGAGTTGTATAGTGCTGAATATTGTATCGTTTTCCCGAAAAAGAATATTATTGGATGGTATATATCACAGCAGTGTTGTCGATCACTAACTATGGTACTTGGATACAAATATCTTGGAATTATTTGTAAATTTCCATTGTGAGAGACTGTTGTCCTCGGCAGCCTTATACATTTATATCTGATGCTTTGCATCAGTAAGGTCCTTCATTGTTAAGGATCAAGAAAAGTAGTGTGGAGTAGAAGAATTGTTTCTTGGGGCAGATGATCCCCATAGTACAGTAAAAAATAAAAAAAAATAGAATTTATGGAAATAGTGATATTGAGCTAAAGTCATGCTGCTCATTGATTTTTTGTATTCTTCATAACTTTAATCTATGACAGAGCCTGGTGCTTTCTTGTTATTAGTGCAAAATGTGATCTGTGCATTCATCACATACAGACTCTTGTAGCAAGGGACATTGATTGGAGCATTTCTGTCTTTTTATCTAGGACAGCACATGCTCTTTCATCGCTTCATTTGTTTCCAGGATTATGTCATGTGTAGTTTGGAGTGAGTGTAGATCATCCTAAACACACTGTCAGTGCCTGGTTGTCTTCCAGACCTCCCAAATAAAGTAACTCTTTGCTTTGATCGCTGGTGTTTGCTCTTAACGCAAGATAGACAGAGCTAATGCTAGCACTATCTAAATTGGTCGAAATATAGGGTCTGATGTACCTATACCTGTATGCAAACCAGTATGTGCAAATTGCATGCCAATTTGAATGTGAACAGGTCTGTAATTTGCAATGTGACCTATGTACAAAGAAGAAGCATCTGAGTGAGGTAATCCATATCCTTCAGAGACATGTTGCAGAAGCCCGACCCCTCGTGCCCCCATGGTGAGAGTACTCAGCCGTCACGTCCCAACCCAGGCGGAAAACTTGATCCCCAGGCCCCAGCCACCAAAGAGGACAGTCAGCTTTTGCTTTCCGAATTCCGTAAAGACATTGCATCACTCAGGCAGGACATGAATTGGGCCTTGTCCGACCAATCCCTACGCCAAACAGCTCAGGGAACAGGTGGAGTCAATGGTGGTGGACCATGTTCAAGAAAACATGGATCACACAGCACGCATAGAAAAACTAGAACGGGACCATGTGGCACTACACGACAAGCTTGATGATCTTGAAAATCGCTCCTCAAGGAGCCATATTCAGATCAATATACAGATTGCATCAATGATTCCCCAACGGAACTTGAAGCTCATGTACAGGCCCACTTCACTCATATACACCAACCAGCTGAACGTCATCCAGCCCTCCTCCTCCACGGATCTCACAGGGTGTACTCAGCTTTTCAGCAGAAAAATTATCTTTCTCTGGATACTCTCAACAGAGTCAACAACTTCCAAATGAAAGAGAAGATCTCATTGGTGGCCAAAAAACAAGAACCAATAAATGTCTCTGCCCAAATGTTGCCCTGACAGAGGGAATTCAGAGTAATAACTCAGCACCTGCAAAATAACCGAATCCAATATCGATGGGGATTTCCTTTATGTCTCCACTTCAACTTCAAAGAGAAACTTGTCGCTGTTCGATGGTACAGGAAGCCCGTGACACACTGGGCATGCCCTCCCCCCACCCCAATTGAGGTGTGGCCCCTGTGGTGTGGAGACCTTGCACCAGTGGACAGGGGGGGGGGGTGTTTCCAGTCAACATGCTCCACAGCAATGCCAAGGCAAAAGAGAACACAGACCACCTTCATCAGAAGACAACACTGTACCATGAGCTCCTCCTGACGAACTTCTGAAGGGTACGCAAACGAACGCCCTCCTGGGCAACCAAGTCAGGGTTGCCCAGGAAGGTGCTAGATTGTGAACCCTTCATTCCGTATTGGACGTAGATTGACTTCTCTGGAGGCTAACTGAGGTGGGGGCAGCGCTCATGTCCATTCCAGGAGCCAGAGCCTGCCCCTACCTTCCTAGATATTATCTGGTAGTTGCATGTTTCCTTTCTACTTACCCCGGGCGAAGGTCTCCTGGGCAAATTGCTATGTTTATTGTTTTCCAGCTACTATTCTGTTTTAAGTTGTTGTCTTGTTTACCTACAACCCAGTTGACATGCATGAATGGGGCGGTAGGAAGTGGCATGATTAATGCACATTTCACTATCCATATCTTACATGCAGGTGGGGATACCCACACATTCGGCCATGATGACCCTACACATAGTATCAATTGACACACAAGGCTTAAACTCTCCAGTTAAATGTCAAGCTTGGCTGCATTTGCTTAGGCAGAAGGAGGTGGATGTAGCATTGTGATGTAATCCAAAAGAAGTCCAAAGGTAGCCATGCAGTAGGTAAGAGGTTTATTAAGCTTTGTTACAGGATGTTAAGTAGGATAATAAGTTCAGCAGTTGAGCCCCACCAGGAGCAGCATCCTTGCTGCTCAGCCCACACACTCCAACTGTCTCTCTGTCAATCTCACCAGGCACTCCAGCATTCCACTACCTCATCAAGCATTCCAAGATTCAATACACATCTCATTCATACTGGCTGAGCAGCAGGGAACAAATAGCTAAGGGAAAGGATGGACAGTAACATTACAAGTTACAACACATCTCCTTCCCTTAGGGAAAACAATTAATAATAATAATGCAACAATGTACAGTGGAAGTACACACCATTTGACACCATCAATACAAAAGAGAAATACACAATTTACAAATAACAAATTGCAATTTGAAAGAACTAAATGCCAAATCTCTTGACATTGCACCACTGTATTATTATGCAGGACTGGGAGAATGGAGGATACCACTGAGCTGTATCCCCCTCATCACTCACCCTCTTCTGCACACCAACAGCAGGTAAAATTCAAATGGTAATAACTGGCTTGTAAGACCTCGCGCTGGCTTTTGCTTTTAAAAAAATTTATTTCCAAACACACTCACCATTTGTGAATATACGTGCCAGAATAACTTACAGCTCACACCTTCGTGCACAGGAGCAGTGGCTCCACAAGAAGCTCGGCAAAAGTTTAAATAAAGTACCCACTGTGTTCCCAGTTGCTCTAGCAGATTCATGTAACTTCAAAGTAGCAGGACATAAGGCTCCAATCTTGTGCAGCAATCCCTAGCAGCCACTGTATGTCGCAAATGACTCCACACAAGTGCCTCCATAAGCATCAATTTCGTAGTACTTGGATAATGAAGCTGCTGGCCCACTCTACATCAAATCAGTTCACTCCCAGGCAGTGTGTTTGGTGGTGTGCCAGTCTTTATTGAAGCCAGAATCACAACCTGGTAGAAAGATGTTTGAAGGTTTGCCAGTCTTTGTGGTTGACAGATTTACGCTCTGGTGGTGGGTTGTCCAGTTGAAAGGACACTGGTGGGGCTTACAGGGCGTTCCTCCTCTCTTGAATTTCAAGTTTCTTCACCTCAGGTTCTTCAGTAGTTTCAGGTACAGGTAATCTTTCACAACACGCAGGTTATTTCCTTCAAATCATCGCCATTGATGTAATCCAAAAGAAGTTCAAAGGTAGCCATGTAGTAGGTTGTAGGTAAGAGGTTTATTACGCTTAGTTACAGGATGTTAAGTTGGATAATAAGTTCAGCAGTTGAGCCCCACCAGGAGCAGCATCCGTGCTGCTTAGTCCACACACTCCAACTGTATCTCTGTCAACCTCACCAGGCACTCCAGCATTCCACTACCTCAACAAGCATTCCAACATTCCACACACATCACATTCATACTGGCTGAGCAGCAGGGAACAAATAGCTAAGGGAAAGGATGGAAAGTAACATTACAAGGTACAACACATTGCTCCAGTAGGCTCACCTCCGCTCTTGTTGGTACCCAACACAATTTCACTCTTCTTATACACTTAAGTCCCAGGGTGTGACAATCCTCCTCCGAAAGGACCTATCCTTTAAATTGGACAGCACAAATAGAGACTGGGGGGTCGACAAGTGGGGATTCGTGGCATTCTGGGTACTACTCAGACGATCATTATTTCCGTCTATGGCACCAACGGGAAAGAGAGGTGTTCTCCACCGTCCGATTCCAGAGTATCTCCCAATTCGTAGTAGGCAATATTGTTTTGGGTGGCAACTTCAATACTCCCAGGGCTGGATCACTCCCATCTCTGACAGGGTGAACCCCTCCCCCCACTGCCCTAGCACAGGGGTTGCTAGATCTGGCCTTGGTGGATGCCTGGCATCACCATCATTCCTCAATCAGGATTATACATTATACTCCAACGTTCATAAATCCAATTCAAGCCTGGACTACTTTCTGGTCTCACAATCTCTGCTGCCCAGCCTAACAGACTCCAAAATCGATGTCTAAGTCCTATCCTATCACACCCCAGTGTGGTTGATGGTGCGGCCCACTAACCCACAGATACCATAGGTCGTGAACTAGATGGCGCTTGGGGACCCAACCCTGCATGACCGTATCAAAGACACAATAGAAGACTACATCGCTGAGAATGATAATGGGCAAGTGTCCCCCATAACCCTTTGGGCTGTGGCGAAGGCAGTTTTCCGAAGGGAGCTCATCTCCCATACGATGATGTTCAAGAATACAGCCAAACTCCGCAAGCATGAATTAGAAACTCAGATTTCTCAGGCTGAGACACAGCACGAGAGGGGGTGTTCATACAGGACTCTATGAGAACTTTGTAGGCTTTGGGGGAAGCTTCAACAGATACTGATGAATTAGGCAGCCAAGAAACTACTTCATGGAAACCAAAGTAATTACGAATGAGGTGACACCGCAGACAGACTCTTGGCACACAAGTTAAGTAGGATAGCAACACAATCACATCAAGGAGGTCAGGGATGTGAAGGGCCAGTTGCACCAAGAGACGGTGGAGATTCTCACCATTTACGGCAATTCTACTCTACCTTGTTTCAGGCTCAAGACCTAGATGGGCAATTCCAAGATGATTATCTCTGTGACTTCGCGCCCCGAACAAAGCAGCTGAGTTGCGCTTGCTAGAGGAGGACATTATGCAGGATGAGGTCTGGCAGCAATTAACAGCCTCCCATCCCGAAAGGCCCCAGCCCGATGGGTTAACCGCCACTTTTTACAAGGCATATACTTCCATACTGATAGCACCCCTCATGAAAGTTTTCAACTCGTTTTTAACATCCGGGGTAGTGATGGACACAATGCTAGGGTCCCACCTTGCCCTTCTATTGAAGCCTGAGAAGCTCCCAACACGTTGCTCATCCAATAGGCCAATTGCGTTATTGAACAGCGACATAAAACTCTTAGTGCCAATACTCATGGCCTGGCTCAACCTATCTGGCCTACCCTTATTGCTCCTCAGCAATCGGGCGTCATCTGGCATAGGCAGGAGAATGACAACATGAGACTGATGGTTGCACTCATGGATGTGGTGGAGCGTCATCACCAACTGATGGCCCTTCTCTCCCTAGATGCCGAGAAGGCATTTGACAGAGTAGATTGGGCATACTTGTCGAGGGTACTAGAGAAGACCCACCTAGGCCCAAAAATGAAAGCTTTTCTCCAGGTAAACTACAAAAAGCTGTCCGCCAAGCTTAGAATTAATGGAGACTTCATGCCAGACATCCCTTTAACGAGGGGCACAAGACAGTGATGTCCCTTGTCCACTCTCATCTTTGCGTTGGTCATGGAACCATTGGCGGCCAAGATCCAGAATAATCCTGCAATTCACAGCATGGTGGTGGATGGCAAAGACCACAAACAAGCCCTCTTCACTGACGATATACTGTGCTTTGTCACTGATTCTGAAATCACTATTCCAACATTGTTGGAGGAGCTAGACTGCTTTGCCCAGGTATCAGGCTTTAAAATCAACTACTCCAAATCCCAGGGTCTAGGGGCAGAAGACCCACAGGGCACCCTTCGTCACCCCATCCAACGGGGTGGTTTTACATGGGCTGCGCTGGCCATCCCATACTTGGGGGTTCACCTTACGGCTTGCACAAGGGCCCTTTAAAATAGCAATATTCCTCCTCTGCGCACTGCCTTATTCAAGGATTTCTATAGGTTGGGCAAGTTGGAAATATCCTGGTTGGGTTGACTCAATAGCCTTAAAATGAATTTCATGCCCAGCTCCTATATATACTGCAAACCCTCCCTCTTGCAATCCCCAAACCGACTTAATCCCAAATCGGTAGCAAAATGCTTAATTTTGTATGGGAGGGTGGATACCCACAGGTGGCAAATTCTTCCCTATTCCGCTCCTCTGCCGAGTGGGGCCTGGGCCTCTCAGACATAACAACATATATGCTAGTGGCTCAACTGCACGCTTCCCTTGATTGGAACTACGACCCTGAGGGTAGGCCTTGGGCACAAGTAGAACAAGCCTTCTTGCTGATGCCCCTCGGTGTGCTTTTGTGGCTTCTGACTGCAGTCTGGGCAGTCTCCCCTCCTACCATTGATGGCCAAACTCTAGCCTCATTGGCAAACTGTAAGAAGAAAACATGCATTTCTGATCTATCCATTTCTCCTGATTACCCTGGCCAAGGGCCCGGACTTCCCCCCCAGGCATGTCAGACCCAGGTCCCTTTTGTTGGAACCAGGGCCGGTAACCTTCCTTGAAGGACTTCTACAATGACTTTGAAATTTGGGTGAGAGGGGAACTCATTGACAAATATGCATTGACTGGGCACAACACATAGGCGCAAACAGACGTTATACTGGACAGGGAGTAATCCTGCTCGTAGAGCCTTGCAAAGGGAGGAATCACCGATCAAATCTCTGTACACCAATAATATCCGATGCAAAGGCATTGTTAGTACCTCACTCCTGTGCATCTCCACAGGATGTTTGGGGGTTCAGAGCTGTTTTAGAAGGGTTGCGGAGATAGGAGTACCTTTTTGCACACATGATGTTCATGCCCGCAGATTTGAGCGTGTTGAAACGAAGTCCTCCTAACGATAGGCTCCATTACTAATGTCAGTTTGCCGCATGACCCACTATTGGTTCTTTTGGGAGACCCAGGGAAACACAGACTTTACCCCATGATGACCCCTCAAGGGAAGCTATTCTCCCACCCAGGGGCGGCTCCTTCCTAATGGCGGAGGAGCGTTGCCCCACTGCCAGCAGATGATAAATAAAACCATAATAAAACATTGTTATTATCGTTTTATTTATCTCTGTCTGAGCTGCTTACGTCCGACAGCAGGAGCGGGGCTGGGCCATGGCAGGGAAGAGTACTGTGTACTTATAACTGTGCATGACAGTTTGGTCGGCCGTCTTTAGCTCCAACCTGGCTGTGTTCCACAGCTGGGTTGGATAAACCCCACAGGCTCCCAGTACTGTCTGAGCGGCAAACCAAGCCACTCAGACCAATCCAGACGGTGCTCTCATGTTAGAGAGCAGCGTTTGGATTGGGTGGGGAGCCTGTGCCTTATGGCCCATCCTCTTCCGGAGGAGGAGAGGAGCAACGAGGAAGCCGGCAGCAGGAGTGAAGTGGAGGGTAAGTTAAGTGGTTTTTATCATTATTTTATTTCATTTCCCAATCCCTCCTCTCCCCCTCTACCCCCTGCGCTGCCCTACCAGTTTCGATTGGTGGCAGCCACCACTGCACCCACCTTATTTTGACCACATGTCTGTGTGTGGCTCAGATGTGGAAACAGCAGCAGGCACCTTTGCTTTATATTTGGTGGGGAAGATGTGGTCAGTTTATGCCACTGAAAAACTTACAGCAAGTGTTTGCGATAGAGTTGCAAAATTTGACAATATCTGGTGCCCCTTTACCACATATGTGAAGGGACAGCAACGCACGGGGGGATACACATGACAATATCCAAGACATTTCGGGCTTCGGGAGTGTGTGCGCGATGCCCTCCTCTGAAGTGGAGAGCCAGTTACACTCTTCAGAGTGATCGGACTAGATGCTATCATGTTGCTTTATGTTTCATACATTGAGCGGTTGGAGGTGTCTCTCATGGGCTTAAGAGCGGGTTGCATGATACTTAAACTGCTTGTCTGTACTAAACTGTGTTATTCTGCACTGTCAACCGCTGTATGCTGACTATCATTTTGCATAATCATGCCAAAGTATGTGTCTTTATTTCCCACCAAAATCCAAAATAAAGTTGTTTAAAAAAAAAAAAAGAAATAACACCTTGATTTGCAGGCTCACCTTGGATTTCCCATTCCATGATGTGAGCGATAGCTGCAGGACTCAGTTTAGAAGGGCAAAGGAACGATGAACTGTTTGACCCTCAAGAATAGCTCATTTTGAGTGACTTTGTGCACATGGTGCAGGGATGTCAAGATCCAGTGAGCTTCAGCAGTGCGGTGTGGGTGGTCGTGGAAGACAGTTTTCAAGGGCCTTATAAGGTATATTGAAGTGCACATTGAATGAAGTGACAGTGGCAATGGCTGTGTCATCTTCCACATAGAAAATGTATTCCTCTGTTTTCAGAACAGTCTCTAACTTTCTGTTGGTGACAGACCGAGAGGGGGTGAGACATATAGTCTGCTGGGATTTGAGATTATAGGCGGGTGCTGACTTTAAAGTAATATTTTTGAAGCTGCAGAATCCAATTTTCAGTTCATAGCAAAAGCAACTGAGATTTGTAGTCAGTTCATATTTGAAAGATGTGTCTGTTAGACCTGTGGTCTTCCCCCAAACCAAACTTTTTGCCTGCTTTCCTCCACTTTCTGATGCACCTTTTTGTTGGCCTTAGGACTCTGAGCACTTTACCACTGCTAACAAGGGCTAAGATGCATGTGCTTCTCCCCTAAACATGGTGACATTGGTGTATATATGATTGGCATATTTAGTTTACTCATAAGTCCCTTGTAAAGTGGTATAACATATACCCAGGACCTGCAAGTTAAATGCTACTAGTGGGCCTGTAGCACTGGTTGTGCCACCCACACAAGTAGCCTTTCAAACCCGTCTCAGGCCTGCCACTGCAGTGTCTGTGTGTGCAGTTTACTGCCACTTCGACTTTGCATTCAAAACCTCTTGCCAAGCCTTAAACTCCCCTATTATTACCCATGTGTACCCCTAAGGTAGTCCCTAGGTAGCCCTAAGGGCAGGTGCTGTGTAAGTAAAAAGGTAGGACATGCACTGTTAAGTTTTACATGTTCTGGTTGGTAGTGACAAACAGCAAAATTCATTTTTTCACTACTGGGAGGCTTACTCCTCTCATAGGCTAGCATTGGGAATTCCATAAAAGTCTTTTAAGCTGTAATTACTGATTAGAAAGTAGTAGCTACATCATGTTTCATATATTCGGAATGGTAATGATAAATCCTCTTTAGTGGTAAAGTTGGATTTAACATTACTGTTTTAGAAAGTGGACACTTCTCTGTTCTTACTCCTCTGCGTGCCTTGCAGCTTGTCTCCAATACACTTCTGGGATGGGTGCTTTCTGCTTTGCTGAGCTGCCTGCTGCCTGCTGATGTCTGCCCTGCTGGGGACAAAGACTGAACCCATCTCACTTAAACCCAGAGTGACTCCAAGGGCTTGCTGGCTTGCCCCCTGGTCTGAAGTCTCAGGGCCATCAAAGACTTTCTTCAACTCTGCTACAGCACCTGGACTCTGCCATCTGTGATCCTGCCCTACCCAATGCTGCCAATTCAGTCCAGGGCCCTTGAAAGGTGATTTCTGCTGTCCAGAACCATCAAAATTAATGCAGTGACGACTTTGCGCCATGACGCATTTCCCTTCGACACCAACGCAGGAGTCAATCAACGACATCGCCTCAACGGACTGCGTGGCTCGATGCCAACAGACAGCATGGCTCGACGACGCACTGCCTGCACCGTAAAGGGGTTCATCAACAAAGCCTTCATCAACCGCGTGGATTGGCACGGACGCTTCACTTTCACCCACAGGATAGATGCCGCAGCTGCGACTCTTCGTCTCCCGGTATCAAGTCTTCGACGTAGAAGCTTGCTCCATCCAAGGTACTTTTTCAGTGGGACTTGCGTGAGTCCTGTAGCCGACCTGCCCTTCATCGCGTTCAGCCTGAACTTTAGACTTACCCCAGTCTAGTGCGATCTCAAGTAATCTTTAAGCACTATTGACTTCTAAGTGCTATTTTTGAATTATTCTTTAAAAAAATCACAACTCCAGTCCTACTTATTGGATGTTTGTCGTGTTGGTCTTGTTTTTCTCATAAAAATATTCTCTATTTTACTAAGCCTGTGTGGAGTATTATTGTGTTGTTTTCATTGTGTTACTGTGTGAGTGTGTTGCACAAATACTTTACACATTGCCTCTTTAGATAAGCCTGACTGCTCTGTGCAATGCTACAAGAGGGTGAGTGCAAGTTATCTTTTAGGGTGAATCTAGCTTACCCTGACTAGGATTGTGGTTCCTACTTGGAAAGGGTGCATATCTCTAGCTACTAGAGAACCAATTTCTAACAGTGTCCATATAGGGAAATGTGAAGTGTCTGCATTCCCAGTGGATTGCGAATGCTTGTTTCTCGATTTGTGAGTGCCTTTTTTTGTTGGACAGGAGTGCTTTCCAGACATAGTCTAATTAGATCCACTTCACACACTTTTGCTTTTCAAAGAGTCTAGCCCCTAGTTTGCATCAAAGGACAGTTAGGTTTATTTGGTCGAGTTGAAGTACTGTAGTGTGCTATCCAATGAGAGGGTGTTAAAAACCTGCTGATGGACACGTATCACCTACAAGCTGACATGTGTTTGAGGTCAAGGAGTTGTTTTGTGAGAGTGGTGAGATTTCTGATGAACCAGCCGCTGTACCTGACCATGTCTCCGAAATTGCAAACTTTGGATAACGATAATGGTTTGGATAATTTGATCTCTGGACCTTGGTGGGATCAGCATTTGGTCTAAGAAATTCAATTCAGTTTTCTTCTAGTTCAAGGTTAGGCCAAAGTCTTAGAGGTTCTACAGGGTGAACCTCAAGCAAGAGTTATGTCCTTCCGTGGTCTTGGCATAAACAACATTGTGTAGGAAAGTGCCCCTTTTTGCATGGTTGCCCCCCACTTTTTGCCTAATGTTGATGTACTTTGACTGAGTGTGCCCTGGGTTCCTGCCAATCAGGTACCCAGGGCCTATGTTCTTTCCCTAAACTATACTGTTGCAAAACCCCAATTGGCAACTCTCTGGCCACACGTAAGTCCCTTGTAAAAGGTACCATAGGTACCAAGGGCACTCTGACCAGGGAAGACCTCTAAGGGCTGCAGCACTTATTGTGCCACCCTTAGAGGCCCTGGACCTTTACACACACACACACACTGCCATTGCAGGCTGCGTGTTTTGGTGCATAACAAAATGAAGACTCGACATGGCAGACATCCCTGTGTGCCATGCCTACAAACTCCTGCCCTGGTATAGGTAAGCAATCCCTCTAGCTGGGTGCACTATACCAGTGGTGAGGGTACAGGTGCATGAGCCCTGTACCCCTACACTGTTTAAGTCCATTCTTAGACATTGTAAGTGCAGTAATGCCATAAAGAGTATATGGTCTGGGAGTTCGTCATTATGAACTCCACAGCTTCATAATGGCTTTATTAAAAACTGAGAAGTTTGATAAACTTCTCAGCACATTAAACCCACACTGATGCCAGTATGGTATTTAATGGAAAATGCACTCAGAGGGCATCTTAGAGATGCCCCCTGAAAAACTACCTAACTCTAGTGTTCTGGCTGAGTGGCTGCTTGCCAGCTGCCACCACGACACATGTTTCTGGACCCCTGGGTCAAGAGCCTGCCGCTCTCGGGGTCCTGAAACAAAGCACATCCTGGGACGAGGTGCCAAGCCTCATCCCCCAGGATGGGCAGGGTCAACAAAAGAGTAGCTTCAAAGGCTTGCCGCCTTTGTGAGCTACCCCAGGCATTTGCTGCTCCCAGTAAGTGGCCCCCACCGTTCTGACCCTCACTTTGGGCAGGAGAATCGGCTGGAAAACCAAGTTAGGAGGAGAGGTGTGCCCACCTTTGCCAACCCCACCCCTCAGGTGGGGGAGGCAAGGTGAAGCACAACTCTCAGTCTCCGCCATCTTGAAGATGGGGGGATTATGCCCCCTCCCACCGGAGAGTGGCATACTAGGGGGTGTACACACCCCAAGGAAAGGACTCATTGGTCCCGACCTGTACCTACCTGTAATGCCTCTAAATTTTGTATTTAGGGGCAACCCTGAACCTTGATCCTCAGACAGACAAGACAAGAACAGACACAAAGAAACAAGAAGAAGGACCGAAGAACCGTGCTGGAGAAGAGAAGGACACCAACTGACTTGACCCCAGCCCTACCGGCCTGTCCCCACTTCAGACTCCTCCAGCGAAACCTCGGTGCATCCTGCAGCCAGCAGCCCTCAAGAATCCAGTGGATCAGCCCTGCCTTCGCCATCAAAAGACTTTGTCTCCCGTGAGCATCGGACTTGCTCAAAGACCAACCGACTGACTCCGGACAAATCCGCAAGTCCCTCAGCACATGGCGCCTTGAGCCTGAATCAGAGTGGCCCAACACCCTAAGGAGGTCCCCCTGGTGATCCTAGCCTGGGTTGCAGTGACCCCTGAACCCCCACAAGCTTCTAACTCGAGCCTGCAGCCCTTATCGGGAAGGTCCTCTCCAACCGCGACCGAAGGCGACACCCGACTGTCTCTCTGACCCAAGCGGTCCAAGAAGCCCAACTGCGATAGCCCGACCGACTCTGTCTGCAAGCAACTGACTACAAGGCTTCAACTCACCAAAACCCCATTCGCCAACCCAGTCGCTGACCGCCTCTCGGAAATCCCCGACCAAATCTGCTGCTTGGACCAAGACTGAGGGTCTCCACCGAGAAACCCTGGGATTCCCGATGACAGCATCCTACACCCGGCCGCCTCTGTGCTGCTGTGCGGTGTAGTGCTTGTGCTGTTCATTGGGTCCTTCAGTGCCAACCCCAAAACCAGGAGCTTTTTGTTCCCTCAACCAGGTGGTCTGCCCTTCGGCAGTCCCCAAACCGACGACCGTGCTTAGCCCCTTGGCTAACGTGTTGTCCCCGCACTCTGCACCCGGCCGCCTCTGAGCCACTGGCGGTGCGAACCGAGTGTCCATCTGACCGAATCCTACTCATGGACCATACACTCACTTTTGTTCTTTCAGAACTAAGAAGGTCTCGCGAGTAACCCTGCAAAACGGTAAACTGTATTACAAAATGCATTAACTGCTTTCCATTCTCTTAGGAAATGTACCAGCGTGGTATCTAGAGATACCCCGCTGAGTAAGTAATTATAAAGTAATTTCGACTGTTTATTGCCAACAAGTCTACAAACCTGTAACAAATGCATATTCGTGATATCTTGCCTTTGAGAGTACAATTTTGCCTATGATTTGGTTCTAGAAATAAACTAACACTAAATAATATTTCTATACAAACAAATTGGTCTGAGTTCAGTCTTTGAGTATGTGACATCATTTCTTGCCTGAGTGTGTACAATAAATGCTTAGCACTGCCCTCTGGTAAAGCCTTACTTCTCGCCCACACTACCACAAATAGAGAGTAAGGTATTATCTACTTTAACCGCCGCCTACCTTTGGGGTTCCACTGGACTCTGTGCACACTATACCTTACTTTGGTATAGTATATACAGAGCCAGATTCCTACACATTGTCATTGCTGACATTAATGCCAATGCACAGCCCTGAGAAGAGCTCTCTGTAGCAGTTTTGATAAACTTTGACAGCTCTAAAAATGCCAAAATTCAGCCTCTTGTACCTTTGAGAGCAGAAGTGCATTGAGAAAGTGGTGATATAGCTTGAGTTAAGGAATAGCTGATGGTATGCGGAGTTTCGGTCCATTTTTGAGAACCAGAAGACTCCATTGACATTAGCAACCGGATCATCTACTATGATTATTATGTGGCATTCAAGCTTGATGGCAGTGTTAGGTAGGCCCATGTCTACACAAATTGACACGTTTGGACTGAGACAAAGTCGACCTGCTTTCATCAAGCTACAATTCCTAGATGATGAAGTTTTTACTGCCCACATTGTAAAATACCTGAAAGGGGTGGTCAGAACTAGGAAAACTATGCAAGGTCCTTCCTTCAATTAAATGATCATGGTTTTTATCTATGTCATGGCTGTGCATGGAAACTAGCTTACAGTTCTTCTTTTTGTAATCTTTAACAGATGCTATTTTTAATATATACTTGTCAAATTTTATGAATTGATAAATTCTCGTTTTTTGTAATGTATTGTGCTTTTATGATTTGACATTTTAAATCGAATAAAGCGTATCTTGACTTGACTTGACACATTTGGTTTTGTGGCCACTACAATTGGGAAGATACATGATGCGGTCCTAAACCTTTTCCCATAATGTCAGCATTTTCTGAGTCGAACTAGTTCTGCTTCTACTTTACGTCATATGTGGAATGAGACACGTCAATGAGAGGGCTACAGTTAGCACACTTTGGTTGCTATCTAATCACACGCTTTTGTTCTTGAGACATTCTGTGCTCTTGAAAAGTATTAATAACGTTGCTCAGTTCACACATGCTGATACTCAAAGAAACTGTCCTTGCCAATGTGACAAATGATCAAAGTTACATATCCAGATTTGTGACAAACACTTAGATACAAAATGTATGATCTCTATGGCGGATATGAGCAACGAATACCCCACGGAGTGGAAGGGATGCAGCATTGCCACAGGAAGGAATGCAAACCATGGCTGGATGAAGAGTTGGTGGTATTTTTATAAGCATACATAATAATTTTAGGGTCACGTTGATGGAGACCCTGCCCTCGATCATGGGGTATCTAGTTTGGTGCATATTTCTACCTGCCATTTTGTCTGGTGGCTCTGATGGACTATGTGCATGCATAACACCTCTCACCACTTTGTTTTCATCTAAGCCTTCAACCTTTAGCAACTCGGAGAGGATGAGTTGGGTGTCGTCTGCATATGGTACGATGTTGAGTCTGTGTGGTCTGACGTTGGATGCGAGCGGGGCCATGTAGACGTTGAACAGGGTGGGGCTGATGGAGGATCCTTGGGGGATCCGCAGGTGGATGGTGTCGGCTCCAAAAGGAAGGGAGGGAGTCTGACCCGTTGCGTTCTGCTGGAGAGGAAAGAGCGGATCCAGTCGAGGGCCTTGTTCCTGATTCCTGCGTTGTGGAGTCTGAGGGCTAGGCTGCGGTGCGAGATTGTGTCGAAAGCAGCGGAGAGGTCCAGGAGGATGAGGGCCACGGTCTCTCCTCTGTCGAGGAGGGAGCGGATGTCGTCTGTTGCTGCGAGAAAGGTGGTTTTGGTGCTGTGATTCTTCCTGAAGCCTGATTGGGAGGAGTCAAGGATGTTGTTTTCTTGTATGAAGGAGGCAAGTTGATTGTCGATGGCTTTTTCCATGACTTTCACCGGGTACAGGAGTAAGGAGATCGGTCTGAAGTTTTTGAGGTCAGTGGGGTCCGCCGAGGGTTTTTTCAGGAGGGGTTTGATCTCGGCGTGTTTCCAGTCTTCGGGGAAGGAGGCGGTCTTGAAGGAGTGGTTGATGATTTGTTGAGGCACTGGGGCGATGATGTCTGCAGCTCTGTGGTAGATGTGGTGGGGCAGGGGTCCATGGGGGCCCCGGAGTAGGTTGTCTTCATACTCTTTAGGGTGTCTTCGATGCTGAGGGCGGTCCATCTGTCCAGTGTCGGCTGCGCGGTGTGTAGGACGGTGGGTGTGGGTTCCTCGTGAGGATTGTTGTTGTTGAGGTTGTCGTAGATGGTCTTGATTTTGTGATGGAAGAAGGTGCTGAGTCTGTCGCATAGGTCCTGGGAGGGCGGGATGTTGTTTCATGTCTGATACAGCCCTCCAGAAGAGTCTACCATTCTTCGTTACTGCTGACAGCACCAAAGTATCCCATTGGTGTTGCAGCACTTCCCGCTTCCTCCTGGTAGTAGCCTTCTTATATTCCTTATGTCGGATAGCCACTTCGAAGGGGTTTCTAGGGGTAGCTATAAGTGCTTTACGCAATTGGCGATTGGCCTCGGAACAGTCATGGCTAAACCATCTGGGCTTGGTGGTGGGCATACCTTGGGGACGCAATAGCTTGCTCCTGATGTTCAAACAGAGCTGGGTAAAAGCTGGGACCACTAAGCATTCAGAGTCATTATCGGTTAAACAAGGTTCCACCAAGTTTAGGTTCAGATTGACCATGGTATAAAAAAGTAGGGAGGGCTCGACTGCTCTCCACTTCAGTCTTAAACCATTACTAGTTGTTTGCAAGCGGGACGCTCCACATTCCTTTCTTAGCGTTGACTTAGGGGGCAAAGTAAGTAAAACCTCAATGGGGTTATGATCCCCATAGGTAAATCGAACTATATTCCCAAGTAACACAAATTCCGCCAGATTGGATGATTGAAAGAATAATAATCTATTGTCGATGAGCAACCTTTGCACCTCAGTATCAAGTGTTTAACACTACCAGCAATATCCATTACATTATATAAATCCTATGAAACTAGGCAATTCATCAACTCTACCCCACTTGTGTCAACATCATTCACAGATTTAACAGTGTTACTTACTGTGACTAAACTAGAGGTAGTTAAGAGGTTAATATTAGTGGGAATCCTGGCGTTAAAATCTCTGGCCAAGCAGAACCCTGCCAGTAGACCTTTAGCAGCGACTTCTAGCTGGAAGGAGGACATATATTCAAATAGAAATGGAAATTTAGTGTTTGGGACGTTGTTAAAATCATTATAAAAGTTAATGAAAAATGAAATTGTGCCCCTCCTGAAACTTAAAACCTGAAAACTAGCACTACTAGTTGCTATGGTCTTAACACTGCCTCCGGCTAAGAGATTCACACAAGTGGCCTAGGCACCCGATGCCCACCCACACCGAGAGTTAATTGCTGGTGTACTATAACATCCAAACTGTTCTATTAGTACTTGCTGTATCAACCGGGTCTCCTGAAGCATAAGTACGTCATACTGCCATATCAGGGTTAACCATATAGGTAACGTAATTTTAGATTGGAGACCGGCTACATTCCAGCTCATGATTCTCAAGGTAGAATCCCCTGAATTCAAAATAATATCAGAAGGGGCACAATAAGGCTCATACACAGATGGGGTGGCATGTGATGCTTTCCTAACCCTCAGGTGCATTGCCCAGTAAGTCTAATCCCTCGAGATCACTCAATGCAGAAAACCTATTGCTAAGCGCAGGCTGTGGGCCAGGGGTAAACCGATTAAGGAAGCTTCGTGAAGCGTACATCCCAGTGGGCTTATCAAAGTAGCCCAGTGGGGGAGCGCAGATGTTGGTATCACTCATGCTGAAGGCCTCCTGAACACCCAGCACATTTCTCTCAATTTGGGACCTCCGAAAATTCATAACAATGCAATCCCCATCAATGTCCTTCTTAGAGCGGACCACCCACCCTACTCTTCGCATCATTAGTATCTCATTCAGATTCATGCTCCTAAAATGTTTATGTTTGGTGAGCCAGTAGCCGCTCTTGTTGCGCAACTCCGTCAACGAATCCATTTGCCATTCTGTAAGTGGGGGGCACCTGCTATTACCAGAACATAGGGGCAGGAGGCCGGGGGAAGGATCTAGTCGGTCTTTGTTGGCTGTGTAGCAGATGCCAGACTGGATATGATCAATAGCGCTGTTCCCCGGTGAACCAGGTTTTCGCATAATCACGTTTTGCCGAACATGAAGGCAAAGCCCCAGGTGGGCACAGACTGTTGTTAAGCTTAAATTTGACCTGGGCACCATCAGCAATTGTAGTACTATTTTTAGTGCTAATTCCTATGATAGTTGAGTCTACAGGTTGCCTTGTAGAAACCTCCATGTTAGTTGCTGCAGGGTTAGTTAAAGAGAAAGGTGGAAACCAAGCCTTCTCGAGGGCAGATAGCTTGTGAATAATATTAGTCATGCTACTTTCAATATGAGCCAGGTGGGCCTTAATCAGTTTCAAATTATCCTCTAAAAGGGCACACAGTTTGTTATACAATAAGTCAGTATTCATTTAGGCCATTAACTCACATTCTAAAGTTTGAGTTGATGGGTAAGTGGTTGGTTACGAAGCCATAACGAAAGTTGGGTTTGTCGGGCTGCATTCTTTCTGCTGCCCCCACGGGTAACTTTGCTGCAGTCTTTTTCTTTTTAACAGCTGGCTCACATTCCACACAATACCAGCAGGGCTTTGCAAGGCTGTTAACTCATCTACTCCGGTGCTCGTCAAACCCTGGGTGGCAGGAACTGCCAGAAATGTGGTGAATGCTCTTTGTAACAGGGAGTCATCTCTGAGCCATCATGTGAGAGATGCCCCACGGAGGTCCCACAGACAAAGCCACAGTCTAATGTTCGGTTAGTGTGATTTCTTTAGAAATTATTCCCATTGCCTTTTCTAACATACTATCAATGGCTGTACTTGTGCGTGTATTTTTATAAGTGGGATCTCAGACACTCCCACTGGAGCCCCACCAGCCTTACGTTTGCCCATGATGTAGGTAGGTAATTGAATAATTAGATATTTGGCGTCTGTTAGTTAAATGGATCAAAGCAAGGACAGGTACAAAAAGGATTAGTTCAGCCGCTAAATATGACATAGTGCTAGTGAGCCATCAGTCCTTACTGTGTAATTTGGCTTCTGGCTTAACACTTCCAACTCGGTTTACCAGAAGAATGATCCGTGGCAAACGATCGGGGATCTCCTGAGGCCCTGTGAAATGCTGGATGGAGTCCTCCCCAGCAAGACTGCAGCAATGCAACAGCGACCCGTGCTGCGGGGGGAAAGCACGCGCTATATAGCGCCAACGAGATGCAGTTGGGCAAAGATGCAGGGACCGCCTCCTGGGGCCCGGTGGAATTATGGATGGTGTAGTCCTACCCAGAAAGACAGCAGCAATGCTACAGGTGCCGCCCTGCGGGAGGAAAGCACGCACTATTTAGCGCCAATGAGATGCAGCCGGGCAACATGCAGGGACCGCCTCCTGGGGCCGCGTGGAATGAGGGATGGTGGAGTCCTTCCCAGAAAGACTGCAGCAACGCTACAGCAAAGTATTCAGGGCTGTGACTGCGGTGCCTCACATATAGGATGGGTCAGTAGTTGCATTTGTGATCATTTTAAAACTGCTTCCACCGCCAAAAGAAGAAACATTAGTCTTTTTGGTTCGTCTTTGACTTTTGTGGGAGAAAAGTACACTTGAAGGTACACCACCCATAGGTGCCATGTTGGAACAGGGAATCATGTCATGCCAACAATTTCAAAGAAGTGTACAGGCTTGGAAGTCAGACAATGTTCTGTGGTGTTGGTCGGTCTCCGATTGTTAAGGGCAGGATGGTGCAGAGGGTATTATGGGATAACTAGACCATTTTCCTTCATGCACTCACACACCTTGTATCATGTCCTATTTCTGATATATGCAGTGAAGCAACACTGCCAACGTCCCTCTACTCAGCGGGTAACAGATGGGGCTATGTTGGAGGCAGCAAAGTGTGACATCGTCTAGCTTGAAGCAGCCAGCAAGAGCAGTCCCAGAGATGGAGCATCAAGGGGCACGAGCTGATTAGATTGTAGATCAATGAGGATCTTGGAGATAAATGTATCTGTGAGGAAGATCCACTGGTGGTAAAATGTAGGTGAGGACAGACGATGCCCATTCCAAGTCGGCAGTGTTTTATCCTTGGGTTCAGGTGTGTGACACAGCAGGAGCAGAGAACGCAGGTTATGCTAAGTTTCAGGCAAGAGCGGCTTAGCCTTTTATTTAGCCAATGTAATACGTCACAGGAAAAACCAGCAACAGGGACAACATAGGGGTGATCTACCTTTGAGTGCAGTGCAAGTACAACACTACAAGTGCCAAGAACGATAGTATGATACCGAAGACGGGTATACCACTAGGCCATGTTTTATAACGTACATGATTACGTAAAAGATAATTACCAGAAAATAATCAAGCAGGTACTCTATACAACAATCTACGTAGCAAAGAATGTCATCAGGGTGCAAGAATAGATGCTGTAAACGTAACCTTTGGTTCAAAGGATTGTACTGTATTGGAGATGAATTTACATAGTGTCTGAAATGAAATTTGAAATGAAATTTGACTTGTAAAGCGCACCTATACCCCCAAAGGGGTGTCCAGGCGCTGTACGCATACCGCTGTGGAACCCTTCCTGGCTTTTCCCTGTGAAATGTCCACTCCTGGGCACCCCCAGGGTGAAGCCAGGCATCCCAGCGCTGTTGGGGCCGTTGTAGAGATTAAGCAAGCTATTGCCCAGAGTTGCAGAGTGGGACCCATGATTAGAATAGGCACCGAGGCGAGAATTATCAGGTCCGAGGAAGTGAGCCCAAGAACCGCCGAGGCGGGAATTGAACCCTGGTTCCGGGCCAGATCTCTGCATCAGGGTCTGCCGCTCTAACCATTGAGCCACACTTCTCCACTAGTGTCTCATACCATTGACAAGGTAACACAGTCCATTTGCAAATGGGTAGCATGCTGTTTCATTGGAGTGCTCTCGATGGAAGAGTGGGGTTCTGTCTTGAGCTCCATCTTGTTAATATTTTGATGTGCATAAGGAGCAGAGTTGTGCTCTTATTGTGCTTTGTTGCTGTGCCTAGGCATGAATTTGAAGCAAAAAGAAGTGATCTAGGGTGCTTAATCATCAGATTTTAATGCCTGGATGAACAGAAAGTGAGTGAGTGTTCTATTCTATGTGGATAGAGTTTTGGTGTCGTTCATATGTTGCAGGGACGACTCAAACATTATGGAAGCAAGCGTATAGCTGTGCCTGCCTTTGGGTGCAGGAGAAAAATGTAAAAAAAAATGTGCATACGGAAATATACCATATTTGTATGTGTCATACAGTTAAACCATTTTGAATATGGATCTTGGAAAGTGTCTATAGGTGAAGGGTGCATCCTTGGGAGGTGCAATCCTGCATCAACTTAATTACTGCTCTAAAGTTCGCAGAGGGGCAGCCCCTAGGAATGGGCAACATGCAACCAGTCATGGAATTTGCTTTCAGGAGTCCACCCAGGAGAAGCTGTCTATAGCAAGTCATTTTTTTAACCCATCATAGGATTTGCTCTGATAAGCCCACTGTTGAGTGACTAAAACGGCAGCCATTATGCAGCTAGCCATTTTATTTGGTCGGGTATTTAGCTGGCCACTAGGTTGGTGGTGACTTTCCTCTGCTGGTTGCTGGCCAGCAGGCTAAATAGTGGAAATTATACAACAGTCTAAAAGTGGCAGGGTCAACTCTGTGCTGAGTCAGTGCACTGTAGTACAATCAAAATTCCAAAGTTTGCTCCAAGGATAAGTGGAACGGCCACCCAACGTTCCAAGGTTTGGAGATGGAATCCCCAAATAACAATACAAACAAAATCTTATCCTGAGCAAATGTCCATTCCAAAGTAAATCCAGCAGTCCGTAGTTATGGTAATTTCTTTGTTTTATTCCAAACGCCAGAATTCCAAATAGGTAATATCACAGCCAGTCTGAACAGAATGCAACCAACACGTGTTTTGCCTCGTGGATAATTTCCACCGACTTCAGCAGGGCTAATAAGTCATAATCAAGTTCAGTCCTCAGTAGTAAAACATAGATTTTCACAAGCACCCATAGCTCAGTACTTAATCCCTTAATTCCTTATTATCTTTCAATCCAACAGTCGGCAATTCATGTATCTGCAAACAATGGGGAGAGTGCTCCTCATGGTATCTCGGCTTCTTAAGGGATCAAGTACTGTGCTATGGGGGCTTGCGAAAATCTATGTTTTACTACTGATGACTGAACTTGATTATGACTAAATAGTGGAAATGGCTTACTATTTGGCTGGCGGCAGTGCAAATACTAGAAAAACATCACTTTTTGCCCTGCCGCTGCCTAGATAATAGAGATTCTGTACTGTTTGGCTAATGGCCATGTAGGTGGCAGAGAAACGTCACTGTACAACTGTTCGAGAGCTAAATACTAAGGAATCTGCACTGTTTAGCCATCAGCCATGAAAATAAGAAGGAAGCTTCACTATTTACCTGGCCACTAGCTAAATAGCAGAGTTTATGTACTATTTGGCCAGCAGAAATGCAAACATTAAAGAAACTTCACTCATTACCTGGCTGCTGGCAAAACAGTGGGACATGCAGGTGTTGTGACTTTCACTGTGGACTTGCTGCCCCATCATCCTTTGCCAGCAGCGGGAGGGGCTGACCCTGCTTTCCCCGTGCGTTACAAAGCACCCTTCCACCTCCCGCGGCGTGGTACGTGTAGGTGTTGTGACTTTCGCTAGGGACCCGCTGTCCCATCATCCTTTGCCAGCAGCAGGAGGTGCTGACCCTGCTTTTCCCATGTGCTACAAGGAACCCTTCCATCTCCTGCACCGCGGGTTGTGCAGGTGTTGTGACTTTCGCTTGGAACTCGCTGTCCCATCATCCTTTGCCAGCAGCAGGAGGGGCTGACCCTGCTTACCCCATGCCACATATACAAAGCGCCCTTCCACCTCCTGTGGCGCGGGACGTGCAGTTGTTGTAACTTTCGCTGGGGACTAGCTGTCCTATCATCCTTTGCCAGCAGCAGGAGGGACTGACCCTGCTTTCCCCATGCGCTACAAATCACCCTTCCACCTCCCGCGGAGCAAGAAGTGTAGGTGTTGTGACTTTCGCTGGGAACTTGCTGTCTTATCATCCTTTGCCAGCAGCAAGAGGGGCTGACCCTGTTTTCCTGTGCTGCACGCTACAAAGCACACTTCCTCCTCCTGTTATGGAGGCCGCGGCCAGGCCAAGGGCGGGCCCGTCAGCACTAGGAAGAGCCGGGGCAGGGTCACCCCCTTTCAATTTCACTCTCATCTCCTGCTCACCCTCATGTTACTGGGGTAAGGTTTGAATGTTTGTGTGTTTGGCGGCCCTTTTTTACAAAGCTTTGGCTCTTCGTTTGTCTTGCCCTCCCTTGCAACAAGACTTGTCTGTGAGGCCTATCTGTTGGTCTTTCGATCATAATTTTTTTTATAGACGTTGTGCAGTGACTTTTCAAATTGGTCTATGGGGAAATGGAAAGCAACTGACTCCCCGCAGGGAAAGAAAACTAAAAACCAGAAACTGGTCTCTCCAACACCAAAGGATGACTCAGTAAATAATGTTACATTAACATAAACTGATATACTTATTGGGGAAGTTGAAGCCCTTTTGGGGGAGGGTAAGGGGTCTGGTACACATTCTTCAATGAACTTGAAGAAAGTTCCTTCTATTTTTCTAAAGAAACTAAACTACCATTAGTTCAGCAGGTTTGTTTGAACTCTAATAAGACTATGGATGACTCTACTCTGGCTGGTTCTAGAGATGTTCTCTTACCTTCCTCACCTAAATCTCCTATTGGTGATAAAATACCAATACCACTGTCCTCTTTAATTATATGTACTAATAGGTTTGCACCTTTGGCTTCTCCTGCCTCTGACTTGGCTCTGCACATGATTACAGCTAAAGCAGGGGAAGTATTTGTACGTTCTTCTTCCCAGGCTTCCATTACAGATCTACCGCACATCAAGCCTACTATATACAATAGCAGGGAGGACAGCCAAACTCTTGAATCGGTACGTAGTTTGCAGTCAGAGGTGAGTGATTTGAAGTCTCAACTGGTATTGTTAACCGCACAACTTGAAGAGTTAAGATCAGTAGTGGGACAAACATGGCCTAAAACTAATCATCCTGTTCCATGTGCTGCTTACACCACATTAATTAACAAGAAGAATAGTGTAAGAAACTATATAGATACAAATCACTCTAAATCTTCTGTTAAGTCTTGTCCACCTACTGGTCTAATGTTGGCTCCTAAAACTGCACCCCATGAAGCTTGTTCGAACTCTGGGCTTAGGCACTAGCCGAAAGCCTTCCAATACTGATTTCCAAATTATTGAGGGCCTGATGCAGTCTCATCCTCACGTTGCCCCAAGAGGTAGCTTTAGTGGCTCATGTAGTATACCTAGGTTGGCTCATACAAGCAACTTGCCATCAGCTCCGATTTATATGACTAAGGTCCCAACTCTACCTAACCACACCCATGAAAATACAGAGTCACTCACAAATAAGTGCATCCTCCAGATTCAATCTGTACATTAATGCTACTAGGTTGTCAGACCTGATATTCTTGATGCAAAACGATTTCATGACCCCTCTGATCCCTCAGGTTCTTTTGATTATATCAGGCTTGAGTTAAGTCAAAGGCCTAAGTTGAGGGCCTGGTGGAATTGCGGCAACGTTTGGCAGTGGTGCCAATGGCCCGATTTAAATTTAACCCGCCGGATCACTGTGGCCCACTGTCTCTGTTAAAGAGAAACTATTATGATCAAGCTGAGTCTTTAAGTACATCGTCGGTAGATTGAGTGAATGAGACACCTATAATTGTTAATCCTAGTACCAGGAATCACCACTCTGACCTAGAATTATGACGTGTAGCTAATGGGGACACTTCCTTTGATAAAACCCCTACCTCCCCCAATACCATTTTTTATTCTTCGACCACTTTTAACATGCTTTTTTGGAATATTGCAGGAATAAAGGGTAGGCTGGATTACCTGTCTTGGGGGGGATTTTATTAACCACTTTGATTTGTGTTTTTTCTCAAGAAACTTGGGCTATGGAACCACCCCTTAGATCAGGATTTATGACCTATAATGTACCTGCCCATAGTGTTGGAAGGGGCCGTCCATCAGGTGGTCTTCTTATCTCGGCCATAATTAACATTAATGCAAAAATTCGACCACTCCCATCAATTTCACATGACATTATGGGTATATATCCGTTACGGGTACTGACACCCGAACCTATTAAATGTATAATGTTTACAATAGGATGGCCGGGGGGGGGACATATGGTGATGCAGAATCTTGCCCAATGTTTTTGCGGGCAATTTTAATACCAAATATGAGCCTTGTGTTATGGGTGATCAATCCCCCCTGAGTGAGGAGGACAAGGAGTGGGGGATACCTGCTCTTAATGTTGCTCCAGTAAAACGCTGGACTGGAGCTGCATACCAACTTTTGTCCTTTACTCTAATATATGGTTTGAGGGCATGTAATGGCCGTTCACTCTCGAACCCCAATGTGGCACATACTTTTAACTGTTCAGGTCACTTCAGTAGAATTGATGACATCTTAATCCCTATGCAGCTTTGAGGGTTCATGGCCGATTTCAAGATGATAACTAGGGATGATAGTGATCATATTGCCCTTCATTGTATATTGAATGGACTCTTTTGCCATTTATCTGAAATTCCCATATCACTTGATGCCTGCCTCTAACTTAATCCCCTCTAATGACAGGTGGAGGATTAAATGGGGCCATGTAGTTCACGACCAGACAACCAGAGATTGTATGAATGGGGCTCGTATGGAAGTAACATTAGAGTTGGATAGGCTAAGCCTTTGTTACCCTAGGGATCTTTCTTGGTCCACTAGTGTAACTATGATGAATGAAAGCTTATTCAAGACCTTAGGTAAGTGCTTTGTACGAACCCTAAGGTTTACTAGGGCCCACCCTAGCACTAAAAACTCCTGGTACAATAAATTGTGTAATGCAACAAAGAACAAACTGCGACAGGCCCTTAAATTGGGTGATATATTTTTGATCAGACCTAAAAGAAAAGAGTACAAAATGGTCCAAGCTGAAGCACTTAGGGATTGAGCAGAAAAAATATGGGAAGATATGTATGAGGCAGATATATTGAAAGATACTAAATCCTTCTGAAAGTTGATGGCAATGAGGGCCCATTGCGACTTTTGCCAACCCACCCACACCAGGAGGACGGTCACCCAAGCCCTCGTCAGCAGCAGGCTGGACTACGGCAACGCCCTCTACGCGGGAACCACGGCCAAACTCCAGAATAGACTCCAACGCATACAAAACGCCTCCGCACGCCTCATCCTCGGAATCCCCTGCCACAGCCACATCACCGTCCACCTGAGAGACCTGCACTGGCTCCCGATCAACAAGAGGATCACCTTCAAGCTCCTCACCCACGCCCACAAAGCCCTCCACAACGCCGGATCGGCATACCTCAACGAACGACTCACCTTCTACACCCCGAACCGCCAGCTTCGCTCCGCAGACCTCGCCCTCGCCACCATCCCACGCATCCGCCGAACGACCTCCGGCGGCAGATCATTCTCCCACCTCGCCGCCAAGACCTGGAACACCCTCCCCATCCACCTGCGTCAGACCCAGGACCTGCTGACCATCAGGAGACTCCTCAAGACCTGGCTGTTCGATCAGTAGCTGCTTCCCCCCCCCCCCTCTAGCGCCTTGAGACCCTCACGGGTGAGTAGCGCGCTCTATAAATGTTTTGATTGATTGATTGATTGATAATCAAGGGGAAATCCCTCTTGGTCCCTTTACAGACGGCGACCTTCCTGGGGTTCACGATCAATTCCACGACCTCCACCCTCAGCTTACCGACCTGAAAATATCTAACACGAATTGCAATGCACTCTGGCAAAGCCGCGCAACTCCTTACGCCAAATTGCCCGGCTAGTGGGACTCCTGTCCTCCTCAATCCAGGCCATTTTCCCGGACCCTTTACATTACCAGACTCTACAGCAGCTCAAAGCAGCGCACCTTCGCAAAGGCTTGACTTACTCCCAAATGGTCGCACTCACGGACGAGGTACGGGCGGAGATTTAATGGTGGCTCTCGCACATGGAGCCTTGGAATGGGAGAGCGATCTTCGGATCTGCCCCAGACCTTGTCATAGAGTCAGATGCCAGCAGGTCCAGATGGGGCGCTCGCTGTAACGAATTCTCAACAGGGGGCTCGTGCTCTCCCTAGGAACAGTCATTGCACATCAACTGTTTGGAACTTTTGGCAGGGTCCTTCGCAGTCCGATGTTAGACAAAGGACAGGGCTCAATGCTGTGTACTGCTAAAGATGGACAACGTGTCAGCCATCAGGTACATCAACCACCTCGGGGACACACGCTCCAAGGTCCTATCTGACCTAGCGACCAGCTTCTGGCAATATTGCCTGGACCATCACGTCTCAGTGATGGCGGAATACCTTCCGGGCCAGGACAATCAAGTGGCGGATTGGCACTCTCGGCATTTAAGGGATTTTAGTCTATGGAAACTAGACACACAGGTGTTTGCGCAATTGCAAGAGAGATGGGGCCCATTTTCAGTGGACCTGTTTGCATCTCGGTTGGATCATCAACTGCCCTGGTTCTTCAGTTGGAGGCCGGATCCTCTGGCAGTCGCAATGGATGCATTCCTACAGGACTGGACCCTGGAGAAGGGGTATGCTTTTGCCTCCTTCGCTATGATTACTTGCACCTCTGCCCAGATCAGGCGGCAGAGAGCGGAAGTGGTCGTGATCACACCGATCTGGAGGTCCCAAGTCTGGTTTCCAGTTCTACTGGAACTTTCTTGGGATTCTCCAATCCGACCCCCGTCCCCCCCCCTGGTTTTCTCACCTCCTTCTCAATACGGATCGAGTTCCCTATCAGTTAGTGCTGGGAGGTTGTCTGTCTCTCATGGCTTGGAGGTTTACCGGGGATGATGGTCAGTCCCAGGCCTTTCACACCAGGCTAAGGAACTCCTTTCCAAAGCCTGGGCAGACAGTACCGCCAAGAGATACAAGTCCGTTAGACCCGATGGGCACGTTGGTGTCTGCGACGGAGTGTGGATCCCGTTGTCGTGGATATTGTTCATGTCTTGAATTTTCTAGCGGACTTGGTCACGGAAGGTTCAGCATACCGTTCCATCAACACCTTCGGCTCTGCTATTTCGGCAGGGAACACTCCGGAGGAGGGGGCCCCGATAGGAGAACACCCATTTGTATGCAGACATCTGTGGGGAATTAGATTGTTCCTTCCACCTTCACTGAGTTACTTGGCACTTTGGGACGTTAATCAGATTCTCAACCTGATTCTGTACTGACAACCAAACAGATTCCTGTCTCGCAAGGAACTTCCCGCCAAACTGGCGATGTTGTTATGCTTAATTTCCTGTAGGAGAGTGTCCGATGTTCGGGCCCTTGATATCACAGGTAGGATATTTTCTCCTTCCGGGGCAACGTTCACACTTTCTAAGAGAACTAAGTCCAACACTAGGACTATTGAGTACCCAGCCTTTCCAGACTCACCCAAGCTGTGCGTGGTACAGTACCTAAAGGCATACGAGAAAATTTCAGAGGAGTTTCAACCTCCGCGCGAACGACAGCTCCTAATCTCATTAAGAAAGCCCCAGGCAGCGATCTCCTTGCCCACAATTGCATGATGAGTGCGGTGGGTTATGCAGGACGCAGGCATCGACTTGGCCACCTTTGGGGCGCATTCAGCCAGGGGAGCTCTGGCGTCTAAGGCATTCTGCCTGGGAGCCAGATTGGAGGACATTATGAATGCTGCAGACTGGTCCTTAGACTCGACAGTTAAAAGATTTTACTTCAAGCCGGTGCTGGATATAGCTCATTTGGTGGTGAGCAAGCTTTGAACCAGCATAATCCTCGCCTCCGGTCCTGACATAGAATGGAAATTGTTCCTAACTTTTGTGTAGGAAAGTTTCAATTCTATTAAGGACACGGAGGCGAGGAGTATCCGACCCGGCGCAAAGGTTCTTCTCTTTTCAGGGAACCCACCCTAAGGAGTAAGTACCAGGTTCTTTATGACGGTGTATAACTGTAATGTCATACCTTGCAGAAATGTTGATAATATTCTTTGGAATTGACCTCACAGATTAGTCAGGATGTCAGAGCTCAGTCTGATCTTCCTCTATTATTCGTAGGTTCGGATGGTGCTAAACTGGACCAATAGGGAGGTGGCTGAGGATTAACTCGTGCAAAGAAAGAGGAGGTTCGGAGCCGAGAGAGGACTGTTACAGGCTCAGCTGGACCCTGATTGGCTATCCTAAGGACTACAGCTGTGTTCTGATTGGCCATGTTTTGAACTGTGTTCCCAGTGTCTCATGGGACTATTAGTTTTTCACCTTTAAATGAAAAGTTGGAAAGATAAAAGTTTTGTTAAATAAAGACTGCTATGTTAATAAAGTGGAGAGAGAATAGCATAACCCTCGCCTCCGTGTCCTTAAAAGAATTGAAACTTTCCTACACGAGAGTTAGGAACAATTTCCATTCTCCATTAAATTATAGGCCCATTAGCCTTATAGATGTCTCTCAAAATGTTTTCTCTAGACAGGTACATCGAAAATTGGATTCTTGGATAGAGGACCATAAAGTCCTTTCCCCATTGCAGGCTGGTTTTAGGAGAGGGGTCAGTACTACTGACCAGAGTTTTAGGTTTTTATTATTCTATTGGAAAATCGTTATTATGCAGAAGGCACACCTGTATTTGGTCTTTGTTGACTTAAAGTCTGCATTCGACCTAGTACCTAGAGATAAACTGTGGGCTGTATTGAGGAATAGTGGGGTTCCAGTCAGTATTGTTGAGATATCAGCATGCCTCCAACAGGATACTTATGCCCAAGTGAGATTGGGCCGAAGAGGGGAGTTGACTGAATGGTTTGACATTAAGAATGCAGTACGACAAGGCTGTGTCCTTGCGCCAACCCTCTTTTCCTTGTATCTTAACGATGTGATAGCTTATGTGAAGGATGGCTTAAATGATGCACCTTCCTTGGGTGGTTGAAACCCCCCTGTTAGACCTGGCATCCTTGGCATGGGTTTCCCCTGTATTTTTCATTTAGAGTAGGGGGATGAGATTTCCTTTCACCTGAGTGGGCCCGGTCTGCCTTCCACAATGCTGTCTCCACCTCCTGCCGGGCAGCTGCACCAGAGAGGACAGAACTGGTTTTGGCTGAGCAAAGAACTTCTCTGACACAAGAGAACAAAGAGAAATTGACTATAAAAAGTGGGGCCCAGACCCCAGACTTTTAGATTACTTCTGGAATACAAGAGGAACCTCTGCCAAGGAGAACAGCTGGGAAAAGCTGAAGGAGAAGTACTGCCCCTTTGCTGTGTGCTGTCTGGGGTTGGCCTGCAGTAGCTGTTACTGCCAAGGAGAGGAACTGCGTGTGTGTCCTGCTTGACAAAGTATCTCCAAGGGCTTGAGGTAGAGCTTTCCCCCTGTTCAAGAAGTCTCAGGAACAGCAAAGACTTTGCCACCCTTCTGGGCACCGTCTCTGGAACCGCTGGTTTCAGTCAGCACAGAGGAGAAGAACAGCCGACTCCGTCACCGAGTCCGTCACTGGTTCCGTGTCCTGAAG
Source organism: Calotriton arnoldi (assembly GCA_963921515.1). Classification (NCBI taxonomy): domain Eukaryota; kingdom Metazoa; phylum Chordata; class Amphibia; order Caudata; family Salamandridae; genus Calotriton; species Calotriton arnoldi. The sequence goes on from CAWUFW010013180.1 coordinate 104,340, forward strand.
GCACCGCAGAAGGCACCGCCGCACCTTGCACCACAACCCTGGTCTAACCGACACCGCTGGACAAACGCCACCGAGCCGCTGCTTGCACCGCGTCCTGTGGGCACCGCACTCCGCACCGCCTCACTTCACTCTGCTGCCTGGACCTCACTGACACTGTCACTGCCCGCCCGAACATTGACCGGCTCCATCGCCTGCACCCTGACCTGCCAGTTGCACACTGAACACCGCCCTCACTCCGCATCATAGCCTTGGTCTCACCGACGCCGTTGGACGACATCACCGAGCCGCTGCCTGCCCCGCGCCGTGAGGGCACTGCATGCTGCACCGCTTCACTTCACAATGCAATGGCGACAGTTGCCCCGACTGACTTGTACCAACGGGATCGGCCACAACGAGAAAGGTACTGTCTACGTGTCTGTCGACGCTACAGCTGACCCATACCGACGCGGTCATCTGGAACTGTTAGACTCTGTCATTTTCAGCATCGCGGTAGCCCTGGACGGAGCTACTGACTCCGAAGAACTGTGTTTTTGAGGTATTTCTGCAATTTGAAGGTTATCTTGCAAAATACCTTTTTTTCAGTATTGTAGGTTGGATTTTTGTCGTTTTTGGTCTTGTTTGGTTTAGAAAAAAATTACTTATTTTTCTAAACTGGTATGGTGTCCATTTGTAGTGTTTTCACTGTGTTACTGTATGCATGCACAAATGCTTCAGACACTGTCTCTGAGATAAGCCTCTCTGCTCGTGCCAAGCTACCAAGGGGGTGAGCAGGGATTATTTTAGAAGTGTATCCCCCTTACCCTGACTAGGAAGAAGGGTCCCTACTTGGACAAAGGTGCAAACCATTGCCAACTATAGACCCCCATTTCTAACACCCCCCTTCTGCTATTCACAGATGATACCCTTTTCATTTCAAAGACCCCAGAGATCTACAGCGTTTGGCGAATAAATTGGAAGACTTTTGCACTGAATGTGGTCTTTTAGTAAATCATTCTAAAATCAAGTTTATGACTATTAGGCCTCACAAATCATTTAGGGGTTCAATAATGTTGGGGCATTCCCCCTTAGAAAGGGTCAGTAAATTTGACTATTTGTAAACTAGGTGGAATAACTCTGTCATGGGCTCCACAGGTTGAGAAGAGCAGCCTAAATTTAACTCATCACTCTGCTGCAATACTGAGAGGATATGGAGCATCTAGGGCTAGGACTATCTCTCCTGCACTTAAGGTGTACAGAGCCAAAGCTGAGGGTAGTGCCTTGTTTGGGACCGAAATTTGGGACACCTCTAATCTAACAAGATTGGGAGTAGCAGAGAATAATTTTTTGGGAGCTTTAACAAATCTCCCAAATAATACCCCACAAATACCTCTAAGAAGCGATATGGGCCTTAGCCTAATAACATGGGGAGAGGATGTGGTCTCATGGCTAGACTGCCGACTTTGGAGCTGGGAAACCAAGGTTCGAGCCTTGGGGTCAACTCCACATCCTGTAATTCTGGGCAAATCACTTAATCTCCCCGTGCCTACCAAAAATATGAATGTGTCCTTGTGTAACGTAACTGGTGCTCATGTAAAGGGCTCCAATACCTTCGGGTCAAGTTTGCGCTATATAAATCTGCAAAAAAACATATAAGGCCCAACTTAGGCCATTACTCTATTGGAGGAGGTTGAAGTATTCTCGAGATTTGGAAGATTATTGTGGAGCACTGGAGGAGGTGATACTATTGGATAGAAACACCAAAATTGTCTGGATATTATATGTTCATAAGTTGTTGGTACAAATAGGTCTTGGGGAATATTGGTCCTCCTTGGATTCCATGTCTCATTTATCGAAGTACACACTTAAGGAAACTTACTGGGCCCATGTGCATCATAACAAATTCCAGAATGTGCCCCAGGGGTCTTGTACTTTCCTCTTTTAAGATTTTAAACCTAATTTTCAATGGGAACCCAGTTTGGTTTATATTAACCTGCTAGCTGCAAAGTCCCATTTTCTTCAATTTAGCTATGGCATCTTACCCCCAATGTTCTAGGAGGAAAAAATCCCTACCAAGCTGACGGGAGCACTTATCTGGAAAACTGAGCTGTTTTCTTAATAAGATTCTGACGAATTTAAACGCAATTTTGTCAAATTAATGACACTTTATCCAGTGTTGAAGCTTCTTCTTTTATTTTATTCAGTAGATCGATATCATTGTACCAATGGTTTCTTGGTAGCAATCAATTTGCAACACAAATGTTTATTCAACCCAATGCATTTCGGGTCAATGATGGCCCTTCATCAGGGGTCTCATCAAAATATTCTGTGTATATGAAATGAAATGGGAGACTATTCAAAACAGTCCGAAAATATTAAAGAATTGTCAACATTAATCAGAGAACTACCTACATACGTGATATTCATGCAGTCATGGTAGTTTGTTTATTGGTTGCCGATTAACCATGCTCGTGAATTAACTGTGTGGGATGAACGAAAGACAGAGACTTCTCATACATGCTGTCCGTGATGGTGTCCTGCTAAAAGTGACGTCATGTGGAAAGTGACTAAATACAACAGATATTACAAATTTGTCAAAAGCCAGCTAATTTATAGTAAATAAAAATGATTATAAAAAACAATTGTATTCAAGCCTGTCGTTCATCCCATTCGGTTGCATGGCATGTAGTTTTTTTATCCCAAAAAATTCGGATCTTGCTAATGTCTTCTGCTAGTCAGCATCTTGTCTGGGTTTAAGAACCTCTAGGATAGTAAATCTCAATTGTGAAATGTTATGTCTTGCTTCCTTTCAATGTGTGGCTACGGTGGACTTCATCTTCTGGTTCCTGATGTTACTCTTATGTTGAGTGATACGCACTTTGATTTTACGTTCTGTTTTCCCCACGTAAATTTTCCCACATGGGCATTTCAAAGCATACATCACGTTCGATGTGTCGCACGTGCTAGAATGTTGTAGCTTTATGATATTTCCTTTAGTAGGGTGAATGAATTGATTTCCCATTATTACGTTGTTTCAATGTACACAATTCATGCACTTTTGCATGCCTTTAAAAACTCTGTTGTCAGTTTCTTTCTTTTTGGATAGAAGTTCTTTTAAATTATTGGAACGTTGGAACGCGAATGTGGGAAGTTGGTCAAATAAATGCCGTAGATCCGGTTCCGTTTGAATGGTAGACCAATGTTTGATGATGATCGACTTCACATGGTGTGATTGAGTAGAATGTTTCAATACACAGATGATCGGATTAGTTTGTTTTGGTGTTGTCTTACATAACAATGACTGTCTCTCAATCCTGGAAACTTTTTGAATCGAGTCCTCAATGATTTCCTTCGGATATCCTCGTTGTCTGAATTTAGTGGCGAATCTGTTAATGGTGTCTTTTGCTTCCTCTGGATCAGAGGTGATCCTTTTGAGCCTTGTGAATTGAGAATAAGGTAAATGACGCTTTAGGGAATATTGATGGAAACTCTTAAAGTGTAAGGAATTGTTTCTGTCAGTTTCTTTGGTGAATACATTGGTCTTGATGCCCTGGGTATCAATCTGTATCAACACATTCAAAAATGCAATACAATTTTTATCGATCTGGTGAGTGAATTTGATACGATTATGGACTCGATTCAATTTCAAGATGTTGTTATTTAAAATCATTGGGTCCCCTTTCCAAATAACAAAAATATAATCTATGTATCTTTTGTATAGTACTAGATGTTCTTGCCAATTTTTATTCAAAAGAATGTGTTCATGCTCTAGTTTAGCCATGAAGATATTAGCGTACGACGGTGCTCCTGCGAAGCCCATCGAAGTTCCATTGCATTGAGCATAGAAAAGTTCCTTTCCACTCAAAATAGCTGTGGAATAATGCGAAGTGTAACAGTTCTAACAACAGAATTTTATTGGCTCCTATATCTCCTTGTTTCAAAAGGGCCCATTCTGTAGCTTCTATGCCTTCCTGATGGGGAATGGAGGTGTAAAGCGCAGTCACTTCGATGGTACATAACCACCAATTCTCAATGCCATCAGTATCTAGTGTGGACAACATGTTTAAAAATGCTGTGGTCTCTTTTATATGTGTTTCCCATTGTTGAACTATGGGTTGTAGAAAACAATCCAAATATTTTCCGATGGGTTCAGATATTGACCCACATGCTGATACAATAGGCCTGAAGGGCGGCTTTGTAACATTTTTGTGAATTTTAGGCAGCATATACAATTGAGGTCGACGTGGATAATCTGTGTATAAGTACCTTTTAGTGTTGTCGTTAATCCAATCCATGTTTAATGCTCTTGATAGTATTTGATGGAGAATACATTGATAAGCCTTCGTGGAATCTTGATCAAGCTTCGTGTAGGTGCTAGTGTCTTGTATGTGTGCCAATACATTCCTTTCATAAAATTCTGTGTCCATTATTACTAACGCTCCCCCTTTGTCAGCTTTTTGGAAGGTAAGTTGTTTATTGTTAGTTAAAGAGGATAATGTACTCCATTCTTTAGATGTAAAATTGGAGCTCTTAGTTTTCCGAAAATCAATGTTGTTGATCTCTGATTTGACCAGTCGTTCAAACGCATCTATTGACTTGTGTGAAATAGGAGAACAGAAAGAGCTCTTGGCTTTGAATTCCCTGTACTCAGATTCTTGTGAAGAGTTTGTAGATGGTTCAATGGTGCTAAAGAAATATTTGAGTCTCAAAATCCTTAAAAATTTGAAAAATGCAATCTCCGTTTCAGCAGCGGTACTATGATAAACTGGGACAAATGAAGTACCTTTGTTCAGCAACGAGATTTGAGCTGGAGTCAACTCAAATTTCGAGATGTTAATGACTAAGTTGGTTTCGATTTGCTTCGAAGGATCTTTTGTCTGTCTCTTTGTCGGGTTCTTTGGCTCCTCCTTGTTTTTCCAACTCTTTGTCGGGTTGATGGTTTGCTGCTGGGCTGGTCGATAAAAAAGATGCCTTAGAAGATTGTTGGCCTCCAGTACTGGTGGATGGTTGTGTGGACGAACGTCCGTCTCTCATTAATGGAGGTCTATTCTGCGCCACATCTGCTTCGGACACTACACTCTCTTGTGAAGAGCCTGCGTTAGGCTGTCTTTGCCATTTACGTTGGTTGTACACCTCGGCCCATGTGTAGACCTCGTCAAGTTTGTAGTTGATGGTATCTCCACGGAACTTTTTAATTTTGCGCTCATGGATTTCTTTAGCATATTTGTCTAATTTTTGATTCAAATCTTCGAGAAAATCTCCCCAATTTTCTTCTGTTTGTTTGGACAGTTCTCCTTTGATGGTTTGAATCTCCTCCTCTAGTGTCTTTAGAATATTTGATAACTCCTCAATGATAAGTAAAATTAAGTCTAAAGAGCATTTATTCAAAATTAGGTACCATTTTTCCATGAAGGCTTTATTGGTTTTATACAACATTGGTTTCAAAGCGAAGCGCAAACCTCGGGGAATTCTCTTAGCTTTATGATATTGAATGAGAGTTGTCGCATTATTCCACAGCTATTTTGAATGGAAAGGAACTTTCTATGCTCAATGCAATGGAACTTCGATGGGCTTTGTAGGAGTGCCGTTGAACGTTAATAACTTCATGGCTAAACTAGAGCATGAACACATTCTTTTGAATAAAAATTGGCAAGAACATCTAGTACTATACAAAAGATACATAGATGATATTTTTGTTATTTGGAAAGGGGACACAACGATTTTAAATAACAACATCTTGAAATTGAATCAAGTCTATAATCATATCAAATTCACTCACCAGATCGATAAAAATTGTATTGCATTTTTGGATGTGTTGATACAGATTGATACCCAGGGCATCAAGACCAATGTATTCACCAAAGAAACTGACAGAAACAATTCCTTACACTTTAAGAGTTTCCATCAATATTCCCTAAAGTGTCATTTACCTTATTCTCAATTCATAAGGCTCAAAAGGATCCCCTCTGATCCAGAGGAAGCAAAAGACACCATCAACAGATTCGCCACTGAATTCAGAGAACGAGGATATCCAAAGGAAATCATTGAGGACTCGATTCAAAAAGTTTCCAGAATTGACAGACAGTCATTGTTATGTAAGACAACACCAAAACAAACTAATCCGATCATCTGTGTATTGAAACATTCTACTCAATCACACCATGTGAATTCGATCATCATCAAACATTGGTCTGTCATTCAAACGGAACCGGATCTACGGAATTTATTTGACCAACTTCCCACATTCGCGTTCCAACGTTCCAATAATTTAAAAGAACTTCTATCTAAAAAGAAAGAAACTGACAACAGAGTTTTTAAAGGCATGCAAAAGTGCATGAATTGTGTACATTGTAACAACGTAATAATGGGAAATCAATTCATTCACCCTACTAAAGGAAATATCATAAAGCTACAACATTCTATCACGTGCGACACATCAAACGTGATATATGCTTTGAAATGCCCATGTGGGAAAATTTACGTGGGGAAAACAGAACGTAAAATCAAAGTGCGTATCACTGAACATAAGAGTAACATCAGGAACCAGAACATGAAGTCCACCGTAGCCACACATTGGAAGGAAGCAAGACATAACATTTCACAATTGCGATTTACTATCCTAGAGGTTCTTAAACCCAGACAGGATGCTGACCAGTAGAAGACATTATCAAGATCCGAATTTTTTGGGATAAAAAAACTACATGCCATGCAACCGAATGGGATGAGCGACCGGCTTGAATACAATTGTTTTTTATAATCATTTTTATTTACTATGAATTAGCTAGCTTTTGTCAAATTTGTAATATCTGTTGTATTTAGTCACTTTCCACACCACGTCACTTTTTAGCACTAACCCGCTTAATAGCGTCACGTTTTGACCTTCAACCAAATTTATTTATCACTTAAGCGAGTCATAAGCACTTTCATAGATCGTCATGCCTTTTAAAGACGTCGCCGCACGTTGCGTGCATTTAAATACGGAACAGAACGCTGAGTCTTTAGCATTTCCTGTTTCCGGAGTCAGGACTTTCCCTTACATCGGTTTGGTAAGCACTGAATGTTTTATTTTATTGGAAAATAAGCGTGTTCGCATGATAAGCACGTCACGATCTTTGATCGCTGTTTGATGTCGGTTTAATTTCCCGATGTGTGCTTTTTCACACCGGGCCACTGCGCATGTATAATCGTGTCTTTGTCACTATCAAATCACTCTCGCACCGTAGTAAACTGTGTTTATTCAACTCCTAAGCATATGCCAGATGCATGGGGTGACTACATCCTTTTGTTAAATCACCAGGTTTTTCCGGGCATTTTTAGTTCTTGCACGTTCAACTAACCAGTCACGCATGACACCATCACGGACGGCATGTATGAGAAGTCTCTGTCTTTCATTCATCCCACACAGTTAATTCACAAGCACGGTTTTTCGGCAACCAATAAACAAACTAGCATGACTGCATGAATATCACGTATGTAGGTAGTTCTCTGATTAATGTTGACAATTCTTTAATATTTTCGGACTGTTTTGAATAGTCTCCTGTTTCATTTCATATTCACAGAATATTTTGATGAGACCCCTGATGAAGGGCCATCATTGACCCGAAATGCATTGGGTTGAATAAACATTTGTGTTGCAAATTGATTGCTACCAAGAAACCATTGGTACAATGATATCGATCTACTGAATAAAATAAAAGAAGAAACTTCAACACTAGATAAAGTGTCATTAATTTGACAAAGTTGCGTTTAAATTCGTCAGAATCTTATTAAGAAAACAGCTCTGTTTTCCAGATAAGTGCTCCCGTCAGCTTGGTAGGGATTTTTCCCTCCTAGCACACTTGTTTGCATTGCTCATCCAGCACCTTCGGACTCGGCGCAACGACAGGGATGCACACAGATGAAACAGATAAAATAAGTTTAACCTTTCGTATACAGAGTGCACTTTGGCATCATTGTTGAATTCATATTGTACGGTCCGGATATCTTCCAACAATGCACCACCAATAATGTTGTTCAAAGAAATAGCACAGCTAACTGCCAACAAAGCAGAAACTTTAGCATTTTCAACAGAAGCAGCCACAGAAATGTATGGTTTGATCCAGGAGGCTAGACTTTACAGTCTAACAAACAAAAACGGTTCAATACCAGAGGGTCCTAGGGACATTTAAAGACCTCACAGGATTTAATCCCCAATTCAATATCACAAAACAGTACAGAATCCTTGGGTCTATAACAAAAACAATCAAAAAGTGTGGTGAACCACTACAACATAGTTTAAAAATATATAAAGATATAGAGTACAGAACCAAATGACTAGGTGCCACAGATCTATCTTTGGGCACTTCCCTTTTCAGGACGAAATCCCTCACTCACCATCGGTGACATGCTTCATCATTTGGGATTCTCCTCCCAGAGGAAAAACATAGTTCCTCTGAGGGCTACAACCCCCTCTCTGAGAGGGAGGAGCTCAGGGATGTTTTGAATAACTAATAGAATATTATAAATCCACAAATGAAGAGACAACTGTGTGAATGAGGGCGCAGCGCAACAAAAAATGAATAAATGTGAAAGTGGTGAAGTTAAAACCAGCTAAAGAGCTCAAAAAGAGGTACTTTATTTAGATACGCCCTTTGCCAGGATTAAAAACCGTGTACCAGCGGTGTAAATTTAAACCGCAAAGGTAAAGTAGATAGTGATGGTCAACATGTTTCAGCCATACACCTAATTATAGGCAGGGTTTTCATCAGGACCTATATAGCTGCTGCTAAATCTGTTTAAGTGCTACAACAAAAGGATATAAAACCAGAGAATCTTCTTAATCTGTACATTCCAAAGGGAAGGATTACCTATAATCAAAAAGGAAGAATCAGAACAAAATTGATCCATACCAATGATCACAAGCATCAAATATAAAATACAAATGGTTCTGTGAAAAGGAAAAACCTTACCCGCCACTGCTGGGTAAGCAACCACACCTCTACCTGGCAACAGCTCAGGAAAGGAGCACCGCTCTGAAAAAAACGGTGTATCTTGTCGTTAACAAATCTTGTCCTATCAAAAAACATGGGTTATGACAGTAGTACCACTAACCCTGACAGGCATGTTTTAAGGAGCTAATATAACAAAGAAGGCACAGGGAGCACATGCCATCTAAACATAAGAAACATAAGAAACAACTATCATGTCCAAAGCCTGAAAGGCTACAACATAAAAAATGATAAAAAACACCATGAGGACTCAGCTTGAATAAAGATCTGAACCTCATAGATGAAAAAACCATAAAGTGTCATATTAAGCCTAGAGACTCAGAGTGCAAAATAAGAATAGAAAAGCCCAAAGCGCCAACAAGCTGATATAAGGCTCCACTGGGCAAAAAACAAACAAAATCAGGAAATAGTGTCACAATTCCCACTCCGATCGAGGAAAAAGAGAAAGAGAGGGGCAGCCAAACAGAAACACTCACCTATCCGTCGGTACACCGGTGCTTGCAGAGCCTGCAGCCGGAGGTGAAGTCGAATCTGACCTGGCCTGCCTTTATAGCCCGAAATCATAGTCAATTGGCTCCAGGTGAGTGCTCAACCGAAGAGGTATGAGCATGTGTCAAATAAAAGTCACTAATCTCAAGTATTGACCTTTGAAAAAGCTGTGAGCTCACAAGTTACTACTATTTGTGCTAAGGACAATAGACAGTATCAGAACTTAACCAAGAACGAACGATTGGCCATGGCATCCTTGATTGCTGATGACAGTATAACAATCAAATCCGCTGATAAAGGGGGATCCATTGTGGTAATGGATACCTCCGCTTATCGGACGGAATGTCTGAGGCAACTTGAAGACACACGGTTTTATAAACCACTGAGTGAGGATCCCACTAAGAGATTAGAATATGAAATCAAGACTCTTGTGGAAGAAGCGCGGTCTAATGATTGGATCACGTCTCATGAAGCTACCGTCTTAGTAAAAACTTATACCATTTTTCCTTACTTTTATGCACTCCCCAAGGTGCACAAGAGTCAGAGACCTCCACCTGGTCACCCGATTATTTCGGGATTAGGCTCTCTACTCGAACCTCTTTCCACTTTTGTGGATTACTTTTTGAGGTTCCTTGTAGTAGAGATGCCAACTTATTTGAAGGATACTAAAGAGGTTCTTAGGTTAGTGGGTGATCTGAGTTTTGACGTTGAAAGTGATTACCTCGTCTCCTTTGACGTAGAATCGCTCTATACGTGTATTCCGCAAGATGAAACCCTGGCTGCCATTGAAACACTTTTGTTGAATAGACCTCCAGACTCGATCACGCCTGTCTCATTTATCATTGATTGTGCCAGATTGGCCATGAAAGAAAACTTCTTTAAGTTTGAAGAACAGTTGTTTCTCCAGGTGTCTGGTACTTCAATGGGGAGCGTTTTCGCTCCTAGTCTAGCCAATCTTTATGTTCATATTTTTGAACAAGAGCACATTTTGAATCATAATAATCCGTACAGAGACCATATACGTGTATGGAAAAGATATATTGACGATGTGCTTGTAGTGTGGAGAGGCACATCCACCTCCATCACTGAGTTTAAGATCTGGCTGAACAATCGCAATCAGTATTTGAATTTCACTTGTGAATTTAGTAAGACTCAGTTGCCTTTTTTGGATGTTATGATCTCTCCTTTTGAAGGGGGCTTGAGTACTGAATTATACAAGAAACCAATGGCGAAGAACTCTCTCCTATCATACAATAGTTTTCATCCTCAAGCCCTACGTGATAATTTGCCTTATGGGCAATTTTTACGTATAAGGAGGAATTGTTCATCTACTATCAAGTATCAGGAACATGCCCAGAACTTATCGGACCAGTTACAAGTTAGGCATTATCGTAAGAAACTTGTGAAGAGATCCTTAAAGCGTGCAAGAAACAATAATAGGGTATCTCTTCTTGAATTAGGTACTCCTAAAGTAACTACCAACAGATTGACATGTGTTCACACTTTTTGCAGTTTTTCCAATCAAATTAAGAAAAGCATACTGGCCAATTGGAAGATCTTGAATATTGGTGATACTTCATTACCACGCCCACTATTTGCTTTCAGGCATAGCACCAACATTAAAGATCGTTTGGTACATACACGTCCTCGTACCAGCAATAAAAATCCACAGGGCACTCTATGGGGTTTACCTCCTGTACAGGGTCATTTTCCCTGTGGGTCCTGTGCAGCTTGTCCACACACGACTCACACCACGGAAATTGACATTGGGTCTTCTAAGCCATGGATTTTGACTTGCCATACAAACTGCAATAGTGACAACTTGGTGTATTTGATCCATTGCCCGTGCCCGCTTCGATATGTGGGCATGACCACGCGCAGAGTGAAGACTCGTATCCTTGAGCATAAGAGCACTATTAGATGTAGGAAGTCTTCGACTAAATTGACTAGTCATTTTCTCTCTGCCCAGCACAGTCCACAGGATCTCAAGTGGACGGTCTTGGAAAAACCTTTTATTCCATCTCATATCACTGACCTTACAACTTTTCTGTTTAAACGGGAACAGTGGTGGGTGCACAAATTGCAGACTGATATTGTGGGTCTGAATGATGAGATTCCATGGGTTTCACTGTAGTACTACGTCTATGGAACTCTTGCATATATCTGGTCCTTCTTTGGACTAGGCCTACGTCTTCATGTATTTGGTGCACACATCTGTTCAGACTGATACTCTTTAAGAGACCCATTAGCACCCTTTACTAAGGTGTTATTTTGGCCCCAAGGGACGAACACTCATGTACTTCTGATGTTACAAAACACAAGTATTCATGAGTGCCTTTTAATATACATTTACCCTGTTGAATTTATGCTTTGTATAGACCATTGCTGACAAGAGCATATAGCTTCTGAGATTTTTATTCAGAATTTCTGTATTGCTGAGTGCAATTCATGTGCTAATATATGCTATGGCACGGTGATGTTTTTCGTTGTTTTTCTTTGTTGTTAAGCTTTGTGGTGTTGAGACCAGTGTTCCTCACATTGTGACCGCTATAGTGGTCGCGTGTCTCATCCATGTATGAGCGCTGTGCTGACTGTCTTTCTACACTTGCAAACATGTATTTTCTAATTCTATAGGAAACGCGCATGTGCGGGAGAGTAGTGTCTCTACATGACACATGCGCGTTAGCGCTTGATAGTTTGGCTTGTCACTTTTGAAGTGCCCAAAGAATCGATGCGTTATTGATTGCATTGTTTCGTATGGTTCTCATTGTGTGGCGATCAGGACGGTCTTTGATGGTTTACTAATATATTGGACTCTCCCTCACAGCGTGCATGCGCGTTAGATTAGTGACTTTTATTTGACACATGCTCATACCTCTTCGGTTGAGCACTCACCTGGAGCCAATTGACCATGATTTCGGGCTATAAAGGCAGGCCAGGTCAGATTCGACTTCACCTCCGGCTGCAGCTCTGCAAGCACCGGTGTACCGACGGATAGGTGAGTGTTTCTGTTTGGCTGCCCCTCTCTTTCTCTTTTTCCTCGATCGGAGTGGGAATTGTGACACTATTTCCTGATTTTGTTTGTTTTTTGCCCAGTGGAGCCTTATATCAGCTTGTTGGCGCTTTGGGCTTTTCTATTCTTATTTTGCACTCTGAGTCTCTAGGCTTAATATGACACTTTATGGTTTTTCATCTATGAGGTTCAGATCTTTATTCAAGCTGAGTCCTCATGGTGTTTTTTTTATAATTTTTTATGTTGTAGCCTTTCAGGCTTTGGACATGATAGTTGTTTCTTATGTTTCTTATGTTTAGATGGCATGTGCTCCCTGTGCCTTCTTTGTTATATTAGCTCCTTAAAACATGCCTGTCAGGGTTAGTGGTACTACTGTCATAACCCATGTTTTTTGATAGGACAAGATTTGTTAACAACAAGATACACCGTTTTTTTCAGAGCGGTGCTCCTTTCCTGAGCTGTTGCCAGGTAGAGGTGTGGTTGCTTACCCAGCAGTGGCGGGTAAGGTTTTTCCTTTTCACAGAACCATTTGTATTTTATATTTGATGCTTGTGATCATTGGTATGGATCAATTTTGTTCTGATTCTTCCTTTTTGATTATAGGTAATCCTTCCCTTTGGAATGTACAGATTAAGAAGATTCTCTGTTTTTATATCCTTTTTGTTGTAGCACTTAAACAGATTTAGCAGCAGCTATATAGGTCCTGATGAAAGCCCTGCCTATAATTAGGTGTATGGCTGAAACATGTTGACCATCACTATCTACTTTACCTTTGCGGTTTAAATTTACACCGCTGGTACACGGTTTTTAATCCTGGCAAAGGGCGTATCTAAATAAAGTACCTCTTTTTGCGCTCTTTAGCTGGTTTTAACTTCACCACTTTCACATTTATTCATTTTTTGTTGCGCTGCGCCCTCATTCACACAGTTGTCTCTTCATTTGTGGATTTATAATATTCTATTAGTTATTCAAAACATCCCTGAGCTCCTCCCTCTCAGAGAGGGGGTTGTAGCCCTCAGAGGAACTATGTTTTTCCTCTGGGAGGAGAATCCCAAATGATGAAGCATGTCACCTATGGTGAGTGAGGGATTTCGTCCTGAAAAGGGAAGTGCCCAAAGATAGATCTGTGGCACCTAGTCATTTGGTTCTGTACTCTATATCTTTATATATTTTTAAACTATGTTGTAGTGGTTCACCACACTTTTTGATTGTTAGACTTTACAGTCCTCATGTTTCCACCACAGCACAGCTTCCCAAACAATTAGAATTTTTAAGCAAGAAAGAAATTAATCAGAGACTTCATGCAACAACTCTCATTCAATATCATAAAGCTAAGAGAATTCCCCGAGGTTTGCGCATCGCTTTGAAACCAATGTTGTGTAAAACCAATAAAGCCTTCATGGAAAAATGGTACCTAATTTTGAATAAATGCTCTTTAGACTTAATTTTACTTATCATTGAGGAGTTATCAAATATTCTAAAGACACTTGAGGAGGAGATTCAAACCATCAAAGGAGAACTGTCCAAAGAAGCGGAAAAAAATTGGGGAGATTTTCTCGAAGAATTGAATCAAAAATTAGACAAATATGCTAAAGAAATCCATGAGTGCAAAATTAAAAAGCTCCGTAGAGATACCATCGACTACAAACTTGACGAGGTCTACACATGGGCCGAGGTGTACAACCAACGTAAATGGCAAAGACAGCCTAATGCAGGCTCTTCACAAGAGAGTGTAGTGTCCGAAGCAGATGTGGCACAGAATAGACCTCCATTAATGAGAGAAGGACGTTCGTCCACACAACCATCCACCAGTACTGGAGGCCAACAATCTTCTAAGGCATCTTTTTTATCGACCAGCCCAGCAGCAAACCATCAACCCGACAAAGAGTTGGAATAACAAGGAGGAGCCAAAGAACCTGAGAAAGAGACAGACAAAAGGATCCTTCGAAGCAAAACGAAACCAACTTAGTCATAAACATCTCGAAATTTGAGTTGACTCCAGCTCAAATCTCGTTGCTGAACAAAGGCACTTAATTTGTCCCAGCTTATCATAGTAACGCTGCTGAAACGGAGAGTGCATTTTTCAAATTTTTAAGGATTTTGAGACTCAAATATTTCTTTAGCACCATTGAACCACCTACAAACTCTTCACAAGAATCTGAGTACAGGGAATTCAAAGCCAAGAGCTCTTTCTGTTCTCCTATTTCACACAAGTCAATAGATGCGTTTGAACGACTGGTCAAATCTGAGATCAACAAGATTGATTTTCGGAAAACTAAGAGCTCCAATTTTACATCTAAAGAATGGAGTACATTATCCTCTTTAGCTAACAATAAACAACTTACCTTCCAAAAAGCTGACAAAGGGGGAGCGTTAGTAATAATGGACACGGAATTTTATGAAAGGAATGTATTGGCACACAAACAAGACACTAGCACCTACACGAAGCTTGATAAAAGATTCCACTAAGGCTTATCAATGTATTCTCCATCAAATACTATCAAGAGCATTAAGCATGGATTGGATTAACGACAACACTAAAAGATACTTATACACGGATTATCCACGTCGACCTCAATTGTATATGCTGCCTAAAATTCACAAAAATGTCACAAACCCGCCCTTCAGGCCTATTGTATCAGCATGTGGGTCAATATCTGAACCCATCGGAAAATATTTGGATTGTTTTCTACAACCCATAGTTCAACAATTGGAAACACATATAAAAGACACCACAGCATTTTTAAACATGTTGTCCACACTAGATACTGGTGGCATTGAGAATTGGTGGTTATGTACCATCGATGTGACTGCGCTTTACACCTCCATTCCCCATCAGGAAGGCATAGAAGCCACAGAATGGGCCCTTTTGAAACATGGAGATATAGGAGCCAATAAAATTCTGTTGTTAGAACTGTTACACTTCGCATTAATCCACAGCTATTTTGAGTGGAAAGGAACTTTCTATGCTCAATGCAATGGAACTTCGATGGGCTTTGCAGGAGCGCCGTTGTACGCTAATATCTTCATGGCTAAACTAGAGCATGAACACATTCTTTTGAATAAAAATTGGCAAGAACATCTAGTACTATACAAAATATACATAGATGATATTTTTGTTATTTGGAAAGGGGACCCAATGATTTTAAATAACAACATCTTGAAATTGAATCAAGTCCATAATCATATCAAATTCACTCACCAGATCGATAAAAATTGTATTGCCTTTTTGGATGTGTTGATACAGATTGATACCCAGGACATCAAGACCAATGTATTCACCAAAGAAACTGACAGAAACAATTCCTTACACTTTAAGAGTTTCCATCAATATTCCCTAAAGCGTCATTTACCTTATTCTCAATCCATAAGGCTCAAAAGGATCACCTCTGATCCAGAGGAAGCAAAAGACACCATCAACAGATTCAACACTAAATTCAGACAATGAGGATATCCGAAGGAAATCATTGAGGACTCGATTCAAAAAGTTTCCAGAATTCACAGACAGTCATTGTTATGTAAGACAACACCAAAACAAACTAATCCGATCATCTGTGTATTGAAACATTCTACTCAATCACACCATGTGAAGCCGATCATCATCAAACATTGGTCTATCATTCAAACGGAACCGGATCTACGGCATTTATTTTGCCAACTTCCCACATTCACGTTCCAACGTTCCAATAATTTAAAAGAACTTCTATCCAAAAAGAAAGAAACTGACAACAGAGTTTTTAAAGGCATGCAAAAGTGCATGAATTGTGTACATTGTAACAACGTAATAATGGGAAATCAATTCATTCACCCTACTAAAGGAAATATCATAAAGCCACTACATTCTATCACGTGCGACACATCGAACGTGATATATGCTTTGAAATGCCCATGTGGGAAAATTTACGTGGGGAAAACAGAACGTAAAATCAAAGTGTGTATCACTGAACATAGGAGTAACATCAGGAACCAGAACATGAAGTCCACCGTAGCCACACATTGGAAGGAAGCAAGACATAACATTTCACAATTGCGATTTACTATCCTAGAGGTTCTTAAACCCAGACAGGATGCTGACCAGCAGAAGACATTAGCAAGATCCGAATTTTTGGGGATAAAAAAACTACATGCCATGCAACTGAATGGGATGAACGACCGGCTTGAATACAATTGTTTTTTATAATCATTTTTGTTTTCTATGAATTAGCTGGCTTTTGACAAATTTGTAATATCTGTTGTATTTAGTCACTTTCACACCACGTCACTTTTTAGCACTAACCCGCTTAATATCATCACGTTTTGACCTTCATTCAACTTTATTTATCACTTAAGCGAGTCATAAGCACTTTCATAGATCGCTATCCCTTTAAAGACGTCTCCGCACGTCGCGCGCATTTAAATACGGAACAGAACGCCGAGTCTTTAGCGTTTCCTGTTTCCGGAGTCAGGACTTTCCCTAACATCGGTTTGGTAAGCACTGAATGTTTTATTTTATTGGAAAATAAGCGTGTTCGCATGATAAGCATGTCACGTTCTTTGATCGCTGTTTGATGTCGGTTTAATTTCCCGATGTGTGTTGTTTCACACCGGGCCACTGCGCATGTATAATCGTTTCTGTGTCACTTTCAAATCACTCTTGCACCGTAGTAAACTGTGTTTAATCAACTCCTAAGCATATTCCAGATGCATGGGGTGACTACATCCTTTTGTTGAATTACCAGGTTTTTCCAGGCATTTTTAGTTCTTGCACGTTCAACTAACCAGTCACATGACCTTTAGCATGACACCATCACAGACGGCATGTATGAGAAGTCTCTGTCTTTTGTTCATCCCACACAGTTAATTCATGAGCACGGTTTTTCAGCAACCAATTAACAAACTAGCATGACTGCATGAATACCACGTATGTAGGTAGTTCTCTGATTAATGTTGACAATTCTTTAATATTTTCGGACTGTTTTGAATAGTCTCCTGTTTCATTTCATATTCACAGAATATTTTGATGAGACTCCTGATGAAGGGCCATCATTGACCCGAAATGCATTGGGTTGAATAAACATTTGTGTTGCAAATCGATTGCTACCAAGAAACCATTGGTACAATGATATCGATCTACTGAATAATATAAAAGAAGAAGCTTCAACACTGGATAAAGTGTCATTAATTTGAGAAAGTTGCATTTAAATTCGTCAGAATCTTATTAAGAAAACAGCTCAGTTTTCCAGATAAGTGCTGCCATCAGCTTGGTAGGGACTTTTCCCTCCTAGCACACTTGTTTGCATCGTTCATCTAGTGCCTTCGGACTCGGCGCAACGACAGGGATGCACACAGATGAAACAGATAAACGAAGTTTAACCTTTCGTATACAAAGTGCACTTTGGCATCATTGTTGACCTTACCCCGAATGTCACTTTTAGCAAAATGGAATCAATTGACTGCATTAAGTACTCTATGCCCTGTTTGCCAACAGTCTGAAGAATCATTAGTGCACTTCGTTTTTTTCTGTCCAGGTTATATGCGCCCCAGGAAATCGTGGATTATTCCCTTGTGTAAGCAACTTGGCTGCCGTAAACTTGAGGTTGCCATGCAGCTCCTCCATACAGAATCCCATCAGGCAGTTGATTGTGCGGTATCCAAGTTTCTTCACTGGAGCTGGTCTATTAGAAGCAGGACGCTAGAGTAACTAATAAGGCTGCCTTTTTTCATCATGTTGCTCCTCTTTCCAGTTACTTGATTCCTGGGGTTGAAACACTATATTTGTAACTCCTGAACTTTGACTGATGTATTTCTTTTTATATAATTGCCCCAATAAAAATATTGAGAAATTTTAAAGGGATGCCCGTCTATTTATTTTTTAGCCTTTTGATTATTGGGAATCGGATATTTTATGAAATGGCATAAGAATTAATGTGTTTTACCTTCATGTTTTAAAAAAAAATATATGCATTGTATTTGTTTGTGTACTTTTATGGGCGGAGAGCCTGAATAAAGTATTTGATGATGAAAACAGCAGACATTATTAACAGTTTGGCGAGCAGCCATGCAAATAGCACTTAATAACTTAATGATTTTCCTGCCTGCTGGTTAAATAGCAGAAATAATATGCTATTTTACCATTAGTTTGGCAAATAGCAAAACAAAAAAAAATGTTTACCCTTCTGCTGGCTAAATAGCAGAAATGATCTATTGTTTGGCTGGTGGCCTTGCAAAAAGAAAAGAAACTTCATTATTCACCTGGTACCTCACTAAATAGCAGACAGTATAAACAATGCGGCCAGTAGCCATGCAAATAACAGGTGAACTTTACTGTTTAGCCTGCTGCTCTCTAAACCGCTTACATTTTGTGTTATTATGTCTTATACAGATTTTAATAGGTACGTACCACTAGGTAGAGCTGCAAACAAGGAAAGAATATAATTGGCATTCTTATGAAACTTAGGTTCCTGATGTATTATTACTCCATTCGTAAAATACGATCGCTAATTGCGCACACGCTTTTTGCGAATGGAACAGTATTTTACAAACCGAACTATGTACAAATAAGTTGGTTAAAAAACTACTGAACCTCAGTGGGTTATAGAATAGCTTGCCTTTGTAATATTCATTATCCAGGTGCCAATTTGCAATACTCTGTGATTGGCTGGGATCCCAGGTATGGTGTCCTGCAAGTGACAGCACACCACTATCAGAATGACTGCATTCCAACTTGGAAAAGTTTTTTCTTTTTTTTAAACAGCCTATGTTCCTTAAAGGAACTAGTGCTGTAAAAAAAAAAAATGCGAGGCTGGCAACATAATTCTGAGAGGTAAAGGGCTCACAAGGGGACCCCTTCCTCTTTGCAAATTAGTTACCACCCTAACTTGGGCATTGTGAGCGTATTAGTGGTTTGTGATAGCAATTGCAGTTATATACAATCAATATATTCTGTACCCAATTTGAAAGGGCTTATGATAAAACCCCTTTCATGATCCCTCCTATTTGCAATGCACAAACGATTGCAAAATACCTTTTATGAGTCAAAAGAATTTCCCAACTCGTAAAAGGAGTTTTGTACATAATGATAAGCACGTTTGTGGTCACAAACCCTTTTGAGGACATGTTAATGTTGGTTTAGATGCAAGCGATAACATATATGTATGCCTGAGCACAATTTTAATTACTCCAGAGTAATTTGGGTAATTTCGTATTACTCTTGTGATGCAAAATTACCGAAAATTAAGCGATTATGCCTGCTTGCATAATTAAGAGTAATTTAGGGCAGAAATCCTAACCCAAGAGCACAGGAACAATGAACTTAGTGAGTGAGAGGGGCTGCTGCTGTTCACGTTCTGATGCAGTTAGCGCGTTTTTCTTAACACAAAATGCATCCCAGAATCCATTTTGGATGCAAGGGTGTATTTTGCATTTAAAAAATAGCGCTAAATGCTGGCTTCTACTACTGGCAAAATTCTGCATACCTTTCTACAGCAAAGTATGCAAGTTACGCTCACCCTTACTTATAGGTCTCAAGGTCCCAAATGTTTGAATGTTTCCAAGTTATTTTGACTGACATGGCACAGAATGTCACTCCATTACAACATGGGCCAAGACACAGTGACTTGGGAAGCCCTTTAGGGAGCTGTCTCGTGCCCCGAACATGCTACTACTGCTTTCAGTTTACCGGCAGAGCTGGCTAATGATAAAGATGATTAGAACCTTTGCAAGACTAATTGAAGCTGTTTATTCTTCTGCAACTATGCACACACTCTTACTCACAAAGCTATAGGAATGTGTAAGATATAGGATTACTAAGAAGCTCCATGTTATCAGAACACCTCTTTTTCTGCAGCATATCAGGTCTTTCTGGATGTATTAATTCTGCTTCAGTTTAATTAAACAAATCAGACTAAAAGACCTGAAAACAATGTTTTGTAAAAGCAAATGTCAGAACTAGAAATGTTGTATCCCAATGGCATAGTGCAACATGATATTTAGAGTGATATTATTCAAATAGAAACAATTGCACTTGACCCTTTATTAAGTCACAAATTCAGTATAATTGAGAGGCTTCATTCCAAATTCGTGACTGAGGAAGAAAATCTATGGGCCTGATTTAGAGTTTGGGGAGGGAGTTAACTGTCAAGATGGAGGAGGATAATTCCGCTGCCATCCTGAGGGACCTATGCCTGCCAAATTTAAAGAATTATCTGCCAGACCTGTGGACAGCTCACTACATTGACAGGAACTGCTGTCATGGTGGTTCCTGTCTATGCAGGAAAAGTTTGACTGACAACACCATCAGACGTGATGGCCGGCTGGCAATCTTTTCAAAAGATTTTTGTTTTTTAAAAACAAACTTCCAAAGTGGTAATCTGATTTTGAAAAGCAAAAAGCTAATGGCCCCTTACGCTGGGAGGTTTCATGAAAGTTGGACATTTTTTTCCTGTCCCTGACAGCCAGGTTTTACTCTAAATAGGGTGGACGGTGTAAAGTCCGTCCTCCGACGATCCTTACTCTGTCGGGCAACCAGAGGAAGTATTTCGACGAGAAGCCATGAGCAAAGGAATAGCACTATGATTACTTGAACTGAATGTAATTGGTATATAAATGATTATTCCCAGTAAATCAGAGAATGACATATAGGCATCAGAGACACCGAAGAAAAGAAACTCACAGACACATTTTTATTATTGGCTTTCTTAAACATATTGTAAGAAATAAGACATTGAATAAACAGACATTCTATTACCTCCATTCTTGTGACCTATGAATCAATTATTTAATGGTTTCACTTATATACTCATTTTCCAGACATGGAATGTGGACCCACTATTGAGGTTTTAGAACTGATTTGAGGTGATTCTCTTTCAAGTGTCACTTTCTGGTTGCAGCTCAGATATATGGTGATGGTTTTTACAGCTGTTGCTATTGTGCTGGCTCCAAGCAGGGGTATCCAAAGCAAGGACACAATGAAGCATGAGATCTCAGCACTTCACCATCATCGGCCTTCATGATTAGTCATCGAGCACATACAGAGGGGCGGCAGGGTTTAGAAACTTTGTCACAGTTAACAAGAGAAACCTCTGGCCTACCTCTGACTACTAACATCTAGCCTATGTCGTTGCTCAGGAGGAACTAGTCTGCAGGCCTTTTCTAACAAGTACCTCATAACATTTCCGTGAGAAGCATTTTATTTATAATCGCTCACTTCAGTGTCGGTGTCTCCGCCCTCCAGCCTCAGGGATGCAGTCGGTGGGCTCCCACTGTCTAGGAAAACTGTATCTACTCTCCACCACATCATGCAAAATGCATCCCATTAGTCCATGCACATAGACTTTCACAAAACATGGAGTCTTACTGCTACACACTTGCTACATATCCACCATGTTAGAAATTGGGTTTCTAGTTGGCCGAGGTATGTGCCCAGTCCAAGCAGAAACCACAATCCTAGTCAGGGTAAGTCACAACACACCCTAAATTATCCTGTGCTCACCCTTTGGTAGCAACGCACAGAGCAGTCAGGCTTAAATTAAGAGGCAATGGAGAAAAATAGAGCTTAATTTTATAAATAAAACAAGACCAAAACAACAAATGCCCAACAAGTAGAAGTCAAGATATGAATTTTTAAAGAATAAATGTCAAATAGCTCTTAGAAGCAATAAGCGCTAAAATGGGAAATCTGGACACGCTGGACCGGTGCAAAGTCAAAAGTTCAGGCGACCGCGGTGGAGTGCGGTCCAGTCACAAGGACCTTCTTCGGCCCGCTGAACCAAAGTACCTTGATCCGGGATGCGCCGTCGTCGACGAAGATGAGAGGTGCAGCTGAAGCGATGTATTGGTGCCGAGCCACGCAGTGAACAAGATGCATCGATTTTCTCCACGCAACTGCGGCGATGCATTAGTTTAGAGCGCAAGGCACTGGTTCCGAATGCGATGCGTTGCTGCTGCTCCCACAGTAGGTGATGTGTCGATTTCAAAGGCGATGCACTGGTTCCGAAGGCGAAGTGCTGGGTCCGCTCCATGCAATGACAAGGATGTGCTGGTTCCGACTCATGCAAAGGCCAGGATGCGCCAGTTCTGATGAGGATGCATGGGTTATGGTTTAAACAGCACTATATACCCATTTCCAAGAGCCCAGGAATGTTTGGTACCAGAAGGACAAGACTTGCAGCAAGCAAAGTCCAGGTGCTGTAGCAGGATGAGCTGAAGTCTTTGATGGCCCTGAGATGTAGAACAGGAGGCAAGCCAGCAAGACGTTGGAGTCACTCTGGGCACAAGCGATGCAGGTCCAGTCCTTCTCACCCAGGCAGGAGAACAGCAGGCAGCAGTTCAGCTCAGCAAGGCAATAGTCCAGCAAAGCAGCAGTCCAGCAGAGTGGCACTCCTTTCAGCAGCACAACATTCCTTCTTCCTGGCAGAGTTCTCACAGATCTATTCAGGTGGAAGTGTTGTAGTGTTGTGAGACTATGTGCGCTGGGACCCTTGTGGTTCTGGGCAGACTCAACAAGGAATTACGTAACTTACTGGGAGGTGTTAAGGTGTGGTTATTAACAGTTATGATGCAATGAGAGGGCACTATTTGATTGTATGCAGAGGAATAAAGATGTACAATCCAGAGCTTCGTGTTTGACGTATTCCTTTGCATGGTCCCGGGGCTGGGGAGTATGCTGCAACTGGCATTGAGTAGGGGATCTGTGCCCCAAAGAAGAGAGACTGTTCTCCCTGAGAGTTTGCAATACTACAGCAAACTGCTTGAGTGTGCCACACACACCCAAGTCAATGAGAAGCAGTTCAATGTTTGCATTTGTGGAGTCCAAGCCCAGCTCCAGCCCATATACGGCCCTCGAAGAAGTGGAAGGACCTGAGGAGGAGTGTATTCGGAATGCCCACCAGAAAACCCCCTGGTAAGGTCAAAAGAAGATCATAACAATGAGCAATCATCAAAACAAAGCGAAACGCTGAAGGCAGCCACAATCAGGTACGACGCTAAAGGCAGTGATAACCAGGTACGAGAAATGAAAATGTACTCACTGGCGAAAACAGACAAAATGCTTTAAGAACTCAAAATCGGGCAAGACGACTCAAGCACGAACACAGAGGTTGTGCTCGCAGAAGTTGCAGGTTCCCCTAGAAACAACAAAAGCCTTCATAATACCTATTTAAAAAAAAAAAAATTCAATGGCTTCAGAAGGAGACGTGAAGTACAGTGCAGCTGCATTTCTGAAACCACCACCACCATTCGACACCTTCACAAAGCAGAATATTGGCACCAGGTGGACTGCATGGATCGAGAAGTTCAATGATTTTATATATGCTCTTGAAGAAGTAGATGATAAGAAAACCATTAAATATTTAAAGAACCTTGCTGGCGACAGAGTGAAAGAAGTGATAAAGAAAATATTAGAAGCTGATGCAGTGTCATACTGTCAAATCAAGGAAGCATTAGAAGCCAAGTTCAATCCGATGCCGCATATCCACTATGAAAAGTACATTTTCAATCAAACGAGACAGCAAGCTAGTGAAACGATGGATGAGTTTGTTGAAAGACTTGATGTGCTTATAAAACACTGCAAGTTTAGTGAATTTAATGATGAAGAAGCCATATGTCTTCAAGTCATTGATGACTGTCTTTCAACTCTTTCAGAAGACATATGTTGAGAGAGAGGTGCTCAGCTTAGAGAAAGTACTAATGACTGCAAGGGCTGAGTATAGAGCAGATTGACAAGCCACTTATATGGGAGCTGGAACAGCAAAAAATGAATCAGCATTGGTCATGAAAGGCAAGCAAAATTACAAGGTAAATGCATGCAAGCCGACGTCAACAAAGAAGAAAAAGTTGTGTTTCCGTTGTGGGTTTTCATTTCCCCATGAAGGCAAATGTCCAGCCATAGGACAAACGTGCAAAGGTTGTGGTAAAGAAAACCACTTCATGATGGTTTGCAAAGCGAAAGAGAAACTAACTACATCACAGCAAGAAGAGAAATTGGACGGCAGAAGGTTCTAGAAGAACTCTCACCACACCCACAAAGCCAAAAAGAAACATCAGTTACAACAAGTAGAAACCAGACAAAGTCGATCATTGTCAAGTTCATCCTACAAAGGCTCGTCAACATCATTTTCGAGCGCCAGTGAAGAAAATGGATGTGCGATGATGATATCAACAGGTACATGTAGGGCTGGCTGTCTGCAAAGCAGAACAAAACGCAAAGGCAAACCACCATATGAAACAACAGAATTAATTTGGTCATTGCCCCAAGATTACAATAAAGGTCAGCGGTTGCCCCATAACCTTTATCATAGACAGTAGTGCTTCAATTCACATCATGCCGGTCGAAAAGTTCAACAGCCTATCTCCTGTGCCATGATTCAACCCGTTGAACATGAAAGTATACACGTGGGCTGCTTCTAAACCATTGTAGAGTCAAGGATCATTCATGGCGATAATGAGGCACAAAACAGTATCAGTGCAAATGCCAATTCACGTTCTTCAAGGAGCCTCGTCTAGTGCATGCCTACTAAGTTTTGCCACCGCTGCTGACATGGAACTGATATCTCTCAATTAAAACCTCCACATTCAATCTGAAGTTATGAGTCAGTTTCCATTGTTATTTCAAGGCCTAGGCAGGCTCAAAACAATAAAGGACGTTCAACCTGTTGCCCAGTGGCACGCAGAGTCGCTTTCCAGTTGCAAGAAGCTGTTGAGAAAGAACTAGAAACGCTGTTGAAGCATGCTATCATTGAGAGCTCCACCGGTCCTGCCCCATGGATTTCACCTGTAATGGAGTTGCCAAAAATGGACAGTGGAGGTGCAGTGCACATCTGTGTTGATATGCACCAGGCCAACAAAGCAATCGAGAGAGAAAGACATCCTGATCCACACATAGTGGACATGAGCATGCAACTGAATGGTGCCAAACACTTCTACCGTCTTGACCTGAATAAGGGATACCATCTAGTTAAGTTGGAAGAAAACTGCAGGCACATCACTACTTTTTTGGCTCATTTTGCCTTGTTCAGATACAAAAGTTTGAGTTTTGGAGTGTTGCCAGCTGCAGAAATATTTCAGGATGTTATACGTTGAATAATTCAACCTGTCACGCATGCTTATAATTACAGTGATCATATACTGGTATTTGGGATAACGAGAAAGGAGCATGACGAGACTCTTACAGAAGTGTGCCAGTTACATGCTGATCCTACTCTAAATGCAGCAAAGCATGAGTCTCACAAGACCAAACTCAAATTATTTGGTCACATATTCTCTGATAGGGGAATGACTCTTGACCCAGATAAAGAGCAAGCACTATCAGCTACCTGTCCCCCACAAGATATCACCATGCTACAATGCTTCTTAGGCATGGGCAGTTATTCCTCAAGGTACATTTGTGACTTTGCTACTGTGAGTGCCCCATTGAGAGACTTGACAAAACGAAATGCCCCTTTCCAGTGGTCTGCTGAATGTGATCAAAGCTTCAAAAGAATAAAACGTGCGATTGAAAATGCAACTGCGATTACCTATTTTGACCCTAAGTTACATACTGAGATCACTGTTGATGCATGCCTGGTGGGGCTAGGAGCAATCCTTGCTCAGCATAACGGTCATACGAATGCTCAGGAACACATTGTGGTCTATGCCAGTCAACGACTGTCTGACACAGAACGTGCCTATTCTCAGCCAGAGAAGGACAGTCTGGCTGTAGTGTGGCCTGCAAACATTTCCATGTGTTTCTATACAGAAAACGTTTCACTATCATTACAGATCACCAAACGCTGCTCACTATTTTTGGAAATCTGAAAGCCAAGATGCCCCCTCGATTTGAGAGGTGGGGATTACGACTGCAAGTGTATGACTATGCAATTGTAGAGAAGCCAGGTAAAGATCAGAACCCTGTTGATTACTTTCACAAGTACCATTACGGTGGCACAGTTTGACATCCAAAACAGCTGAGGAGTACACTAACTTCATTGTGAGGTCCAGCATGCCAGCAGCTCTATCCATTGAACAGATCATTGCTGCTACTAATGCTGGTAAGAACATGCTTATCCTCAAAGACATAATTTCAACTCAGTTGTGGAAGAACCATTAGCTTCAAATGCTTCATGCAGGCTGAGGTCGTGCTGTAACTCCACAAATGCCAGTGTCGATTCTGCACTTCGGCTGCGGCACACATGGCACGCACAAGCAGTTTGCTGGACCATAGCAAACTGTCTGGGAGAGCACTGTCGATCTTCAAGTTACTTATCCCCTACTCAATGCCAGTTGTAGCCTTCTCTCAGGCCAGAGCACTCGTAAATGACCGCGCTACACATGGAGGGTAGTTTTTCACATCTTTATTCATCAGCGTGTAAACACAAACTCAACATTCTAAACCTGGCTTACCTTCCCAACATTCGAGCATTCACATAATCAGTCTACAGAGTCCATCCAGAGCTAAAAGGGTTCTGTCACTTCTAACTCACAAGACACTACAGCCACCACCCTACCATTGCTTGTTGTTCCATTTTTTTCAGGGCTGGCTAAATAAAGATCTATTGCACACTATTCGGACACCAGTCAAATTTTACATCATCTCGACTGTGTAGTCTGTGGCCAGCAGAACAGAAGAGATTATGTATTATTTTGCCATTCGCTGGGTAAATAGCAGATGTTATGGACTATTTAGATGGCAGCCGGGTAAATGGCCAATTCCATTTTATATACCTGAGAAGTCTACTCAGGTGTGACGGGGAGCAACCTATATCCAACCAGCGGTAGTATCTACTCTGATGTTTCCATTCTAGAGCCATCTATATAGACATGAGAGGTGAAGTACACATTACAAAATTAACCTTGCTATATGTTTTGTGAGTCTGCCCAGAAGTCAGCCGCCGCTGGTGCAGGTAAGAGCAGTGGGGTGGGGAGTCCACAGACTATGACGAGAAAATTAAAATAAAAAAAGCCTCATCGCAAAGCGATGCGGCGAGCGCAAGGTATGTGGTTTTCTTTTTTTTAAATGTTATTTTCACTTGTCGTCGTCTGTTGAGTCCCCCCTCTGCCCCCCCCTGCCCCACCGCTCTTACCTACACCAGACGTGGCTGCCAGGAGCGGCAGGGGGTACCCTGAGGAACGGTCAGAACACAACAAGATAGTATGCTATATGTTTTGAGGAATTCACAGAGAAATAGTGCACTTCAGCACACACAATCCAATTTAACACAATAAGTCCATTCTTGATAAAATTATGGCGAAATGATCAAATCCAATCCAAAGGAGTCGAGTTCTTCCACAGTGTTTTTACTTCGGAAAAATTTCAAACAGTATTTGTGCAAACCAGAACAGCCGACACGTGTTTTGTCCTCTCTGACTTTTTCAATGCTAAGCAAATATGAGATTCAAAGTGTCCCTTCCAGAAAGAAGAACATAATAATGCCGTCCCAGTAATGGACTGACCCTTCAAACACGTCCCCAGTGCGCGTGGTCTTCTCAGTGTTCTGGGGAAGTGTGTGGCGTGACCCATTTTATGGCGTTCTACATACCCCGGACACGGCGGAATGGCGGGCTTATCAGGGTCACGCCACACACTTCCCCAGAACACTGAGAAGACCACGTGCACTGGGGACATGTTTTAAGGGTCAGTCCATTACTGGGACGACATTATTATGTTCTTTCTGGAAGGGACTCGAGAAACACTTTGAACCTCATTTGTGCTTAGCCTGGAAAAAGTTAGAGAAGACGAAACACGTGTAGGCTGTCCTGGTTTGGACAAATACTGTTTGAAATCTTCTTTCTGAAGTAAAAACGCTGTGGAAGAACTCAACTCCTTTGGATTGGATTTGATCATTTCTCCATAATTTTATTAAGAATGGACTTATTGTGTTAAATTGGATTGTGTGTGCTCATGTGCATTATTTCTCTGTGGATATAGTCCCGCAGTTTGTTCTCAAGGTGCGGCTAATTGGCACCTAAGGTGGCATGATGCATAGCTCAACAGCACCACTATATGTTTGTAGACTTGATACTGTGGTACCCCAACTTATCCATAACTCTGTGATAGATGTGCAGCCACTAGGGCGTAGTCACCAATTCTTGTAATAGTCTCACTGTATATGTTTTGAGGAATTGTTCGGGGGTGACAGGGAGCTACCAACTGGAATAGTAATACAGCTAGCCTTTGAAATGCTTAGGAGCCCCCAGGAACAGAGACAGAGGAGCCAATTGAATGAACAGACCCCCCTCACATGCATGCGTCTCTGTGGGTCACTTAAACACTTTGATGAAGAAGTCAGAGTACAAGAGAACTGATGATTTCATGGAAAATAAAAGGAACACAGAGACATGTGGATGATATGATTCTTGATCAGTAGTTAACCGAATGAGCGTTCACTCTTGAGTTTTCAGTTTTAAAGTATGATTTCTACCCCTGGCTTTTCATGGCACTTAGTGGATATAGGGTTGACACCACGTCTGGCCTGGTATGTATTTTCATGCCGTGGTTGGTAAAAAAAAAAAGAGGAAGTCAGCAAAAGCCAGTGTGTTTCCGCTATGAAATGTACATCTATAACAGGATATATAAGAAATCATTTCAGAAGTAGTTTGGTGTTGATTAATCTATTCCCAAAAAAATATGAAAACAAAATACAGAATAGTCATGAGAAAAAAGAATATAGAAGCTAGAAGTGTTTCCAAAAATTCTTATTCAGACCCAGACCAGTTCAGAATTTCAAAACATGAAAAAATGACTGAAGTTATTCTCTGAGAAAGGTGACAACTCAAGTGAAAGACAAATATTTAACATTTCCCTCTGACTGTTTAGAATCAATAATGTGGAGTCATAAGAGATACCTCGCCCCTTCATTAAGCCTCAAGGCAACACTTCTGATTTACATGGAAGACTCTTGCTTTTTAAGCCGAAATGGCTTTGTTGCAGCTTTCTCACCATTGTTCGAAACAATTCGTTAGGTTAATTAGTTTCCCCTGATTTGTTTTCTAAATCACCCTTGTTTCTGTCCCTAAATGTTGACATGTATTTATAAGCATGAAACACATATGTTTAGCCAGTCATTCCATTGAAATGTGCTGCCTGTTTCGGTAAGTTGTATTATATTCTTTTGTAACATTTATACCACGCTTACTACCCCTATGTGGGGCACTGAAGCACTTGCCTATGTGGGTAGTCCACTACACCATGTAGGGTGTGTGGTTGGAAGCGAGTTGTCTTTGTTTTATTTAAATTCTTTTTATTGAAGAAAAGACAAATATCACAGATCAAACAAAGTGAGGACTTATGTCCCTGCAGAGAGAACATCAAAAGGAGCCCACATTCCGTGATACATGACATAACAGCTGAGGAAAAACATACATATCAAGATCCAGTTCAAGCAAAACACTATCAGGCTGTACACAATAACTTTATACCGCAATGGAAAGGGACGGGGCTCGCTTAAACCTCCTCCCCCATTATCCAAACAATAGTCTTATCCTATGTGGGAAGTCTTTCTATGTTGTGTGTGAGGACCACCGAGGTGCGGTTGTTGAGTTATAGGACACAACGCTTAGCAGTGTGATGAATGAAGAGGTGTGAGAGAGATGTGTGCAGTTTATGATTTCCAGTAAGCGGGCAGCTTTTAGCAGCTCTGCAGGTCCTTTTATGGTACTTCTTATGATAATAGTCCACTAAGCTGGTTACTTCACTAGGTTGCCCATTCTGATATATTTTGTTTAAAGCTTATGGTCCTGAGCAGGCATAGGTTGGAGAGAGAAATGGTGGATGGATCTGTCAGTATGGATTTTTTTAATGCCATCCCGTATCTGATTGTCACTGTCAATATCAGTCTAGTATCTAGCTAGTAGGAACATGCAGTGGTGGACTACATTAAAGTCTTCCTTTGGCCAGTGGCATGTGGCAGAGCTCTTCAGTTATTCCGACCGCTGTATGAACTACAATTGACTGCCAGACTTTGGAGTGTTCTGACATTAGCGCTAGTGTATTTTAGTTGCATTATATAGCATTTACTGCCCTTGACAAGCACTTTTTGACAAGCAGCACGCTGCTCCTGAACTCAAGGTTAACTTTTATTCACCAATAGTTATTGTTGGTTATGGACTTTTAAAGGAGAGTTGGTGATGTTTGAAATGATGTGTGGATGATTTGCACAAATACAATAACAGGGATCAGAGCAAAAATGCATGTGATTTAGAGTAAGCTGTGCTTAGAGACAGACAGCATGCAGAGGATGGAAAGTAAGTAGGGGATGGAAAGTTATTAGAGGGTGATTTATAAGAAAAGGACAGGCAGCAGTTGAAAGTTTTATGGCAAGGTCAGTTTTCTTGTTAATACAGAGGAGGCTTTTTTTTTTACATTGAATGAAATTTGAGAATGCAAAATTGTAATAGAAAACAATGTTATTTGCATGTGAGATAGTGCTATATTAGGTACTTTTGATAAGCCCTAGAATCAGGCAAACATTCT
Organism: Calotriton arnoldi; assembly: GCA_963921515.1. Lineage (NCBI taxonomy): Eukaryota > Metazoa > Chordata > Amphibia > Caudata > Salamandridae > Calotriton > Calotriton arnoldi. Next base: position 135,229 of record CAWUFW010013180.1, read on the forward strand.
ATACCCTGAAAGGCTAGTGCTAGGAAACCACTTAAACAGGAACAACTTATCAGCTCAGTGGCTGGAAGCATAAATTAATGGCTGGCTGCATATGTTGGGAACTTTTGAGATGTTTAGGTCATGCTTAAAGGCAGAAGTAACCACATTATCATAGCTAGGTGAGATGTGGGGTAAATAATTCAGACATCAAAAGGAGATACTGCTGGAATGGATGTCTTCTGATGTTGACCCTTAAACTTTGGCTCAGAGTATTAATTACAAAAGCAAAGTGGTATTCCTTCTGGATGACCCTGGTTGTCGCATGCCACAAGATGGGTGTGAGAGATTCTTCCCAGACAGTGGAGGTGTATTGTCGGTGTTTCTTTGGCTGGAGGGTGGAGGCCGGGACAGTGACATGAGGAGGATGTAGGGCTACTTTTAGCCATTCTTTCAACTTTGTTTGCAAGGTGCTGCTGAGTATTTTTTCTGGGCGCTATTGTTTGGTGGATTGTAGGGGTGAGGAGGTCGGGCTGTACTTTGATCTTCAAGGTGAACACATTTCTAAGCCTGGCCTGCCCTTTGCCTGTCCATGATTGCTGCTTCAGAAATGTTAGTGAGAATCCGATACAGAGACCTCACACTTCATTGTGCCCATATTGTTATGGCTATTTTATCCTGTTGCTGGAGGCCCTGCATTTCTTACTTATATGACAAATGGGAAGAACACACGCAGGAACACACAGTGGGTCAAACAGTTCAGACAAGACCAATAATTAAAAATGTTTAGCAGGTGAATCTTCAGCTGTGCCGAAATGAATTCAAGTGACTTTGGGGATATTTACAGCCAAATGATGGAGCACGCTGTTGCGCCAAAATTGGCAATGTCGCGCTCCGACATTTTTACAATGCAGGGATGTGCCATATGTACAAAAATTCGGTGCACCCCTGTGTTTCCCCAAGCACTGACTCTAATAAAGCTGCCTAGCACCAGCGCAGGCACCCTTAAGCTATGTTGCAAGGGTGCCTGCGCTACAGCAGCAATCGTTTATATGCAGGAAGGGACACCTTCCTGCACATAAACAATCTTAAAAGGTTATTTGCTCTTTCTATGTGTGCTGCAGAATGCAGCACACTTGGAAAGAGCAAAAAACAAGGTGAATTTAATCATTTCTCCTCGCATTGCCAGTCTAAGAGCAGGTATTCCCTGGTTTTAGTTTTTGGTGCTGCCCCAGCCTTGTAAATATGGGGCAGCGTCAAAAAGCAATGGGTGTTGCGGCGGAATGGCCTCTGCAACACCCATTGCACACCCCTTTCACGCTAAGTGAAGTGTGAAAAGGGGCCTTATTTACAAGGCGGCATTAAGCCACGTTAAGTGGCTTAACACCACTTTGTAAATAAGGAGAAGGGAATATCGCCACCAGATTCTTGAAACAAGAGGAACAAGGAGTTTTCTTACAGGTCCAGCACACGTACTCCCTTATAATAATAGTTTAAATGTAAGGGTGTGCAGTTCCTAAGGAAAGTAGTGGTGGTCATGTCTCGGGAATAACCTCCAAATGGAGGAAGTCCCCTCACACACCCCGAGAGGTGTCATGCTTCATCATTTGGGCGTGCTCCTCGTCGTGCCGGCGCTGCAATGCCCGACGGGCACCTGCGAAGGGGCTCTTTGGCAGAGTTCTTTTGATAAAGCCGTTTGGTGAGGGAGGGTGTGTGGACTGAAGTAAGTAGTGTAGTGAGTGTGATTTTTTAAAATAGATTTAGGGAGACTCTTATTAAGTAAATTTTATTAATGCGGCTCGCTAACCTAAATAAAAACAGTGTAGCTCGTATCAGAAATAATGGTCCTATAGAGCATGCGTGCTGTTAGACTTGGTCAACATGTTTCTTGCCTCATCAGCCCCTAAGGGGTCTATTGGCAATTCGTCGGGACCGAGTAAGGATAACTTTCCAATAGTCTTACACTACTGTAAGGCTGGTGCATTCAATTTTGCAGAATGATTAAGTTACCAGCCGTGCTATGTCGCACAAGGTTGAGATTCACCTTGTGTCGTTGCGAGACCCCACAAATTGTAGGTCTAAAGCTGACGGGAATTTTTTTCAGAACACGTCGCTCACTCACGATTCGAAGTGGCGTGGTGAGTAGCCCTTCACCTACCCCGGCTCTGTCTCCCTGTGTTTCCCCAAGCACTGACTCTAATAAAGCTGCCTAGCACCAGCGCATGCACCCTTACGTCATGTTGCAAGGGTGCCTGCGCTACAGCGGCAATTGTTTATATGCAGGAAGGGACACCTTCCTGCACATAAACAATCCTAAAAGGCGATTTGCTCTTTCTATGTGTGCTGCAGAATGTAGCACACATGGAAAGAGCAAAAAACGAGAAGAACTTAATAATTTCTCCTCTCATCGCAAGTTTAAGACCAGGTATTCCCTGGTCTTAGTTTTTGGTGCTGCCCCAGCCTTGTAAATATGGGGCAGCGTCAAAAAGCAATGGGTGTTGCGGCAGAATGGCCTCTGCAACACCCAGTGCACGCCCCTTTCACGCTAAGTGAAGCGTGACAAGGGGCCTTATTTACAAGGCGGCATTAAGTCACGTTAAGTGGCTTAACACTACTTTGTAAATAAGGAGAAGGGGATATCGCCACCAGGACATCGCTAAAAGTGATGTTCTCGTGCCGATATCCCCTTTTAAATATGCCCCCTAGACTTGCTGCACTTTCGAATGCTTGCCTATATGAAAGCAATGGAGTCCTAAAACTGTGTAAAGCAAGGAGGGTGACAGAAAGTGCTATAAAGACGTTATTACTCTCATCATACCCAGTTGCTTTTTCTTTAATTAGAGGTCTTTCCTTTAAGTTAAAATGCCCCCGTGAATACATAGGTCTGACACAGCTTGAAGCACGGGGAGCAGCCACCAGCTCAGCAGTCACAGAAAGAACAGAGAGATCTATCTTTCCTGTTGCAGTGTTAGCTCTGGCCCTCTTGTTCCTCTGGTTGTTAGCACTATCTCTGGACTCCCTTGACTCCTCCTCTTCTTCCTCCAGCCAGGCTTCACCACCTGTGCAGGCAGGGTATGCAAGGCGTGCATGACTGTGCAGATAGTGTGTTAGGTTGCAAGGCTGAGGAGGGTGGTATGGCTGTGCAGACCAGGCCATGAATGCATTCAGCTGTGCAATGCTCCACCAGACAGACAATGGAAGATGTAAAGAGTTGTACAGACAGTGTATGAAGATGGATGGAGCAGTGCAGACAGTGTATGGGGCTGTGCATGCATGGTATGAAAGTAGAAGATGGTGTGTAGGCAGGGGTGTGGAGGGTGCACGGGGCTGTGGAGTGTAAGAAGGTGCATGGGGGTGTGGAAACTATGTGAATATTTATGGGGCTACCCAGGCAGAGTATGAATGTGTTTGGAGCAGTGCAGATGGGGCAACAGAGTGTGCTGACAGGGTATGAAGGTGTGCAGGGCTGTGCAGGCAGGGCTGTGGAGGGTGCATAGGGTGTGGAGTGTAAGAAGGCGTTTGGTGGTGTGCAGATAGGGTATGAAGGGGTATGGAATTATGCAGCCAGTTTATGAAGGTGCATGCAGCTGTGAAGACAGTAATGAAGCAGTGCACATGGGGCTCCAGAAGTGTACAGGGTGTGCATTCCAGAGCACTGAGCTGAATATCCAAATTTCACTGCAATAGACCTTTTTAGATGCCTGAGAAATAAAGAGGAGTTAACACCATAGAAGAGTTCAATTTACAATGTAGCCCATTTGGCTACACAGTGAGGACCTGGAAGTCGATAAATTGGATTAAATGTAGGTTTATTGCAATTTCAAAGCCAAACTAATGTACACAAGTCTCAAGAATATGTTGTAAAAATACAGAATCACTGCTGGCAGTGCAAATGGTCTGACATACGTTTAGTCTGAAGAGCATAAAGCATACAAGGAATTCAGTGATAGCAATGGAGAAATAAGGAACAAAATCTGGTGATCAGTATATGATTTTCTGATCCTCTTGTCAATATATTAGTATATCTAAACTACCTAAACTAAGCCTGAACTATGTAAAATTAGTTGGGGAAACCCAAATTAGATCCCGTAAAGCAGGAAGGTATCAGCATTTTAGATACTTCTGTAGAAGTTCTCCAAAATCTGGAGTATTGTGTAGCATAAAACCACAGAACATAAATATAGCAAAGAGGTCTGTACCCCTCTGAGTATAAAAGGAATCTGCCTAAAGCTAAAGTGTGCCCGCCAATTAAAACTCCACAGAATATTCGAGAATCCCACATCATGTGTCCCAGTACTTTTCTACCTTCTCACAGTAGAACTTGGCAACCTTATTCGATACGCCCATCTCATGATCTGAACATCATGAATTCCTTGGATTCCTTCCGTCTCTAGAAAAAACATGAATAGGAGTCCTCCCTTTGTTCCTTAGCACCTCTTGTCCTTGCCAAAATTTCTTCTCCTGAGCCTCACTATCTCTCATGCACCAATGTGCCTTTCACTAAATATAAGATCACATGAACGCACCTGCAAAGAAGAAGAAAACATTGCAACCCGAGCAAAATTTCACGTTGAAGATTAAACAAGAGTCCAAATGCTTAAGACCTTAGGTCAAACTAATATAGCAAACATTTCAATACACATTTAAATGCATGGACCTGGAATTCTTTTTCCACACAGGGTCGTTGAGATGTTCCATATGATAAATCTTTGGAAAAACTACTCCGAGGTAGCAAGTACCATGCCAGCCTCTGGGCAATGTAAAATAAGCACGTCCTCCACAAATATAGTAGACTCCAGTTATAGCAGGATCATCACCCTTCAAAAATAATTTCCAATTTCCCCTAACTTCAATCATATGGTCCCACTCACTCTTTCCCACAAAATAATTGTCAAATGAAGATCTCTCCACAAATATACACAATTTCCCTTTATGTTTCCAATCTAGAGCCAATGTTGCTTGATTTGCTGCCACTAAATGCTCTATTTCTTTCTTAGACCACTTATGTTCATTCTTACTGTTCTTTGATCTATATTTCATACTTCTCCTCCTGTCTTCAACTAAATATCGAAATTTCTTCTCAACCTCTGTTTGAGGGCAAGTCAAATTGTTTCTGTGAGAATATGCAGTGTCAATTGTCATGATGTGTTTAAAGAACCTTTTATTAATTCCAGGAAACTTAACATTGGGGTCAATGCAATGATTTACGTGCTCAAGTATGGGGACTTCTGAAAAAGCCTAAGGGCCAAGTTACAAGTACAGCAGTCCTGGGACTGCCCTTATTGTGGTGGTCCGACCACCACCACCCCAGCAGTGCGACTGTCACAAGACCATCGCCTTCACTGGGATCCAGGATCATGCTGCGGTGGGGGTTTTGTGTCCCCCTAGAATTGCACCTTTGTGTGTGCACTATGTGGCATGCACAACATGGTGCATGCCACACAGTGCACCCAACATGGCAGCGGTCCCACAGTGGCGGCATGACTGCTGGCTGTTATCCTTAGTCAAAGCATGCAGACACAGTAGGACTGCTGCTGTGGCCCCACCAGTCCAGCTAAATTATTGTAATTGGATGTGCGGGGAAGACGACGGCTTGGCGGTCTTCCTGGGATCGCCATGGCAGCGGTCCTACAGGACGACCGCCAAACTCATAATCGGGCCCTAAATCCTTATTGAAAAAAATGATATATTCAAAATGTTCTCTTCCATACATCAGGCTCATCAAAATACTACAGGTAACAAAATAAGTCAAAGGAATATGGTGATAAGTGATACCCTCTGCAGCTGATGCAGGCAATTGCGTACACATGTAGCAATCCCTGGCATCTATAGTGTCAATATACTCATCAAGCAGTTTAAAATTAGCATTTGCAGACTAATCGCCTTTAGAAATTTTTACGTGTAACTCTGTCTCATCCAATGAATACAAGCTATTACCACTAGGGTGTGAGGGTTTGGAAATAATTACAGACTTAAGGGCATATTTATGAGCCCCTTGCACTGCCGTAACATCACTTTTTGTGATACTCCTGTGGGGCAAACCACAAAATCATATTTATGAGGCAAGGCAAAGCCACTTTGTGTAGCTTTGAATGGCCTCATAGATATGGAGTAAGGCAAGGTAGCGCAAATCGCTGTATTGCCTTACTCTGCACTAGGGAGGCATTCCATGGGCATTGCGAGGGGTGTTCCCACATCACACCCTTGAATTTTGATGCTTTCCAAGATTTACAAGACCATGTAAACCCGGGGATGCGCCAAAACCTTACGACTCCCCAGGGGTGCCACAACGAGGAGAAACAACATTATTTTTCCTTGTTCTTCCTTTTTCTCACACACAGCACATGCAAACATAGTAAAATGCCTCCTAGGATTGGTTTTGTGCAGGAAGGTGCCCCTTCCTGCACAAAAACAATCCTGCTAACAACACAGGCACCCTTGCACCATGGTGCAAGGGTACCTGCGTGGACGCCAAATGGCGCCAGCACAGGCGGAAAGGATAGGAAGGCACTGCATTAGATAAATATGGTGCATTCCTACCCTTTCACTCTGATGTAGGGCAGCACAGCAAGGTGACTTGCTACGCTACCCTATGCCAAATTCCCATAAATCTGTCCCTGAGTCTCTGCAGAATTAAATGTAGATGGATATGATCTTACAAGCAAAATGATTAGTTCTACAACTATAACTATTAGTGTGCCTGCTATTATGTACGTACGTCTACTAATATAAAGATTGGCTTCCATTACTTCCCTAAAACCAGAACCGTTGGATGAAACTTGGCAGCAGCAGAGTCTTCTCTGTTGATTTCCACCTGTGCAAATGGCAAAACTAAAATCCAAATAATATGCAGTAAGATTTTGTACAAGGTCTTTGTGAGACTTCCTTAGCCCTACTCTGTGTTCTTTTAAAGGACAACCTTACACTCCTTCAGCTGTGTCAGGCCTCTGTACTCTTCTTTCTTCTCCTACCAATCTATATAAATGTCTGTAATAAATGCACAGTTCAAAGTCACTGATAGTCACATCCAGAATAAAATGTCTCAGTCTTTTTGATGATAATGTAAATTCAAATTGTGGTTCAAACAAAATGTTCAGTTCAAGGAGGGTCAATTGGATCTGCATATTATCCCAGTATCCCCAGAACTCTCTCTCTCTGCCATTTGTGGAAAAATAAGTCCATTTAGCAGATGAATACCTCTGACAGGGTAGTCTAGCGCATTTTGATCTTCTGAGAGCAATCCCTTCACCTCCTCCATCACTCAAATCAGAATCCTCAGTGTCCCCTGGATCAGTCTGAAACCCACCTTCTCCTCACGAATTCAGTCTCCCTCTCTCCTGCCTTGTCACGTTCTCCTGCTGCCACTCATGGTTCTACAGCCCTTGGCCCTTCGTCAGGGTCTGAGTCTGACTCAGTCATCACCACAGGACAAAACTCTCCAGCTATTGACTTCCCAAGTCCCCCCTCAGGCCGAACATGGGCTGTTTCAGGCTCAGGCTGGTCCCCCACAGCTGTACTAACCTGCTCCTGTGATCTCCTGACCAACACCAGCACTTCTGAGCGAGGTGCTGTCACATCATCAAGGGGACACAAAACTTAGTGAGTGTGGGCAGCATGAACCAAGTTGGGGAGACCTCGGCACTTCACAGCAATTGTCGTGACCAGAATCACCTGGAACGCCAGCGGGACTCCAGGCAACTCTTTCGGACATGTTTCCTCACCAAGACCCAGTCACCAGGACTAAGGTCATGGCACTGGTCCTGATGAGGCGGAGCTATGGTTGCTTCAATCTGATGAGACAAGGAACGTACCACATCAGTCAGTCCTTTGTTGTAATCAAGCATCATGTCATATGTAATGTTCACAAGCACATTTGCAGGTACATCTGGCAGTCTCATAGCTCTGCCTATGATGATCTCTTGGGGGGTACAATCCTGTCCTCCGATTAGGTATGCTGTGAAGACTCATCAACACAAGAAGCAAAGCATCAGGCCACTTCAGAGACATAGAAGCACACACTTTTGCAAGCCTGGACTTCAGTGTTCCATTGATCTGTTCTACCAGACCTGAAGCCTCAGGTCTATAGCCAAAATGCAGTCTCTGTTCAACTTGTAAAGCTGCACATAACATTCTCAAGAATTCGTTGTGAAAATGCGTTCCACAGTATGATTCCAGAGAAGTTGGAAAGCCAAACCTAGGTATTAACTTCCTCAAATGCAACTTTGCTAATGTGAGACTATCATTCCCCCTGGTTTGATATGTCCCAACCCAGCATGAAAGGATGCACACAGCAACCAGGACACATCTCAAACTATTGCACATGGGCACTTCAATGAAATCCAACTACATCCTGTTGGATTTACCACCTGAACTTCCTATGTGGCTCAATATTACTGCAGTTATTTTCCCTACATTGTTCTGTTGACACACAGCACATCTATGACACAATGCTTCAGGCATCAATCTAAACCTAGGATTACACCAGGTCTGTTTAAACAATCTAACTATGGCATCTCTCCCTACATGAGTAGGACCGTGATAATGCCTGGCCATCGGTGGCAATAAACTATTAGGTAACACGTGTTCCATCCCCTGAGACTCAAATATCATCCTCATCTCTCTTGACACAACCTGCCTTAATCCAACTTTGCTGTTCTGCCTCTGACAATTCTTCCTGAAGCCTCTTGACCTCCTACCACATATCAGCAGTTGTTAACAAAAGGTTGTAGTTGGTCTCATCTGTTCCTTCATTAGTCTACTCACTATTAAAGGTGAAAGCATTATGAGCACAATTCCATGCGACCAAGTCAGCATATCTGTTGTAGCGGTCACATAATCATCCCCCTTACAATGCGCAGCACATTTTATGACCATAACTTGAGCAGGCATTTGCAATGCCTCAAGACACTTTCTCACTTGTTTTCCATTACAGATTTGAGATGATAAAGAGGTCATAACCCCCTCTGGGACCATAACTGTCCGAAATCATGAACAACACTAAAGCCATACTGACTGTCAGTGAAAATGGTCACTCTCTGCTGGTCTAAGACACAGCACACTCTTGTAAGAGCAATTAATTCAGCCACTTGTGCAGAATATACTCCTTGAAGGCATGAAGCTTCAAGTACTCGTGACACTGTACAGACTGCATAGGCAGCTCTCAAATTTCCTCCATGGTCTCGCAAACACGAGCCATCCACAAACAATGCAAAATCAGACCCAGGCAATGACTCAGCTTGTATATCTGGTTTTGGCTTGGTGCACAGTTCAGTAACATCAAGACAGTCATGATCCACTTCACCATCATCACTATCACTCTCAGGGAGAGGCAACCAGGTGGCAGGGTTTAAAACAGCAAATTGATTTAATGTGACATTCTCAGCTGCAAGTATGATTTGCGCATACTGGGTCAGGAGACTGTCAAATGTTGAGTGCGAGTACGCGTCAACAATATGTCCATAGAATGGGGCACACACACAGTTAGACGATGGCCCATAACAATGCCTTCACACCTCTCAGCCCTGACAACAGCAGAAGCCATGGATTTGAGAGACCTTGGCAAAGTTGCAGATACTGGATCAAGGGTAGCATCAAAATAGGCAACAGGTTTACAGGCACTTCAATGCTTCTGTGTAAGCACTGAGAGAGTGCAGCCCTCTCTTTCATTGCAGAAATGCGAAAACGCTTTGTTGTAATCAGGCATTCTCAGTGCCGGGGCGGGCCGAGACTGTCTGTCAACTCTAGGAGGGCAACCAAACAATCGCTATCTCAGGCTACTGGATCCGACACATCCTTGTGTGTCAGCCTTCATAAAGGCTTGGCCACTAGGGAAAAATTGGGTATCCACTGGCGACATTAGCCCACCATTCCCAAGAGCATCCTGACTTCTTTCTGTGTTGTTGCCAGTTTCATTTGCAGATTCGCCGTGATTCTTTATTGTGACACCTTCCTGACTCCATTCTCAATGTGATGTCTGAGATACAGGACTTCTCTTAAATAGTATTGCAACTTATTTGAGGGACACCTTATGTCCATTCTCAGCCAAATGGTTCAAAAGATTAATAGAATCAGTCTTGTATGCTTCTTGAGTATTTGACACAACCAACAAGTCATCAATATACTGCACCAGGATGGAGTTACAGGGCATAACCACGGACTCCATGTTCTTTTTAAAAATCTGATTGAAAATGGATGGACTCTCCATACACCCTTGTAAGACTTGGGACCATGCCAAAACACAACTGCTGAACCGAAATGCAAAGAAGAACTGACTTATAGCTTGTAACAAGTGTTCACATGGAACTTACTTAGAAAACAATTTCATTTTATCACAAAATCTTATTCTGTGTTGGTTTAGTCAGGGAAAGAAACAAGAAATAACAATAAGGCAGGGTTTATCTGCTGCAAATTAATTTTAACAACATAAATATTTTCAAATAAAGTAGCCCACTGGTTGTATTACATTAAATTAATTTCAGCCGAACTGAGTGATATATTTATTCATTAATTCATTTGATTAATAGAACACATATTTGTTATCTCTATACATATTTTTATTTCGATGTAATAGATTCAGTGAGTGGTGTTTCAGAGAGAAGAGTTATCTATGAATCCCAATTGAAATGACCATAACCAAACATAATTTTGTACGTGACATTGAAGTGACTTTAAATTGGGAAAGGGTTATAGGTATATACAAGGATGTCTGAGTATTTTATTTCCTTAATCCACGAAAGATCAGCCAGACTGTTCTCTGATGCTTACTTTATTAGATTATCCTTAGGGGTTGTCGAGATGTTTCGACCCTACTTGAAATGAGAGGGTCTCTTCAGGACAGGAATACCCTGGGGACTAAGTGTGAGCTGTGCTTCTATCGCTGTGCACAGAGCGAGTTCTCTTGGCATCTACAAAATTGTGGGTATAGGATCCTCCTTTTTTGACAAGGTCTTGAATTTACCATACAGTTAATGTCTTCTGAGCGTGAACCATTACATTAGTTCTGGTCACATGAAAGTATACAATAGAGCCACGACAGACGAACCGGATTTCTCTGTAGAATGTTAATGCCTGAAAAGAGCAAGTCCTCATGCAACGGTATAGAGAAAAAGGCACGACAAAGATCAATGACAGTAAACCTCTCAGCCTCACATTGAATTTAAAACAAAATCACAGCAGAATTCAGTACCATGGGACAACAAGAAACTACAATATTGTTTATCTTTCTGAGATCTTGAACTATGCAGTACTTACCGCTAGGCTCTGTAACCCCATAACAGGTGAATTACTTGGGCTTCCCATAATCTCTTTAAAAATACCTTGCTGGATCAATGTCTCGATTACTGAAGTAATTCCAGGTATCATTTCGGGGGTCAGATCATATTGCAGGGTTCTTGGGTACTCAACATTCGGCTTTCTCTGTATATGGCCAGGTTCAACTTCTTTGATGAGTCCAATGCCCTTCCCTGTAAAATCCCAAACTTCCAACCCCATTGGGATCTATGGGTAACTCTTCACTTGTCATCATAGGGAACAGCTCAATTGTTGGGGTTTGATTAGCCAATTTAATAGCAACATCATCATGAGTTTGGAACTCCATAAGTTTTGGGGTCCAATAAACGGTGCAATTCAGTTTGCACAACAGATCCCGTCCCAACAAACTTGCATACCACAAATTGGTGATTCTCCATGAAATTCCCTATTTTTACAGGTATATCCTCGGTTATGGGGTTTGTGATTTGCTTATTTGCAACTCCTACAACTTGGATTCTCTTTCAGAGAGGGTTAGGTTTGGAACTTCCGCTGTTCTAACAGGAAAGTGGGTAGCACCAGTATCAACCAGAAATGATATGGGGTGGACATTTACCTCACCATCTATAAATGAACCATTCTGGTCTACCTCCAAGACTGCGCCAAGCGCACAATCTTCCTTCCCCCTCAGGCAGTCAGTTGGACTGATCAGAGCCATAATTGTCAACCATACCAAACATGGGATACTGCTGGAAAGGATTGTTATTCTGGAAAGCATTCTGATTCATATTTGGAACTTGGTTTGAAGTGAACCTAGGGCATTGGCAGCTTATTGTGGCATTGGGGGTTGTGAATTTGCATCTCTGGGGCTTGGAGGCCATTGAAATGTAGAAACTTTGGTCTCTGCACATTTTGTGACTACACCGGGTATTCTGAGGCAGTGCAAACCCTGAATTTTGACCCCGATTAGCAGGATTTAGATGAAATTCGTGCTTCCAATGCCCCAACTTATTGCAATAGTGATGGGGTTGGATTTCTTCAAAGCAGTTACATCAATGCCAGTACTCGGGTCAATTCGAACACCACGACCTCTGCCTTGTGGCTGGAATCCATCGTTACCTTGCATCACAAGAGCTCCCTGCTGATACATTCCTTGCATAGGAGGAATATTTCCTACGAAAGACTGACTCTGACCTCCTCTCTGAGCAGCCTTCATTTGCACCACCATCAATTTCTTCTGCTTCATTTCAATTTCATCATTAAATTACTTTGCATATTTCAAAATCTCAACAACTGACTTATTCTGCCAACAAATCAAATGCTGCTGAATCATCATGCTAACTTCAGGCCTCAATCCCGTCACAAACCTGGACACAAAATGTCACATATCCTTATGCTCCAGTTTCTCCATCCACTGTACTGCTTATGCCTGCAGCAATCTCTCATGATATGCATGAATTGACTCTGGGTTCTCCGGTCGTCCTGTCAATCTTGATCCAGTCAATATCTTGGGCTATTCCTTAGATTTAAACCACGTCATCACCTGGTTAAACTTTTTCATTACTGTGGGTGAGGGACCATCAGTCAATGGATCTCTTACTGGCTCCGTTTTAGGGCCATTCTGTGGCTATTTTACATTCTGTCCACAAATCACTTGGAAATACAATATTGAATAAGGTATTCAGATCAGTCCAAAAAACCTTCAAGATTTTCACAAACTGCTCAACTAGTTTGTACCAGTCTACAGGCTTCTCTCTTAATCTTGGGAAGTCATTTGTGAATGATGCAAGATCACTCCTACTCTAAGGCACATGGACATAACCTCCGCTGGGTGCTTCCCGTAAAGGGAAACTTGAAGTACCCGCTCCCCCTTCTACGAGAGGAGGCAGTTCTCCCATAGATGTCTTTGAACCATTCCTTTTTGCCCATTTACCTTCCCACTTATCTAGCGCACTACGAATCCAAATATTTTGAATGAATTCCCGAATTAGCAATTTCATTCCTGGCATTCTCATACACTCTATGCCCTTATCACTAAAACAGAGTCAGTGGCTTTTCTGTAAGGCTTTAGTCTGATCCAGATCTACCTCATATTTCAATTCAGATAATTTATCATAGACTTGCCTTGCCCATCTGGTAACATACTTACCCATAAACAAAATTTCAGTTCTCGTAAGTATCTAATTGGGCCAATTCAAAATTTCCATTTATCATTTCATCTAATTCTAGTTTTCATTTACCTACATCCACCAAGTTTACCCTCAATGATGACTGAATGATTCCTTGTCTCAATGCTGAGCTTCCACTTTCATTCGAAGTGGTATTGAGAACCTTCACCCATTCGTCTATTACCGGAGCCCCAATGCTAGGCTGCACTCCAAGGGCTTTGTGTTCTGCCCTCTCTTTGGGCTCCCAGGCAAGAGTTCAATTATCTGGCAATCCCAGGAATGACCTTAAAGGTCCAAATTCTGTCTGGTTCATCTTTGAGTCTCCACCAGCACCACAAGGGGAACTCGCATTAATTGGAATTAAAGGAACAAATCATCCTGCATTGTAGGAATATTCTCTGGGGCCTTTAGCTTGGCAGGGACAGCCAAATTGTGTGTACATTTCTTGCTGGACTAGGTTTATATATAGGAACCACAGGCCCAATGGTAACATAGACAGTGAGAGCATCTGGAGCATTATGAGCTGTAGAGGTACCAGGTACACAAATCCCTGAACTCTCTCCGATCGGGTTTTGATTCATATTCAAAGGGGTAGCTCCCATTGCATTAGAACTCAGATTTACCTGTGTGGTAGCCACTCCAGAATTTCTATTTGCATTAGCGCCTCCACCTACCATTAATTGGGTCTCATTATACGAAGGTGGGTGTTCTGACAACAACACATTTAGAAGACTGTCGCTAAAGTCAACGTTACTGTTTTCGCTTCTCTCATCTGATTCCTTTGACTTGTCCTTTTTTTCTTTCTTTTTCCTCCCCTTCCCTTTCTCAAATCACTCACTTGTTAATGCAGGGAAAGATTTGGCTCCTTCCATCATGTCAGTACTCCACTTCCTCTTTTCTGCATTCCACCTTGCTTCAGCGTAAGTACGCACTGCCATTCTAGTTCTTCCCTGATACCTTTCCTTCTCTCTGGCATGAGCCACACGCTCCCAAGCATTGAGCGCTTCAAACTGTGTAGGTCTAGGTGGGCTTCATCTCATATAATATCCTCTGCAAATTTTCAATGATTCTCACATGGAATGAACCATAGAGTGGAAACACCAGTGCTCCTTTTTTCTCTGAGATCTTGTGCCATTGTTTAAGTCAAATATATGTGTGAAGCCCTACATTTATCGCAATGTAATGACCTGGAGCAACTTCGGATGGTGCCTCTTATCCCTCTCTAACAGGGTTTGTCACATCTCCCCTCAACAAATCTCATATAACCTTAAAACATTTAATTTCTGGCATAACATCAATAATCACAAAAAGAATTTCATTTCAGAGAAGGAAATAATGATTTACCCACAATTCTCATTCAGAGTCAAAAACCAATAACAGTGCGACACTCTATGACGTAGACAACCAATAACAGTGAGGCTTTACACCATCCGACCAATTTCAGCACGACACACTGTGACGTCAGTCTCCCTCCTTGCAGCAACTCACCCTCCTTTGCAATTTTCACGAACGCACTCTTCTCAGTAGTGCGCATGCAAAACAAATACAAAGCAATTGCTACAAATAACTTTGTCTGCTCCCCTAAAGAAATCAACAGTATTCAATCCCACAAGGAATGGTTCAGAATAACACTTTCCGACCTACTCAGACACACTCAAATGAGACGTTGACCTGTGGGGAATCACCCCAATTAGTACAGCTTTCCCCAATCATACCTCACTTTCACACACCAAGATAAATATCCCTATCTCAATTGTGTTGATGAAGTCTCATGACAGGCACCACAAAACCTTAGCAGACAATTACAATACAGTGTCTTCTACACTTTTTAATATCATCCCGGGATCTTAGGCCACGTCGGACCCGATAACAACTTCAACTTCTCCTCGTTAAGCACCACATTACCACGACATTCAAAACATCTCTGCCAAACATCACGCAATCTCCATGAAGACCGCAAACTAAGCTTAAGCCAGTAGAACGTGCAACCCTATTAATAGTCACACCCCCGCTCTTACAACTCTTTCTCAAACTGCTGGAACTCCGTTGATCTTCCAAACCGAAACATGGGCGCTAGAGCTGGGATTGGATCTGAACTAATCTAACATAAAGTAGTCTTACTCCTCTATTCCAGGATCCAACGATCCTCACTTTGCTGCCATCTGCCAGAGCACTGTGCTGAATATCCAAATTTCCCTGTATATAGACCTTTTTAGATGCCTGAGAAATAAAGAGGAGTTAACATCATCCAAGAGTTCAATTTACAGTCTAGCCCATTTGGCTACACAGTGAGGACCTGGAAGTTGATGGGATTAAGTATAGATTTATTGCAAATTCAAAGCCAAACTGATGTACACAAATCTCATGAATATGTTGTAAAAATACAGAATCTCTACTGGAAGTCCAAGTCTACTGGCAGTCCAAATTGTCTGACAAAGTTTAGTCTCAACAGCATAAAATGTACAAGGAATTAAGCAATTGCAATGCAGAAAATAAGGAACACAATCTGGTGATCAGTATAGGATTTCCGACCCTCTTGCCTATATATGAGTAAATCTAAATTACCTAAACTAAGCCTGAACTAAGTAGCATTAGTTGGGGAAACCCTATTTAAATCCAGTAAAGCAGGAAGGTATCAGCAGTGTAGAGACTTCTGTAGAAGTTCTCCAAAATCAGGAGTATTGCATAGCATAAAGCCACGCAAGAGAAATATAGTAAAGAGGTTTGTACCCCTCTAAGTCTATAAGGAATCTGCCTAAAGCTAAAGTGTGACTGTAGGAAAGTACCTCTTTGTTCATGGTTAGCCTCACTTTTTGCCTGATGCCTGATGTGATTTCGACCTGTAAGTGCACTGGGTCCCTGCTAACGAGGTCCCCAGTGCCAGATCTCTTTCCTAAAACACTGTACAACGATTGGCACAACTTCAGCTACCCAGTATCTCCCTAGTAAATGGCACCCATGGTGCCTAGGGCATGGATACTGAAGAGAGTACTCTGGGGTTGCAGCACTGGTTGCGCCACCCCAGGGCCCCCTCACCAAAGTATGCACTCTGCCATTGCAGGCTGTGTGTTTTGGTGCAGGAAAATCCAAAGAGTGGACACAGCACACAGGCCTGTGTGCCATGCCTTCCATGCACTGAATAAGATATAGGTAAGTCACCCCTACTGCAGGCCTTAAGCCCTAAGGCAGGGCACACTATATCCTATGTGTGGGCATATCATCATGAGCAGATACACCCCTACAATGTCCAGTCCATTCTGTGATGTTGTAAGTGAACAAGGATGCCATAAAAAGAGTACATGGGCTGGATACTTGTCAACACGAGTTTCCTAGCTCCATGATGGTTTCACTGATTTCTAAGATGTTTGGTACCAAAAATCTTGTCTTACTAAATCCTCTCTGATACCAGTGTAGGATTTATTAATAAATTCACACTGGAGACCCTTTTAGAGGGTCCCCTGAAACCAAACCAAACAAAAGTGGGGTCTCTGGCCGTTTTTAAACCAGCCTGCCACCACCAGACATGTTTCTGATCTTCTTCTTCTTCTTCTTCTTATTATTATTATTATTAATGGCTCTCATGGGCATTTCACCCTGCTAGGGTCTCATGGCGCTGCTGCAAAAGCTCCGGCAGATATTAACAGCAGAGTTAGGAACAATTAGAACATCCAGGTTTTTAGACCTTTTCTGAATAATCTGTGGTCCATACAGGCCCGAAGGTTAATGGGGAGCTGGTTCCAAAATTGAGGGGCTAAGTAAGAAAATGATCTGCCGCCATTTCTAACAGTTTGTGCCCTGTGGGGAGCAGTAGATGTTTTCTCATGGGGTTAGAGCCAGCGCTCTCAGAGGACAGAAACAATACCTGCTCTGGGCAGGGGTGTTTCACACCTCCTCCAGGACAAGATGGCCTTCCCTGGCGGGAAGCTTCAAAGGCAATGCTGCCTTTGAAATCCAACCAAGGAACCCCCAGATAGTGGAGGGTGCCAAGCCCCTTTTCCTGCTCCACTTTTGGCAGGAGGAACAGCAGCAAAATAAATTAGATAAGGAGGAGGGTCCCCATTCAGCCTGCACCACCCCTAGGGCTGGGCTGGCAAAGTGAACCCCTCTGCTGAAATTCCACCATCTTGAGATAGTGAGAAAACTTCCAAGCAAGGTTAGGGTAGCACCTCTTCCCACATGGAGTGGTCACTAGAGGTTGTAGACACCCTAAAGGTAAGTAGCCCATTGGCTACTACCTGTCTCCCCTCATAACACCCCTAAATTCAGTATTTAGGTGGCTCCCCGAGACCTGAACCTCAGATTCCATGGACCTGAAAAGACCAAGGACGAAGACGTGCTGCTGATCTAGGAACTGAGCACTGCTGCAGAGGAAACTGGCGCCAAACCCTGCCAACTGCAAAACGACATTACAACTGTGGCCTGTCATCCCTACCTGAAACCTGTGCAGCGTCCAAGAAACCCCTGCCAACCTTCGCCAATTGCCTGGGACCTACTTTGGACTAGTGGTACTATTCTCTGGCACGCCGCTGGTAAAGACTGCCACGAATGGAAGACCGGCACGGACCGTATTGACGAGAATCAACTTGCCAACCAAAAGTTGCAGCAGATAAGGCTTGTTAGTCACCAGTCTGGTAAAAGATCCCTTGAATGCATCCACCAACCTGATGGATCCTCACAGTACCTGCGACCAGTGCTGGAGACAGTCCCGCTACTGTGAGCCTGTACCCACTTTCTGGTGGCGTAACTTCATGAAAGCAGCAACTTGGGCATTACCGCCTCAACTGCAACGGACGGCCCTCACTGCACCGGTAGCTGAACACCGTCGGGGAAGAACCAATTCTGCATCCTAAGACCTCTGGCACCTTCGACCCAGGAAACCCAGAACTTCCTGCTGTGCTCGAGACCTGGGACTTCCAAAACTCCGACTCCCCAGGAGTAGAACTTCCCCTAAATTCTGGGTGACCATTGTCTCCCAAAACTCTGTGGAGGAGTGGCGCTTCCATCGACCACGACGGAAAATGTATTGGTGGTCCTCCACAATCTAACCCTATGCTTTTCTTCTCCCTGACCGCAACAGTCTCTGACTGATGGTAGCGACCACTCTTGCTTGAGACTCGTAAGCAATTGTGTCTTGAACTGCATTTGGTTAAAAAATCAACATACAAAGCATTTATTCACTGTTGAACGAAGTTCTTGGTTTCTAAAAATATATATAAAGATACGACTTTAATTTTTACCAATTAGTCTCAGATTTATTCTTGAGTGTGTGTTTCATTTATTGCCTCTGTGTGTGACAACAAATGCTAAGAACAGCCCTCTGAAAAGCCTAAGTGCTCGCCCACACTACCACAAAAAGAGCATTAGAATTATCTGATTTTACCTCTGCACACCTATTGGGGATCCACTGGTCTCTCTGCACAGTGTACTTCATTTTAGTACACTATATAGAGAGCCAGCTTCCTACAGTGACCACCAATTAAAACTCCACAGAACATTTGAGGATCCCACATCATGTGTCCCAGTATTTTTCCACCATCTCACAGCAGAACTTGAAAACCTTATTTGATACTCCCATCTCATGGTTTGAATATCAGGACGTCCTTGGATTCCTCCTGTCCCTAGATATAACAAGAATAGATGTCCTCCCTTTGTTCCTTTGCGCATATCTTCCTTGCCAACAGTTTTTCTCCTCAGCCTCACTATCTCTCATACACAATGTGCCTTTCACTAACTATGAGATCATGCTATGTTATGTTAATAATTTATTAAGCGCACGAATACCCAGAGATGTCTTGGCGCTGAGGTCCAGAGTAGGCAGATTCATGTAAGGCACAAGTCTCTATTTGTTAAACAACCAGGTTTTCAGGGCCTTCCTGAAGGCAAACAAGGTCGGAAGTGTTGTAATAGAGAAGGGAAGATCATTCCAGAGTTTGGTGGCTACCACCCTAAAGCTTCTGCCACCCCAGCTGGTTTTGAAAAATCTCAGAGTTGCTATCAATTTAGCTCCATCTGAGCGAAGATGTCTCTTAGGGGCATACCAGTATAGCAGGTGTCTCAGAAACTTAGGACCAATATCATGAAGTGCCCTATAGGTAATGCAGAGGACTTTAAAGATGATACAGCTCTTAACTGGGAGCCAGTGCAGTTTTTGCAGATGTTTTTTGCCTGAGTGAAACGTGGGGATTCCCAGCAAGAGCCTAGCGGCTGCATTCTGAATCATTTGCAGCTTATTAAGGTGCTTCTCAGGCATACCAAGATAGAGCCCATTGCAATAGTCTAGTTTGGCAAGAATCAGTGAAGTAATCACCGTTTTCTTACTGTCCACAGGGATAAAAGGTAATATTTTTTTGATTAGCTTAAGAAGAAAAAAGCTCGATGAGGAGACGGCATTAACCTGTGCCTCAAAGTTCAATTTGTTATCAAGAATTATGCCCAAGTTTTTTGCCATGGCGACTGGGGTGGGTGCCGTCCCTAGTTCATCAGGCCACCAACTCTGTGACCAGACCAGCAAAAAAATTTGCCAAAAATGACTATTTCAGTTTTGTCTGAATTTAGTCTAAGACAATGAGAGCTCATCCATGAGCTGACTGCCAGCATGCAGTCCTTAAAATTTTGCATCGGTGGCAGAGTATTTTTGGAAACAGACAAGACAATTTGTGTATCGTCTGCATATGATGTTAATGCCAATCCGAAAGATCTAATAAGTGTCGCCAATTCAGATACGTAAATATTAAAAAGAGTGGGGCTCAAGGACGAGCCCTGTAGGGCCCCACATGGAAGGGCAAAGGAAGGAGAGTCGTAGCACCGGCAAAGGAGAAGAAAACATTGCAACCCGAGCAAAATTTCACGTTGAAAGTTAAACATTAGAGTTCAAATGCTTTAGGACTTTGGTCAAGCTAACATAGCAAACACTTCAATACACAGTTTAATGCATTGGAATGGAAACATATAGTTATAAAAATAAATGCAGGATACTATTCAAATGAATACGTGAGTATATATATAGAATTAACAAAATTACTCATCCTACACATATGCAAATATATATGAAAACTGCAATTTGGTGTCACTATAAGTAAAACATTAGTATGCACACTCATGTAAATGTCTGAATTATACAGCAAATGCACCTTCAGTATTCTGGTCAAGTCGACCACTTAACGTTAATGATCTTAAAGTACACAAATATATGCTACTAAATAAACATATATGGCATAGTCAAGACGTGAAAGGGTGGAGCCAAAATTACGCTGCTCCATGCACATGGTATGATGAAAGTGCACGAGCTGTGCAGGCGGGGCAGAAAGTGCAAGCGGCTGTGCAGAATGTTTTAAGGGTATACATACTGTATGATACTTGCAGAGGACTGTGTAGACTGTGAAGGTGTGGGGCTGATTTGACAGGGTTCTGGAAGGTGCAGCCAAGGCTAGGAAATGTGCACGTGGCTGTGCAGATGGGGCTATGGAAGTGGCAGGCAGGGTATGAGGGTGCATGAAGCTGTGTAGATGGGGCTGAGGGAGGTGCACGGGGCTGTCCAGACAGGGTATAGAGGGTGCAAGCAGGGGTGGCTCCTCCGTAATGGCGGAGGAGTGTCACCCCATAGCCCACACCAGCAGATAATAAATAAAATGACAATAATACAGTTATTGTCATTTTACTTATGCTGTCTGGCTGATCCCTGCAATGACTACAGGGCGGGGCAGGACCGGAAATGTCAGGGAAGAGGAGTAGAGTGCACTCATAAGTGCACATGTGTGATTGGCTGGCTGTCCTTGGCCAGCCGTCCTAGGCTGGCCGAACACACATACCCACTTATGTTTCTCCAACCCGGCTGTGTTACAGAGTCGGGGAAGAAAGGCACAGGCTCCAATGCACAATTTGAGCAGCAAATGAGGCTGCTCAGACCAATCCTGTTGCTGCTCTCATGTGACAGCAGCGTCTGGATTGGGTGTGGAGCCTGTGCCCTTAGGACCTATCTCCTTTCGGCCCAATGGCCCTCCCCAAACCCCTGCCCTCCTACGGCGGCTGCCCTACCACTTAAATAGGTGGCGGCCGTCACTTGGTCCAGGCAATGCTGAGGAAGGTGCACGGGGCAGTACAAGGTTCCAACAGACATGCACACTGCCCCCCAGCTCCCTCTCACTCCATCCTCCCCATGTCTTACGTGTGCTGCTGCTCAGTGCTCACTCTGTGGTGCCCAGGAGTACCCAGCTGCTAAGAATTAAACAGCATGTAGAGAATGTTGATCCTTGTGCGACGTTCTGACTGGCAATGCGGACATTCAGGCTCTAGACGATGGGCCAGCTGTGCTCCATTATTATTTGGGCAATGTTTCGATTTTTTTTGTGCTGATGATCTCTATTTTCCTTCCACCTTGCACATAAGTTTGCCAGGTCCGTGTTGGAGCGCATCATACAGTCCGGCATTTGTCTATGCATTCTGGGATTTGGAGTCCTGATTTACCAATCGGATAAACACCACTGCAAATAGCAACGTGCAAGGGAAGAAACCTGGACTGTAGGAGTTACTCACTTCAATTACACTTTATTTTCACTTTCGATCCAGTGCCTTTTGTGAATGCGAACATTAAAACAATAGGACCCAGAAGTAGAAAGACAAGACGACATAATGCAGAAAAAAGGGAAGCGGTAGTAGGAAAGTATCACGGGAAATAATTTTGGGGGCGGAGTAAACTGGAAAGAGCAAGAGTAGAAAAAAGTGTTGAGAGTGATGAAATGGAATTCCCCAGAAAGTGGCCGAATATGCAACTATGAGCCTTTTAGTGTGCCTCAAATAATTACTTGTTTTCCCTGATGTCCTTTGTAAATAAAACTATCTCTTCTGGTACCTTTGATCATTGATGGCTTTTGAGAGAAACATGGTAATCGTAGTGTTTGGTATACATGGAAAGGGGATACAACTTTAGGTACAAAATTAGAATGAGTTTTCAACACTTCATTGTCTTCATATATTTTTAAGGCTTATTGATAATGTCTGCAGTTCATTGACTCTTCTTAGGGACGTAGGGGCAGATTTACAAGCCCCTTGCGCCACATTTGCGTCACTTTTCCCATGTTAAAAATGACGCAAAAGTGGCGCAAGGGGCTTGTAAATCTGCCCCGTAATGTCTTGAAAGGCTATTGTAAAGATATTAAGAGAAGCCATACCTAGTGATACACCAGGTGGTTTCATTAGTACTGTTCGAACTAGATTTAAATTCTTTTGGGGTCATAGAAGAGCATGTGAAGGGTGCTATCATTTTGCTCTCTAGGAAACGTTTTATTACAGGTATTGTGAAAATCTGACTATTTTGCACTCACCTTGTATATGTTGCAATAGTTGTTAAGGGCACCCTCAGTGATGCATGACTGAGCTTACACTCAAGTAAATGTTCAATATATCCAAGTCAGTGTCTTTAGTTAACTGATCCTGAAAGTTGTTCTGAGAACATCAACGAAGGTGTGTTATCTACTTTAATATGCAACATTATCGTGTTACGGGCCTACGTGCATCCCTTATAGAAATCATACAAGGTTAAGTGACTGAGATGGCTACTACAGAAGCCAAGCTGCTAGCTGTACATCTTTTGGGATAGAATGCAATATTCAGCCCCTCTTGTGTCAGCACATCCTTGTGTGCAGGCATTGTGATAACACTCTGCTGTGCTCTTTGCACGAGTCGTGAAAGTCATGTATGGCGAGGCCACCTTGGCCCACCATCATGAGTACACTGTTGGATGCTTTGCATTTATTACTATAGAATATGAGGTATTGGTAGAAGGGCACAAGCAAAGATTCTGCACCAGCTTATTAATGGTGTGACTTGGGATGGTAGTGTCTGGATATGAAGATTTGCCATTTTGTTCTGTGGCGAACAAATCCATGTGTAGTGGTCCCCCATTATTTGAGCATCATTTGGACCACCGATTGGTAGCTCACACTAATAGGGGCTGCTTGCCCGTCTGCTTAAGTAGTCATCAAGACATTGTCCACTTTGGTGTTTGGTTTGCCACATTGGAGATGTTTCTGGCTATGACCCAGTTCCAAATGTCCTTCAGCAACTTTAACAGGGGATATGAAACTGTGCATCTCTGTTTGCCAAGTTAAATATTAAAGTGGGGTTCTCTGTAAATACGTATACTGCGTTGTGAATTTGGCATTGGACTGCATTCACAGCCATACAATATCTGCAGTTCTAAGTAATTTATCAATCAGAGGAATTCTTGCTAGGGTCACCGACACCTTGTTTTTAGTTCCCACTATATGTGCACCCCAGCCTACATGTGATGCTTCTGTTATGATGGCTTGCAAGACTGGTGTTTTGAAAATGTCTAACTTGGCTTTGTTCCACCATTTTCGTGCTTTGTTGACACCTTACTTGTAACAAACGTGGCTGCCAAGTCCCCCTGTATTTGTGCCCATTGGATGGTCAACCATTCCTGGATTGTTTCATATGTAGTTTTGTATTTGGAACCAAAAAATATGAGACCATCATACCTATAAGTTTCATTACAGTCCTCCCTGTCAGAGCCAGTAAAGGAGAATTTGATCATCCAGTGATTTTACCCACCTTGGTATTGATAGACTAATGCATGTCCTCTAATAATGGTATCACTGCTTGAATGGTTGTCATCTGGAGCCAATGCGTCTTGTTGAATTTGTTCACAAATTGCAGATCCTGTATTTTTCTCAATGTTAGATCTTGCTTTGATTATAAAAAGTAGATGGATTATACTCAGGGGTCTATTTCTTGGACCAAAACAACTTATTTTGCATTCATTAAAAGAAGTCACTGAATCTCTTGTTCCAGAATGTATATTTGGTCTGCTTCGTAGTTTTGTCTTTTTTATTTTATTGTGGATGGTGTCTTTTGGAATTCTATGCAATAAGTTTAGGATTTGGTTTAGATGTTATTGTCTTCTACATGCTATGGTAGTCTTTTTTTCTTCCCCCTCATGGAGATGGATTTTGATTTGGGGGCGGGGAGGGTGTAAAGGATGAGATTGCTTAATGTTTGAGGAATTGGTCTGTGTCCTCACTTTGTTTTTTTTTTTTGTGAAACATTTTTATTGGCATTTTGCAATGAACGATAATTGGTACAGTACAGTAGTATTCAATGGTGCAAACACGGTGTTCCAAAATATTATACATGAGTTGTGTATCTGCCACCTTCACCAGTAAGTTTGTCTCTTATTCATTAACTATATGGCAACGGAGAGTTATATTACATAGCATATTATCCCCGCCTCGGCCCTTTATTCACTGACGTCCGACAATGATTCCTCATGTGGGGGCTCACAGATATTTCCTCGGAAAGCATTCCACCTGCCCCACACCCGAGTCCATTTTTTGGGGTATCCCCTGTGAACATAAACTGATTTCTCTATTATCATTGCATTGTCCATGTCTCAACACCATTGGTGATGGTTAGGAGTCTGTCTCGATCCCCAGTGCTGAGCTATATTTCGCTTTGCCAACCCCATACCCAGTGTCGCCCAGTGCTGAGTCGTGTGATTAAGATCCGTAGGCTCCCAAATGTTAAGTAGGCATCTCTTTGGTTCCGGCGGAACCTTGACTCCAGTAACCTGCGAAATTGTGCGCATAACCGCCTCCCAATAGGGTGTAATTTCCGGGCAGTGCCAGAGCGTGTGTAGGAATGTGCCTAATGCGCCACACTGTCTCAGGCAGAGCGGTGTGTCCGCCTTTCCTATTTTATGCAAAAGTGTTCGTGTATAGTAAGTGCGATGCAGAATTTTCAATTGTATCAGTTTGAGTTTGAAAGATATCGCTACCTCTTTTGGGGACGCGAGTGCCTCCTGCCAATCTGCTTCGTCCAATTCTCCTACCTCCATCTCCCATCGTTCCTTAAGGGCTGTCGTGGGGTCCGGTTGATTATTTATTATTTTCCGGTAGGTTTGGGAAATGGCTTTTTTGCTCAAGTGATCCGTCAGGAGTCTATCCTCCAGCGGTGAGGCCTCTGGGAGTTGTGTGCCTGGTGGAATTACTCCCTGAGTGCGTGTCTAATCTGCATATAACGGAAAGTTTCCATCTGTGCCAGCCCGTAAGTGACCTGCAGCTGGGCAAATGTGACAACTGCACCTTTTTTCCACATGTCCCCCATCTTTGAGATACCTATCAGATCCCATTGTCGAAAGCCCTTGGTATTTCGTAGTTTACCTAATCTTCTGGTTTCCCACAGTGGCGTGGCCTGCGTTATTACCCCCTCCCAGCCCAGCGCTCGTTGTGCCTCAAACCAGACTTGGATGGTGTGTGCCGTTGGACCTGTGAGAGCAGTCCTTTTAGATTTGTTGTACAGTGCCCCCATAATCCCCTCGGCTTCTAGGAGGTGCCTATCCATGCGGAACGCTGGTTCTTCTTGAGGTGCGTGTAGCCATTGATTTATTACAGTGAGTTGTGACGCCCAGTAATATGCTTTTATATTGGGGAGGGCAATGCCACCGTCATACCAGCCCTCACTAGTTTATGCATGGCGATACGGGCAGATCTTCCGTCCCACAACAAATTGGTCACTTCGGCGTTTATCGCTGCACAGTATGCTGGGGAAACCGGGAACGGCGTGTTCTGTAGGACGTATAGGAATCTGGGGAGCGCCATCATCTTAAAGAGGGCTGCCCTTCCCAGTAGCGTGAGCGGTAGTGATCGCCAGTGCTTGACGTCGCGGCGGAATCGCGCCAGGGGCTGCGTGAGGTTTTCTGCGATAAACTGCGTGTTTTGGTGTGTTATATATATGCCTAGATATTTGAAGCCCCTGGCTGCAATCTGGATTTCGCAGTTTCGTGGGAGCCGCGGCGGGGAACGTGAAGCACATAGAAGGGCGATTTTGCCCAATTTATGGTATAGCCCGAGACCCGCCCATATGCAGCACATATATCCAATAGGCAATTAATAGAACGTGCCAGGGACGCCAGGTACAGTAGTACATCATCCGCATATAGCGAAATGCGGTCTTCCCATCCCGTAGCCCATTTTAACCCACAGATGACCGGAGTCTGTCGTATCCACGCCGCCAGTGGCCGCCAGTGGCTCCAACACCAGTGCAAAGAGGAGCGGTGACAGGTGGCAGCCCTGTCTTGTCCCTCTGCCAAGAGGCAAGTCTGCTGAGATGCGACCGTTTACCACCAACTGCGCCAGGGGTTTTGTATACAGCAACTGCACCCACGCGCAGAACCTTGGGCCGAATCCCAGGTGGCGGAGGACCGCGTAGAGGAAGGGCCACTCAACGAAGTCGAATGCCATACGCGCATCTAGTGACAGAATGACCGCGTCCTCCTCGATAGTAGGCCTGCGCGCCATGACACTATGTAGTCTCCGTAGATTAAGCGCTGTGTTGCGGTTCGGCATAAATCCGGATTGGTCCGGGTGGATCAATGTTGTGAGATACGGCTGCAACCTCATGGCCAGCGCCTTCGCGAGTATTTTGGCTTCCGCATTTATCAAGGAAATCGGCCTGTAAGACATGCATTCATGCGGCGGCTTGCCCGGCTTATGTATTGCAACTATCGTCGCTAGGCGCTGATCTCTGGGCAACACCCCCTTCTTCAAACTATCTTCGTACATATTAAGCAAATGTGGTATGAGCTGAGTTGCTGCTTTCTTGTAGAATTCTACAGGAATACCATTGGGGCCTAGCGCTTTCCCCGTATGTAACGCGCCAACTGCTAGCGCAAGCTCGTCCGGAGTCAGATCTGCTTCCAGAGCTTGAGTTGCATCATGGGTCAGTGTGGACATCTGTATGTCTTTTAGAAAGGCCAGATTTTCTTCTATTGTGGTTGTGGCCATAGGCGTGTATACCTTTTCGTAATGGGCTGCTAATGCATCAACTATTTGCTGGGGGTCTGTGGTTCCAGTTCCAGTCTCTAATCTGATTTGCGCCACCCACCTGCTAGCCCTTTCCCTTCTATCTAGCCAGGCTAAAAGCTTGCCTGCTTTATCACCAAATTCGTAAAGAGTGTATTGCGTGTTGGTGAGTTTGGTTTTGGCCTCCTCCCATGCATAGCCCTGTATTCCTGTTGCACTAAATGTAACTTATGTGCTGAGTTATCACTCTTGTCTGTGGCATGTTCGGTCTCTGCCTGGGACACCCCTTGTTCCAAAATCTCAATCTGTTGCCGTTGGACCTGTTTATGTCTTGCAACTAGGGAGATGGCCTGGCCCCGTAATACTGTTTTATATGCCTCCCACAAAGTCGTCGGAGATGGAACTGAGTGTTGATTTTCGGCAAAATATTGCTCTGTTGCTGTAATTAGACCTTTCTCAATCTTACGATTTTTAAGATATCCGGGGTAAAGCGGAAACAGACGACTCCGTCCCGGGGTGAAGGATGCATAGGCAATGAGCACCGGGGAGTGGTCTGAGATGCCCCTGGGTAAGTGCGAGACCTCCAAAACCCCTTCTAGTCCCGTTGCCAATGTGAGTATGTAGTCAAGCCTTGAAAGACTGTTATGAACTCCCGAGTGGAAAGTGTACTGCCGCTCCTGCGGGTATCTGGCACGCCAGATATCAATGATACCAAGGGCATCAATAAATTCTATTAATTTAAGGTTTACACTACTGGGGTCTCTAGGGGGTTTTCTATCTACGGATGCATCCATCGTAGCGTTGAAATCGCCCCCCACAATAAGTTCGTCCTGCGGGAGTGATAACAGGAAATTTCCTAGGGCCGGGAAAGTTGTCTGATGTAGTGTCGGCGGGATGTAAACTGGTACCAGGTTATAGGTCCGTCCCTCCCATTGACATGCTATCGCTGCAAATCGTCCTTGGTCATCCGTCCAGGACCCAGTTAGTATCAGTGGGAAACGTTTATTGACCAGAATCCCCACCCCCCGAGAACCGGAGGTGAATTCAGAGTGTGCCACCATTGTAAAGCCCCACCTATCCACCTACAAGCCGAGCCCACCAAGTGGGATTCCTGTATCAGCGCAACAGCTGGGCCCTTGCGTTTGATGTATTGGAGGACCAGTCCCCTTTTTATTTTGTCACCCAGACCATTTACATTCCATGACATCACAGTAAAAGGAAGGTGCGACGTCCTAGAGGTCGATGCCTGGGTGACCGAAACGTCAGTTAGTGTGTCTATTCGTGTCGCGTTTGACATCATCTATGTAGGAGTGAGGAGCGTCCTGTGATATGCGTGTTATGTTGTCACCATGTATGCCATCAAGTATCTCACCATGTTTCTGTAACAAAACAAATAATAACCCATTAAACTGCACCCTTCCCCCCTCCCTGCCTCCCTGCACGGCGGACTCAAAACTACCCGCCACCCCAACTTAGCAGAGTGCTTATTTCCCATAAATGTGTACTTGCGTAAGGGGGAGAGCTGTTCAGCGATCCCCGTAAGTTATCCCCTTCAGCTTGCAGTCTACAGCGGCTAAACGTTCACCCCAAAGTGTTCCTGTCACATCAGCCAGTGTCTCTGATGTCGCCGTGTAGAGCATCCAGTGCAGTCCACGGCAGTCCCAAGGTTCGTCAAGCAGAACATCAGTCTGAGTTCTCATCAGCGTTCTGTAGCGAGCCACCCGATGCTTCCGTCTCTCTCGTGCCCGATGACGCTGATGTCATGGGTTGGCGCTTCTGCCCCAGACCCTGCCTCC
The DNA here is from genome assembly GCA_963921515.1 of Calotriton arnoldi. Classification (NCBI taxonomy): domain Eukaryota; kingdom Metazoa; phylum Chordata; class Amphibia; order Caudata; family Salamandridae; genus Calotriton; species Calotriton arnoldi. The sequence continues at coordinate 164,233 of CAWUFW010013180.1, forward strand.
TGGGTCCCGTGGCAGGGCGCCACCCCTCCAGCCAGTCGTGGGCTTCCTCAGGTGTCGTGAAGAACCAGGCTTTCCCTTCTGCCTCTACCCTCAGTTTCGCCAGGAACAGCATTGCGTATTTAAGTTCTCGGTTGCACAGTTCTCTTTTGACGTCCAAGAAGTTACGACGCTGCTTGGTCACCGCAGCCGTGTAATCTGGATAGAGGGTCACAGTGCAGTTGTCCACATGTATGGGGGGGCAATGCGCGCCGCCTGCAAAATCGTATCCCGATCTCGGAAGTTGAATATGCGTGCCAGTATTGGTCTGGGGGGGCCCCCGGCCTGGGCCTTCCCCCAGGTACTCGGTGGGCCCTCTCCACTGAGAAGAAGCTGGACAGGCCACGTGGCTGCAATTGAGTTTTAATGAGGTCTTCTACAAAGAGATCCAGGGCCAGTCCCTTCACGGTCTCTGGCACCCCGACCAGGCGTACATTGTTCCTCCTTGACCGGCCTTCTTGATCATCAAGCTTGTCCACCAGTTGCTTCTGCGCCAGTTCCAGTTTACGCACCTGTCACTGCAACGTCGCCGTGTCAGTAGAGAGAGCTGCCGTGGCGGTTTCCACCTCTGCTATCCTTGTGCTCATTTTTTAAACATCAGCACGCAGTAGTGTGATATCCGTGGAGATCGTACCTATAGATGTTTGTACCTGGTGTAGGGTGGCCATTATATCCTGCAGAGTCACCTCCTTAGGTTTTTCAGTCTGTGTGCCACCTCCGCTTCCTGCAAGCATAGCCGGTGTGTCCGGCTGGTCCTTATGATAGGCATACTTTTCCAGTTTGTTGCTTTGCACCGTGCGTTGGCCCCGGCCTCCCATGTTGACCGGTTCGCTGGGTGTCGCAGTAAATCGCCCAGGGGGGGGGGAGAACAGTAATCGCTGCTGCCTGCCTGCCGGAATATCTTCCACGCGCGGCCTTTCGGTTTTCCTGTTACCCACTATCACCCCTCCCAGAGCGGGCACCGCCACCTGGGGTTCACACCAACCCCGTCGTATTTTGGTACTGTCCTGTCGTCTCCACTTGGGATCTCCAGTTGACCATAGAGCTCCTCGAGAGTCTATCAAGTGCCAGCGTTGTTACAATTCCCCCCAGTTCTGACGCTGTTGAATTGGGCCACTATTTGTCTCTCTCAGATGCAGCAGAGGTCGATCTCTTTTACCCCAATTAATAGCTGGAATTGGGTGCAGGCTCGAACCCTCAGTCGTCAGGGCATGCTGCGCAACACCATAGGACCACCAGAGAAAGGCCCAGTGAGGAGTTTTTGGCTTAGGGGGTGATCGGATCATGCTGCAGTGGTCTCACCAACCGGTAGGACTCACGCGCTGCAGCTCCCGCACGAGCGGGCCCTCCTCCTCCACAGGCCCACGCCGCAGCCGCCGCACAGGATGTCTGATATTCGGAATTTGCTCCGTTACAGGCGCGGCGGGTGGCACGGGGCGCGGCGGCAGAACTAGGGCCGTCTGCCGGTCGTCCAAATATTCCCCAGTCTCCGCTCATGTCCTTACTGTCTTTGCGGCGCAATGGGCACCGCACGCTCTCGGCCCGGGCCCCAGCGCGGTTCTCAATCTCTGTCCACCACCTCCGGTCCGTCCGGTGAACTCGGTGCTTGTACGTCACTTTTTTCCTGGGCCCCTACATCGGCGACCCACACGCCGCGCTGGGAGGTGTACCTCGCAGTGGCCGTCATGGATATTCGAGCCTCTCGGATCTTCCCACCACCCACGGGGATCCAGGCTGGGCCCGCCCCAGCAGCAGTCAGAGCCCGAGTCACGCGAGGCCCCGGCTTTGTGTCAGTTCCTGGGCCGCGACTCCACCCCACGGTCTCGTTCTGCACCGGACGCTCGCCCGGGGTTCAAACTTTCTGCCGCCGTGCCCCGATTGTTCCGGAGCTGCGTCTCTCGTTCAGGGTCAGTTTTGCCGCCGGATGAATGACAGGATTAACGGGGGGAAAGTCGCCAACCGCGGAGCTCTCTTAGGCTGCGGCCATTTTCGCTGGCTGCTAGCCACGCTGTAGTGTTCTTGCAACTTCTCTGTATAGGTTTAGCCATGTGTCCCATGTGTCCTCCCTATTCTGTGCCCAAGTTCCATGTTGTCACCATGGAGCTGCCTGGGAAATCTAAGAATGTTTGTACTTTGAATCGATTGTCAGTTCCTTCATTTCGGTTGTAGGATGAGGTCTGTTGTACTGGAGCTGCAATAAAACCTTATCCCAAACCTGCATCTGCCTCCATCTGTTCCGGCTTTGGTCATCACCTCATTTTGGCGACGAGGATGGGATCTGGCAACAGCCTGTCCAAGCCTGACTCCGACGTAAGTGCTGCTTCCTGGTGTGCGTGAAGACGGCGCTTCTCTACCTGGTGAGCGACCCCACGACGTTATCCACGTCCAACGTAACGGCGGCCATCTTAGAGAAGTTCTCGACGAACTTCAACTTCATCAAAGACATTTAACTATATCCCTATTTCAAAGGCAGGCATCTTGGTAAAGTCCGGAGCGATTTTCGTCAGAAAGACGGTTAGCTTCACATGAAGAGTCCTCACGCTCACTTAAGGTTTTCCCCTTCCACTCTATTTGAAGATTGAGTGGTAAGTTGTCTTCTTGATACCCTGTATCATGTGCTGCACTTCCTGTTGTTCTTACCTACACAACCTGGTCTGACACACTTCGTGCTCCTGCACCCTTTCATGTTCATTGCGCTGATCAGCACAGCTTGCCTCACCTTTCTGCTGTTGGGAAAAGGGAAAAGCTTGTCTCCCCTTAAACAGCTCTTCTTGCTTCGCAAACCCTCAATGCTGATCAAGCTGATCAGCTCAGCTTTGCAGTTTTACAAACTCAACTAGTGTTGTCGCATAGAAAATCTACGCTGATCAGCACAGCTTGTGTACCTTTATATTACAAGCCACTCTGTTTTCGTTTAAAAGAAGGGTGGCTAAAAAGTTTAATAATACAACTTCGTGTCTTGCTTCCCTGGTGACATGCAAAATGTCACTCCCCCACCGTTTTTTCTCTCCGCGCCTGGCGATCCTCCCATACCCTGGCTGAAGTGGAAAAAAGTTTTTCGCCAACTATGCAAGGGTTTGTGGGACGTCCCTGAGTGCGGAAAGGAAATCTTCACTCTTCCTGCATTGCCTGGGTTCGGAGGGACAGGAAGTATTTGAGCATCTTCCTGACCTTACCGACAATGATGCTAGCTCCCTCAATGAATATGAAATATGTATAAAAAAATGGACTTGCATTATCTTCCCAAGGTGAGTATGGTTTTAGAACGCTACCACTTTGGGAAGAGGATGCAAAGACAAGAAGAGTCTGTTGAGCAATACGTCACAGCTCTACGCAAGCTTGGTTCTACGTGCTCATTCGCTGGCAGTCTGGATGAAAGACTAAGAGACCAACTCATGCTAGGCTGTACTATGGATAAAGCAAAAGACAGTCTTTGGCAAAAAGACAATCCTCCTCTTCAAGAGGTCATTACTACTATGAAAATGCATGAACACTCCAAAGCATGCGTTGATACTATTCGCAAAGATGCAGAAAGTCGTAAGAGTGTCTCCACTGATGTAAAAGAGGTTAGAACCTCATCTGATGACAAGTCACCCAGATCCTATCCACAAAATTCTCCTTTGGCATCTAAGTCTATACGTTCCTTTACTAATATCAAACCCTTTTCGATAAAATGCTTCCGTTGTGGCAATCCAGGTCATGTAGCTAACTTTAAGGATTGTCCCGGCTTAAAGACTGTTTGTTCTATCTGTAAGAGGAAGGGACATTTTTCGAAATGCTGCAGATCAAACATAAACCAAAAGAAAGTAAGGAAGTGGATATTTATGAACAAGATGATGAGGAAGATCTGTTTATTTGTCAAGTCAAGGGTCGAGAGGTTGAAGGTCCTGTGGAACATGTTCTAATCAGTGACGAGTCTGTTGAGATGTTATTTGACTCGGGAGCAAAAATTACCCTTGTGCCTAAAACATTTTATGAAAAGCATTTGTCAAGGAAAGTAAAGCTGTTTAGACCAGACATTGTTCCAAGAGGCTATGGTGGAGAAATAATTAGATTGTTAGGTTATTTTATGGGGACTATAGACTTTAAAGGAAGAATCACTGCTGGGAAAATTTATGTATCAATGAAAGGGATTCTCTTATTAGTTGGTCTCATCAACGTGACCTTGGAGTTTATCTTGACCCAAATGAGTCCCCTTCTGTATGTCTAAGAGAACCTCCTTCAATAGCTGCTGTCACTGATCGCAGCATGTGGGTTACTAAATTTCCAGCGGTGTTTGACAATATGCTAGGTTGTCTTAAAAATTATATACATGTAATCAAATTGAAACGTGGTTCTATACCTAGGGTAGCTAAAGTTCGAAATGTACCTTTGTTGGTTAAAGACAGAATGAGATCTGAATTAGACAAATTGTTAAAGAATGGTGTCATACAAGAGGTTGAGGCAACTGAATGGGTTTCTCCGGTGGTGATGGCCCGCAAGGCCAACGGAGAGGCAAGATTATGTATCGACCTTAGAGAGCTCAATAAAGCCGTAGTTGTAGATCGCTATCCTCTACCCAACATAGCTGAAATGCTGTCCTCTTTGGGTGGGGCCTCCCACTTCTCGACGTTGGACCTCTCCTCGGCCTACCACCAGGTCAAACTTCATCCCTCATGCCAAGATCTGACCACCTTCATCACCCCGTTCGGCACCTTTAAATTTCTCAGGATGCCGTTTGGCTTAATATCAGCGGCATCGGTTTTCCAAAGGGTGATGGAGAATATCTTAAGTGGTATTGAAGGCGTAAAGTCTACCAAGACGATGTGCTCGTTCATGGGGTAAACTTACAAGAGCATGATTCCAGGCTGAAAGAAGTGTTGGCCAAATTGCAAAACTCAGGTCTCACCCTTAGGCTAGATAAGTGCAAATTCGATGTCAGGAAATCGAATATCTGGGTCATTTGGTGTCTGGCTCAGGCATCAAACCTAAACCATCACTAGTTGAAGCCATCTCCAATCTCAACTATCCGGAGAGCAAGGATGAGCTTGTCAAATTTTTGGGGATGGCAGAATTCTATAATAAATTTGTCCCTGGCTTTGCACAAAAGACAGAAAATGTGAGAGCACTTCTTAGAAAGGGACATGAATTCATTTGGGACAAGTCTTGCTCTGATGAGTTTGACCTCATCAAGACTTGCTTGAACAAGGCTCCCAATCTGTCTAGTTTTGATCCTACTAAGGAGTCGTTCGTCATGACAGACGCTAGCTCTAAAGGGTTGGGAGCCGTTCTCCTGCAACCTGGTGAGCACACTGACAATACCATCCTATTTATTTCCAGGCCACTTAGAGGCGCAGAGTGTAACTACTCTGTCATAGAGAAAGAAGCTTTAGCTGTCTACTGAGTCAGTTCGAAAGCTCAAAAAGTTTCTTTGGGGTAAGCATTTCTCAGTGGTCTCAGATCACAAACCTTTGAAAGAAGTGTTTGAAAAAAGGGCATTGATCGTGTTTCTCATAGAATTAGGAAGTGGGTTATTGCTTTACAAGATTTTGATTTTCATGTTTCTTACTTACCTGGGGCAAGTAACATTCTTGCGGATTGTTTGTCTAGGCTCAGTGGTTCGGCTATTCAAGATGGTGGTGAAGAAGACTGTTTTCTTGGGGAAGACTCTGGTGAAGACTTGAGAGTGTGTGTGGTGACTGAAGGTGTTGTGACAGAGAGTGAATGGAAAGCCAGTCTGGTGAGTGATCTGATTTTACAGCAGGTCATCACCTATGTACGTGATGGGTGGTGTGAGAGCGTGTTTGTGATGACCAAATAAAAGGGTTTTGGAGTGTGAAGGAGGAGTTGTCGTGTTCTGAAGATTTACTTTTCAGAGGCAGTAGGCTGGTGGCCCCTTCAGGCCTGCGTGACAAGCTTGTTGAGTGTGCCCATTCTAGTCACATGGGCATAGCCAAAACAAAGGAAAGACTCAGGGAAACATATTGGTGGCCTGCAATGGACGTTCAGATTGAAAGAGTAGTGCGCTCTTGTCCACAATGTGCCAACAGTGATAAAGTTCTCAAGTGTAGGACACAACCCATGATCATCAGGCAGCAATCTAGTGGTCCATGGGTTGATGTCGCTGTAGATATCCTGGGTCCGGTAAAGGTCAGATCTCAAGATCGTTATGTGCTAGTGTGCGTGGACATGTATTCCAGGTGGCCTGCAATCCAAACTAGTCAATTCAGTGGACTCATCTTCTGTTATCAACTTCTTAGATGATCTTTTTTTCAAGCGAAGGGTTGCCTGCTTCCGTGTTAACAGATAATGGTGTGCAATTTACCTCCGGTCTTGTGGAAGAATTTTTGAGAGAAGGGGATTTTGCATAAGCGCGCCTCCTCTACCACCCTGAATGCAATGGTGTCGTAGAAAGGTTTGTGAGAGTACTCAAGGAAGCTATGCAATTGGCTGTGGTCTCTAGTTGCGACTGGGAGGAAGCCATAAAAAAAAGGTTTGTGAGTACAGGATGACCCCACATTCTTCCACTGGTGTTTCTCCTTTCACGCTGTTTAAAGGAAGGGTGGCTAGTACTCAGGTCAATCCTGGCTGGGTTACTTCTAGGAGAATTAAAGTGGGGGTGAGATCGACAGCACTGTAGGATGGAAGGATCGCGAACTGCAGAAGATGGAGAAAAGGAAACTGGAATTTGATGCGAGAAAAGCTGTAAAGAAGACTGTTGTTCAAATTGGTGACTGGGTTAGGGTGAAACTCCCTGAAAGGAGGGTTGGTAAGTCGAAATTTGGACAACCAATAAGAGTTATCAAACTTCTGGGGAATGCGGTAAAGACTCAGGATCACAGAATATGGAATCTTAACAGAATTGTTAAGTGTCCTTCTAAGTGTGTTGAAGGAAACCCGTCCAGTGGGTCATTTGCTCCTCCTGCGGCTTCTTCTACTGCTTATCCATTTCCTTCTCCTGCTGCTCCTTCTACTGCTTCTCCCGCTGCTGCTCATTCTCTTTCTCCCCCTGCTGCTCATTCTACTGCTCATCCATTTCCTCCTCCTGCAGCTCGTTCTACTGCTTCTCCTGCTGCTGCTCATTCACTTCCTGCGGAAAGGAGATCTAGTAGGATGAGAAAAATTCCCTTCGTTTGAGAGATGATAGTTAGTACATTTTGTGCACGTACCTACTACATTCTTATTGTTTATTTGTTTTTACTGCATTCTGTATTGTTCATATTCATCAACCTTGTATCTTTTCTGCTGTTGGGAAAAGGGGAGGTGATGTAGTGTTCTTGCAACTTCTCTGTATAGGTTTAGCCATGTGTCCCATGTGTCCTCCCTATTCTGTGCCCAAGTTCCATGTTGTCACCATGGAGCTGCCTGGGAAATCTAAGAATGTTTGTACTTTGAATCGATTGTCAGTTCCTTCATTTCGGTTGTAGGATGAGGTCTGTTGTACTGGAGCTGCAATAAAACCTTATCCCAAACCTGCATCTGCCTCCATCTGTTCCGGCTTTGGTCATCACCTCACACGCCCACCTTGTCCTCACTTTGTTGGTGTATGTAACTATTGACTAACTCATTGGAACTGGTTATGCCCCACTGATTTCCATTTTTCAGCTCAAATCCTCCAGTCTTTTATAGTCCCTGTCTGGATGAAGGCTTTGAGAAGCTCAAAAGTCTTCTCTTTTTCTCACCATCTTAACTGTAAGTCTAGTTCCACATTTGTTTTTATGTATTGCATTTCCTGGGAAGAGGATTTACTTTTTTTTATCCAAGCGCATAATTGCCTTAGAGGTAGCAGGTTAAAAAAACTTATTCTCGAGGAGAATGGTAGGCAACACTGACATTTTTAAGTTATTGTTGTTTAAGGAGTTACAAGTAATAAACAAGATCCTTCCTGCTGTACCTCCATCTGAATTCCGAAAGTGTTCACTGCTCTCTTGATTACTAATGATATATGGATATATCGTCAGGTGGAGATTGGTTAGTAGGATATATATGTACCTCCTTCCTGGGCGAATCAGTATTGACATTCTGTCATATTTCCTCCTGTAAAACGGAACACAGACTTTGTGCGGTGTATATTGAAACTTTAAATCTGCTCTTTTCCTCTACCTGTGACTGTTTATGTTCATATCTTGGTTTATGTGCAATTTGTACTTTTAAAACTGCTCTTTTCCTCTACCCATGACTGTTTAAATTGATCTCTTGGTTTTCAGTGCAATTTGTACTTTTAAAACTGCTGTTTCCTAATACCGTGACTGTTTAAATTTCTCTGCTGGTTTCCCCCTAATCTGTGCTAAGGCCTCCAGAAGGCAACACGCCCCCTTTTTTTTACTAGTTAAAAGGGCAACATACACACCTAAGCCTAACCAGAGGGTGTTTAAGAGGCTGCTTCATCTTTTTTGTGGTTTAAATTGTGTTTGGATAGTTTATCTAGCAGGCATTTTGGCTAGAAAAAGTGATTTGTTTAAGTCTGCGAAAAGCAGTATTTTAGTGGCTTTAGATTTGGGCATCACCTCCAGGGTTGAATAGGGACTACAAAATGTGGATTGAGCCTGTCTGTTTTCAAGGAGATGTAGACGTCAGGAGCACCTCCTTGCCCCCCTGCACACCAGCTTGAACTTTAGTGATATCCCTCATGCTTCTAAGCAGCCCTGAACTTTCCCCTCACTCCTGCACAGGCCCTTAGGTTTGTGCAGGGAACCCCAAGACAGCCACCTCCATGTTGTAGCCCCAGATTCTTTGAGCCCTAAACAGCCCAGTGAGAAAGGGAAATGAAGGTGGTAAGAACACAGACCTTATGCTGTGTATTTTCAAAATTTAATACTGTTATTTTCCTCTACCCATGACTGTTTCAATGTATCTCTTGGCTTCTGTGCAATTTGTACTTTTAATGTGCTCATTGAAACTTTGCACTGTTGTAGCCCATCATCTGGACTGCAAGACCCAGAATCCTCTGGGCGAAGGAGGAAGTGGGAGCGCTAGACGAGAGTCACCTGTAGTGCTTAAAAGTGCCTGCGATGCCTCGCGGGAAGCCCTCTTTGGAACTTTGTGCTGTTGTAGACCATCATCTGGACCGCAACACCCAGATGGGCAAAGGAAATAGGGGAGCGCTAACAGGGGTTACCTGTAGTGCTTAAGGGAGCCTGCAATCCCCCACGGCGTAGGCCGCTCTCATTGGAACTTTGTGCTGTTGTAGCCCATCATGTGGACCAAAAGACACAGTGTCCTCTGGGCAAAGGAGGAGCGGGGAGGGCTTACGAGTGTCTCCTGTAGAGCTGAAAAGCATGGGATGCTCTCATTGGAACTTTGCTCTTTTGTAGCCCATCATCTGTACAGCAAGACCCAGAATCCTCGGGGGAAAGGAGGAGGTGCGAGCGCTAACGAGAGTCCCCTGTAGCGCTTAAAAGCACCTGTCATCTCCCGCGGCGTGACATTATCAGAGATATATTTGGACAGCATCTAATAAGGTCAGTGCCGTATTTTCTCTTTTGTGAAGTTCTGTGTATTTATCTTTTATTATGGGCAAACGAAATGCCATTGACCCTCTTGTGGCTGGAGGTAGCAAGAAAAGAGTGGGCACCTGGAGCGCAGCCATTAACTGTACTGTGCAGGATAATGATGTTTTAATTGAAGAAGTAGACTTGTTGTTATCTGATGTGAACACTTCACTTCCATTCGACTCAGCGAGGCAGCCAAATTATGAGCTATTTAAGAAGGCACAGACAAAATCAAATACAAATTCATCTGCTGGGGGGAGAGCCACAAGGCAAATTGAGCCGAGAGAGGGCAAGTGGAAAAAGCTAGTGCACAGGGTATGGTGGCAACCAATGAGGGAACCCACACTAAATGTTTAACTGAAGTTGCTATTGTACAAACAAGAGGATCCAATAGTGCTCAAACAAAGGGGACAGTGGGTGCCCGTAGATCATATAAGGGGAAGCAAGGCCCAAAGGAAGGTGCGAAATGGAAAGCACATGAGCAGGCCCCATCGGTTGTAATCTCCACTGTTCCATCCACGTAACTAAACCAGCTGATGGGATAAGTAATGACAAGCAAGGGACAAGTAATGAAAGTATTATGATTGAAGTAAACATTTTTAAAACAGAAATACAAAATCTTAAGTCCCTTGTTTTAGTCTCTTATCGGGCTACTGAAAGGGGATAATGTGCATCCAATGGTCTTACCTAGATCTGCTATAGATACTAATGGGTAATTAAATACTGTTGAAAGGGTATGAGGAGCCAACCTAAGGACAAATACTTCACACAACTATAATTCAGTACAAGTCAATCAACCAAGTAAGGGGGCCAATATAGTGGACAATAAATATAATCAATCTGTTCGACAATGTGAATATGTGATAGGGATATGCTAACTATACATAAGGAGGCTATCAAACCTAGCAATACTAATGTTGTGCCTCGTCAACTAAAGGGAAGTAACCCACCTTGAGTACATCTTCCTCCTGAGTCCACACCATACGTAATATAGCCTTATAGCCCGCTGCCGAGGGCTATACCGGCTGTTAAAGGCCCTGATCCCGAGTTATAGGCCCGAGCCGCAGGCGAGGGCCTATAACGAGGGAGAGGGCCTTTAACAACCGGTATAGCCTGAGGTAGAAGGGCTATAAAGCTATTAGAACATTCCACCCACTAAGGGTAGAATGTTCTAAATTAAAAATGGAGAAACAAAAAGACAAACATTGGAATGTTGGAGCGCTGGGCTTATACCAGCCATTATAAGCCCAGAGCAACTCCATTGTCTTCAATGGAGCTCCCAACATTCCAATGTTCTAATGGTGATTAGAAAATTAATGTCCCACAGTCATCCAGTACAGAAACTCATAGGGCCAGATGTATCAATATTGGATTTTGCGATTCCATAATAGCAAATTTTACCGATTCGCTATTATGGAATCGCAAAATGCAATGTATGTAGGTTTCGCAATAATAATTGCGATTCATACATATTCCTTATTTGCGACTCGCAAATTGCGAGTCGCAAATAAGGAATGGCTTCCCATTCATTCCTATGGGCCTAGAGGCCCATAGGAATGAATGGGAATTGCATGTGCAATTTGCGAGTACCCAATAGGTGCTCGCAAATTGCGCATGCAATTTCAAGGGTGCAAGGGTGCCAAATGGCCTCCCTGTTGCACCCCTTGAATATGCATGTGTGCACATGTTGCGCACATACATGCCCTAAGGGCATGTACGCCACATGGCACCTTGAAAAATGCAAAAAAGTGCATTTTTCATGGAATTTGCATATTACCACCAACTTGAAGTTGGTGGTAATTTGCGATTCCTTAAAGGCAGGTCACACATTTTTTTGGCTTCCTGCATTTCACTTAAGGAATCGCAAATTGTGATTCCTTAAATGCATTCGCAAAATAGGGAATCGCAATTTTTGCGATTCCCTATTTTGCAAATGCCTTTTGGGATGATACATCCCAAAGGCTTTTCCCGGTCACAAGCGGGAAAACGCTTGATACATCTGGCCCTTAGTCTCTAAAAAATTAGAGTATCTATCGGTTAAGGGACTATACTAAAGACATAAATTATCTACACAGTGGTTCTAGCAACCCGGGTGGATTGGACTGGGAGTAGTCCAAAAGACTGTGATGGTGAGTGTATAATTATCAATTGCTGTACCCCATAATATGTTCATTACATCTTAAGATTAGCTTATTTTAATAAAATACAGAGGGGGGCACTCAACTTGTACCATTAGGCTTTATTTTTATAATCCACACAATAATGGAAGCAGAATCAGTGAGAGACCTGACCCACTGGACTCTAGAGAACGTGCCTCGTACGATCTCGGCTGGATTTCCCACTTTCCAATTGTTTGAAAACTCCCCTTTCTGTAGAGGCTGAGGAATGACTGGATAGACTGGGTGTTCTAGGCTGCACTCAAATAGGAGAGACTGTGGAGGGCCCTATCAATTTAGTCTCCACAGTGGTTAAATATGTAATTGATGATAAAGTGGGGGAAGGAATGCAAAATGAGTGTGATAATGAATGGTTGGTAATGGAAAAATTGAGGGCCTTGAGTCCCGACAGTTCATACCCACAGGACACTGTTATTTTAAAATCTCCTCAAATAGAATATGTTATTAAAAACAGAAAAAGGAGCTTATACGAGGTTACTCTCCTGGAATGTCGCAGACCTGGCATAAAAAATGAACGATCCTGAAAGGTGCCAGTTCATTGACACTTTTGACTTTTGTCTTTTTCAAGAGACTTGGGCCTTATGCCATTATGTTGCATATGGTTTGCAAATTTTAGTTTCCCTGCTATAAATGCTGAGAGGGATCGTCCAATGGGGGGCCTAACTATATCGGTAAAATCTACCCTGCAATGTATGAGTAAGGCTCTCCCAACTTGCAGTGTATAAGTTTGCAAATTAGCGATAAAGAAATCTTCCATATTTTCAATGTGTACAGTTGATCTGTGGCATTAAACCAGTAATATATAGTAATACAGCAACTCAATGGTCATCTGGCTAGTATCCCTCAGAAATCTATAAAATACTGGCAGGTGAATTTATTTGTACATTTGAACTGCTCATTTTACGACCACTTGATATAGCTAGCGAGGAGGACCAGTCTTGGTCAATTCCAGCACTTTCTATAAAACCAGGTACAAAATGGTCAGCCACAGTTATGCAGTTAAATGCCCTAATTTTAAACCATGGTATAAGGGCATGTAATGGGAGATCCAATTGAGATAAAGGTGGGACGCACACATACAACAGAATGAATTACACTAGTCTCATAGATTATATTCTGTTAAATATCTGACAATGGTCTAACTTAGTGGACATGATGGTGAGAGCCAGGCAGTATTGTGACCACCATGTTCTTGTCCTTACCCTAATTATCATTGGATCCAAAATTTCTGAATCCACTAACGAACCCTTCAATAACAAGATAAGATTTACTAATAACCGACAAAGAGTGAAGTGGAGCGACATAACTCCGTCTAAAAAATCTCTTGCAGAAGTTTATAAAGTGGTGGCATATGGCTTAGAGGCAATAGAGTTGATGGATCCCTCTGACGGTAACGTAGATAAGATTATGGTTCTTCGTGACCAAATGACAGTTACCCTACGAAACATGTTTTATAATGAGGCGAAGCAAAGGGTTCCGAAACCACAATATCCAACCTGTTATATCAAAAGCTGTAGACTGTCCAGGAAGGCATTATCTAAGGTCATTCAAGGTCAAGGTTAGTCCAGCATATATAAAGCCAGATCCACATATAAAGTCCCAATTTTATATACAAAAAATAGAATGGGAAAACCCAAAGTGGCTAGATCTGTTGCAAGATTCCAGAGCGAAAGGCCATCATACTTTATGGACTATTTTAGCTACAGGTACAGCGAATCTTCAGGCACAGTCAGACTGCAATGTAACAGCTGCAGAGTGGACTGAGTATTTCTCAGGCCTTTACTCGTGCATACCCGGAGAAGAGCCTTTACGTGAGGGGGAGTCAGGGATCTGTGGCTCAGCTTGTGTTCCCTTAGAGATAACACAAAGGAAACAGTGGGTGCTATATGCCAGATCGTTCTCACTAAAGCACCAGGGTGAGACAAAATTCCAGGGGATCTCTATCTATCAGAGATTAAAGTTTGCGGACCCTATCTGACAATCCTTTTTAATGCCATCTTGAAAGGGGCCCCTCTCCCACCTACATGGGGGAGCCGAGATTATTCAATTTTCAAGAAGGGTTTAAGGTCCCTACAGCCCAACTATGGACCCATTAGCCCAATTAATAGGGCTCAGAAATTATTCTGTAGACTTATTTTGGATAGGCTACAGGAATGGTTAATGGACACAGGGGTTCTCTCTCCATTCCAGGCAGGATTCCTGTAGTGCACTAGCACCCTGGATCAAGTGTTGCGTTTACAGCTCCTGTTCTGGAAAGCGGTGAGCCTGGGGGATGGTCGTCTCTATGTGGTCTTTGTAGACCTTGGATCTGCATTTGACCTAGTAGCTAGAGAGACACTCTAGCGGGTGTTGGAAGACATGGAGGTTCCCAAAACTTGTTGGAGATTATCATAAGGCTGCACCAAGATAACTACGCGCACGTTAGGTGTGGTCCTGGAGGAGAGGTGACTGGGCACATACCTGTGCAGAGGGGGATCCAACAGAGCTGTCTCCTAGCCCCCACACTGTTCACACTGTATATTACTGGCCTGGACTACATCTTACCCCCTACTTAAGGGTGTGCCATTGGAAAGAGTTCACACATTCGAATAGCTAGGAATTACATTGTCTAAGTAGTTTGATTGGAAACCACACCTACTTAAGTGTAGGATAAGAATGGAACAGCAGTCTGGGGGTATAGCAAAATGTCATCATTCTACCTTAGCTAGACTCATAGTCCAGTGTTTCAAATATGTAATCTCCAAGTTTTGGGGTCAGCCCTGCATGGGGCCGAGCTCTGAGGTTTTAAGAACATGCCCTTTCTGGAGGCCGTAGAAATACGCTTTAAAGGGTTGTTGACTAGCCCTCCTGTCAGTGCTCCGCTCATTCCCCTATGGTTAGATCTGGGCCTCAAACCCATTACGGAGAAAGTTGAGGTTAATCCACTCTTATACTGGTGAAGAATTTGGCAAACCCCAGAGCTGCTCTCCTATAGGGAGGGTCTGGTTGATATCCTATGAATAACTAGGTCTCAGAATCTGCCTTGGTTAAAATATATAAGAACGACATTGCTGAGAATTAGGTCGGAGTGCTTATGGTCCAACCTGGAAGAGGCGAGAGCTGTAACTTAAGACTTGATAAAGCCTAGGTAAGGGCAATGAAAACAGTAGCTACTGAATGGGCATGAGGCCCATGAACACCTAACCACCTCCATCCTAACTCATAGGGACGAATATACTAGGGAAGGCTTCCTTGACGAGGTCGAACCCCACAGGGCAAAGCAATTATACTTGAAGTTTAGACTCAGGATTGTATCAATCCACACATTTACCTCTAAATGGTCCTGGACTCCGCCAGTAATTGATACCTTGTTTCTTTATTTGCTCTACTGGTTCAGTGACATAATAATTAGAACACAAATATTGTGATACATAAACATTGTGTCAAAAATATCGATCACAAAAATCTCATTTTACTATGCATATAAAGGTAAGTCTAAAAATATCGAAACAAATATATCGTTGAACACTAATAGCGTAAAAAAAGACAAGAATATCGATTTTGTAATAGAAATATATAGGTTAAAATGGTAAATATTAAATATTTTAATATATAACATAACTATAATGAAAGATACATAAATTTAAGTAGCTTTTATACTATATATAAATATATACTTACATAAATAAATATGTTTGTATATATAGCAACACAAAAAGATGATGGATGGAATGCTGAACATTGTCACACATTCACCCCCAGTCACAGATCTGGATTAAATCCATTGGTTTTTTTCTTGCCACACCATTCCAGTTTGGACCCAGTCATGTGCAAATCAGTCTTGTCCCTACTCCCCATGGGAACAGACCAGCACGAACTGCTAGGCCAGGTCCTCTCTGGGCCGGCAAATAAGCATCCTGGAACCGGTTTCGGGGTATCACCCCTCATCAGCATGGCTAGCTTGAATCCGATGGCGTAGCAAGCACGGGACCCATGTCTGGGCATACCTATCCCACTTAGGGCGAAAATTGCTACACAAAAAGATGGGGGTGAGTTGTGTTTGCTTTATATTTATATATACATATATAATAACATAACACTATTATTTTTTTTTTAAATCACGTTATATTAAATAGTTATGTTTTTCTAAATTTACTAATATAAAACGTATATATACATATATATAAAAAACATAAAATAATTAACAAATTAAACAAAAAAATGCATTTACCAAAAATAATTAAAAATATATAAAAAAATTATATATGTAACTACAAATAATGTCAAAAATAATATAAAATAAAAATAAAAATAATATTACATATATTAAAAAATAGTAACATCTGTGAAAAATAGATACACTATTTGTACCTCAATGTATACAACAGTAGGGAAAGCTTTAGACTCTGGAGGGGTGAAATTTACTATTCCCACTCCAGTCTGTGCAACAGTAGGGAAAGCGTTAGACACCGGAAGGGTAAAATTTACTAGTCCCACTCCAGTCTGTGCAATAGTAGGAAAAGTGTTCGACACTGGAGGAGTAAAAGTTACAATTCCCACTCAAGTCTGTGCAACAGTAGGGAAAGCACTACACACCCGAGAGGTAAAATTTATTATTCCCACTCCTCTCTGTGCAACAGTAGGGAAAGCGTTGGACACCGGAGGGATAACATTTTGTATTCCCACTCATGTCTGTGCAACAGTGGGGAAAGCGTTGGAAAACCGGAGGGGTAAAATGTACTATTCCCACTCCAGTCTGTGCAACAGTAGGGAAAGCGTTGGACACTGGAGGGGTAATATTTACTATTCCCACTCCAGTCTCTGAAACAGTAGGGAATGCATTGGACACTGGAGGGGTAATATTTACTATTCCCACTCCAGTCTGTGCAACAGTTGGGAATGAGATGGACTCCGGAAGGGTAAAATGTACTATTCCCACTCCACTCTGTGCAACAGTAGAGAGAGAGAGTAGTTCACTTCAGACTAAAAACATATTTTAAGAACTCTATTAATTAACCAAAACAATAAAATTCTTAATTTAAAAATATGACTACATTAAAAAGAATTGAACAAATTACATAATTATTACATTTTGTAATAATAATTATCAATTAAAAAATATTATTGAGTTAATTAAAATGCCACACTATATTCCCACAAACATAACAACCAACAATTAAAATGTAATTGAAATAAAAAAAGTATAGCACAATTAACATATTAAGTAGTAAGTAAAACAATTAATATTAAATGAATAGTTTTTAATTTATTATTACGTAAATAACTTCTAACCCTATTCTCCTACAAACACAAGAACATACACCAAATATATAACATAAAACATTAAATTATTAAACAATTTACAAAAGTATCAATATATTAAATATTTCAATAAAAAGTAATAATGTATGATTATTACTTAATTAACTTCCCATCTAATTTCTTTACAAACTAAACAAGTCACACTTAAAATGCAACTTAAATAAATATGATAATTACACAATTTACATCATTAATTATCAATTAAATCATCAATAATTAATTAAAAATCAATTCTCAATAAATTATTTCTCAATTAACTTACCATTTTGTACCCCTACAAACCCTCAAACCCTGCTACAACTCTATAAATTACAATTAAAAATTAAATTACATTTAAAAATAACTAAAAATTACAAACTAGATTTAACATCATTAACAACAATTATACAAACAATGTATATTATATACAATTAAAATATAAACTAAAATACATAAAGATAATTAAAAACAATATGTTTACAACTATATTTTTGTGAACGATATTAACAACACAGATTGTGTTAACAAGGATATTACTTACCTTAAGAAATCGATATTTAAAAAATATATATTTCTGCATCACGATATTTATGTATCACAATATTTACATCTCGATGTTTGTGTGACTCGATATTTTGGACTCAATTATTGTCCAAATACCGCTCTATTTTTGCCCAGAATATCTAGGAGCATGGAAGAAATGGATAATTTCTTTGTGTAATACTTTAGACCATAGGCATTATAGAGAGGTGTCTAGACTCTTGATGAGCGATACCCGCGTTTAATTGTTTTTGACGTATCTTGTTACTTATTGGCAGTTTGGATAGTGAGGCAAAAAAACTTCTGGCAAATTGCTAATTGGCTACATCGTAGTCAAGCCCAATCCGACACATAGAAACCTGCAGTTGGTTTAGCAGTGAGGGATTATGGTAAACTTGGTGGACCCAATTTAAGGTTTTCGTTTTCCTATTTGGCCTACTTCTAATATTTATTACAGACCCTTGGTGTTTCGTGTTGTAAATGTTGGAATAACAATGTGTACAAAGACCTTAGGCAGCTATATAATCTACTTTTTAATATAGTCAGATGAATGGAGCCAGGCAAAACCTATAACATTCACACTTTTTATTGTTATCAAAAATTGTAGATCATAAAATCAAGACCAATTACTGATGTCTCCAATGATTGAGTCCTATGATATGTGTAAGCTAAGACATCATATTACTTTGTCCAAATATGATACAATCCATACATGATCAAATTACAGACAAGTTTTTGTACATATGTAATACTATCACAATATCCATCAACACAGTATGTAAACCATTTCTAGGTATGAAACGTGGCTAATTCTTGGTGGATACATATCTCAATGCGCATTTCGGCGACAAAATCGCCTTCATCAGGAACGTCATTGATGTAACCTAATTGGTCCTGTGAAAATAGTAGACAAAACAAGTATGCTTGGCTCAAATACTTATAACAAAGAAGATAATATTTCCCCTCCTCCCCACTGTATAGGGAAATATATACTTCAGAAAAAATGTACTACTATTGATAAAAACCAGTACCTATGTACATAATAGGTGCATGTTAAAAAGAAAAGTATGAAAAAGATCCTACTATCAATTGTAACATAAACCATGAATAGAAATTATGACATTAAGGATCGCATTCAGGATACCCAAAAGAAAAGAAAACACCGAATTGTGTGGATGAATAAATACAATTAGGTCTACTGTCCAGTGCAATCCAAAAGATAGACAAGAGAGAGATTTGCACCAGGGTACCCTATATTTTCATGTGTGATTTGCGAATAAGGTTGGGGGTACAAAAAATGTATGTACTCACTATACAGGGCAATGACTATCCGAGTGGACATAAGTGATCCACAGATTAATATTCTAACATAAGCCAACGTAGATGGGTTTGGCTCTATATGCTCGATGTCTATATCAACGCAGAACATGAATGGAACTGCTGTAAAGATAATAACAAAATGATAAATAATTGATTTGCGGTCAAAGGATTACCGATATAATTAAGTAATGAAATGAAAATGTAGAACTCAAACAGGTGGGGAAAGGCCAATAGGGCTAACAGCAAGTGAAAATATGGTCTTCTTGATGTGAGGGAGGTGTGCTCTTGCCTGGGGCACAGATCAAAGGTATCTGGTGTATGGTGGGTTGGTAGTTGAGGCGGTGGTTGAGGTACGCTGAGTCTTGCCAGGATCTTTGTAAGCGTGGGCAAGTAGCTTGAACTTACATTTTTTCTGGACTGGGAGCCACTGGAGATTGTTGTTGTGTGGAGAGATGTGGTTATTTTGGGGGATGTTCAGGATGAGTTTGGTGGCTGCGTTCTGGGTGGCTTGGAGTCATCCTAGGGCATTGGCTGGGATTCTGATGTAGAGGGTGTTTCTGTAATCAAGTCTACTTGTGATAAGAGTCTGGGTGACCATATGTCTGGTGTCAAGCAGTTGCCCTTGAGCAGAGGAAGATGGTGACTCCCATATGCACGGAGGGGGCCCCTGTGAACTAAGGGCCTTCGCCCTTGTGCAGAACCAGTCGGCACCCCCGTGATCCAGGAGAATGCCACAATGAAATTAGGGATGTCGTCATAGTGAACGTGAAATCGGCGACCCCTGTGTGTCAGGAGTCGCCATCAGTGGAGGCAGGGCCATTGCCATAGATCATTGTGCCCAGGCTGCTGTGAAGAACTGGTATGGATTGCCAACATGGGCCACCTGAAGAATGAGGAGGGCTGATGCGTTATCGGGGAAAGATCACACAAGGTCACGGATCCTCAGCATCAGGAGACTGGATCCCGCAGAGACACATCCCGACTCTCCAGCACCTTGCTGCTGCCATCAGATTGGGTAAGACTGAGGTCGGCAGGCCTGTTTTGGACTGACATGAATTTAGTGCGTAGTGCTGCTGAAGTTGATACCTAAGGGTCAGAGCCATTCCTAACCGCATCGGAATCGGCCCCTAAGAGTCAAATGCTGAAAGGGGTAGTACTTGTAATACTTGGCCCTATTACTCTGGAGCCATAGTAGATTGGGCCCGACAACAGGAGCGAAGGGCCACAATCCCCACACTTGAACCCAGTACCCCTGCTTCCCTAGTGACTCTCTTAAAAAAAAGGGGTTCTAAGATTGATCCATTAGATCCAATGCTCTCTTTCCTCTAAAGGGAGTTAAACTTGATTATATTAAACTAAGAGCATCTATGTTTAAATATAACTATATTTATGTATTTATCACATATTTGGTTACAATTCTGTTGTTTTTTTAATTAAAAATATAGTCCACAAATATTTCCAACCTCTCGGAAATATTACAAAAATATGTATGAGGATAAAAGTGTAAAACGTCATTGAAATTGTGGCTGCTTTATGATATCAACGCATCTGAATCAATTATTCTACTTCTTAAAATTAGTGCTGCGTCATATTCCGTTCACCAGGGTCTTGTATGCTGAATGCGCTGGGGGCTTTTTGTAGGGGTCAGGGGAGCATCACTGTTGTATGCCTGATTATGCACCCCATTGCAGGCACTCATTACGAAGTGTTCAGGAAATCATGGAGGGAATACTGCACCCAGAATTATCAATACTGCACGGAAGGGTAATTACTGATTGCGGTATTACCACACTATTACAGTTTTTCGCAGATAAAATTGGAGGGAGGGAGATAACTGCAAAAACGATTGTTTGTACACTATTTCTGCAGTTGTTTCCTGCAAATTTGGGCCATTTTGCCAATGGGTGCATTCTACTGAGTATCACTGGCAAAACATGTCTGTGGACAATTGGGAAAAAGCGGCGGTACCACAAGGCTTGTAATCTCACTTTGGCCAAACTACTGTGCCAGCCCGAATCGGTATTACCGAGGAAGTGTAATGAGGTACTGGCGAGAGTGCTCCTCGTTTTTCATCTCCCACCCTCCCAACTCTTGCGGAGCTTTGTGGCTAAGAATCACAGCAAAATACCAATTAGAAATGGCAATAATAAATCATGTATTGGCTGTAGTTCTAATTATCATGTGAGTTTGAAAAGGGCAATTTTGGCACTACATTAGTTCTAAAAACAAAATTCGCAAATTAATAATGCAAAGCTTATCGTCGCTTGATTTTACACATCAGATCGGTTAATTTCTGTCATGGCGTAAACATGCTAAGCATAACCCACTGTAAAAAAAAAAATCCATTTACGCAACACAGATATTTCTGGATGTTTTTCCTGGAACAATCCCAACATTTCGATGGACTCTCTGCTTTTGGTCACTTTGCACGCACAAACATTCTTCGGTAATCATATTTGTATATAGAAATGCCTTTGACGGAATCCTTAAATATTAGATATATGTTTGTAACAATCTGTTTAATTGACTAAAATAATCGATTGATTGTAGGGCACACTGCTGAGACATTTACCCATGCCAGAAAAAAATATTGAATACTTAGGAATTGTAAAATAAAATATTCAAATGCAGATAATGAAAATGCATTTGTAGGTCCTAATTTCTAATATCTGGCCTGAATACGAGGCAACGGTCTAACTGTATAACCAACAATTCATGTTCCAACAGTTATATAAATATATAATTGAAGACACTATTCTGTCAACTAGAACATGTTTCATGGCGATGACTATACTTTTCGTGCGTCTCTGCATAAAGTGAGATGTCAAAAACCTGCTTGAACCTGCACGGTTTACTTTATGAGACAGTAGAAGAAAAATCTTGTGGAAACCAGACAGGCGCCTATAAACACGTTTGGAATTCGTCTCTGATTTCAAAAAGAAATATTTAGCACATTTCCACTAGACGGTGTGTAACAACAAAAATGCACCAAAAACTATGGAAAAGCACAAATGATAAATTGAGTCAAACGTCACCGTGCCATTCTGCAGTGCCATCATATCCCAAATTAAACACGCGGGAAAAATCTTTAAGGGGTTTACCTTGAAGCAACCGCCACAATTCCACACCGATGACAGGGGCACGGCGTTCTGCACGGTTCCACCAGCGTTCCAAGCGGCGTACGTCAGGATTACATTTAATGAGTGTCACACAGAGTGCCCTGCGAACTGGTAAGACTGCAAAATGATACCATCTTAGCATACTGTTGTTTAATATGAGGTAGGTTCTGTTTACAGAGGGTAGGCGTAGAGTAATGATTCACAGACCAGTCACAGGGTCTGGTGAAGTTAATTATTTGAACACTTTAACTCCTATGGTGCTGGAGTAAATGCAATCTACTGTGATCTTTGTTCGAAGCGTTCCCAAAGCACGTCACGTGAGATGCTGGTGAAAAAAGAGTGTTTTCCGCATATTGATTTGAATTTTTTAATAAGAGACGGTATTTGTCCAGCCTTAACGTTTTTGCAACGTTGCAGAGATAGGGTGATTATTTTAGGCCCCAATGATCCCCTGTTCAGGAAAGTAGTCAAAACAGAACTGATCAAAAGCAAAACATAGCGGAACAACTCCCTCGCTCCGCGGAATACTGATTCAATCATTTATTTTGCTTTGTGTGACAACCCCATCCTGAAGGGCAGCATCGAGCAGAACATCTCAACAGCAGGAAGGTTTCAACCGACTTCTAACTCCAAAATGACCGGGTAGAAAAATGCAAGCATATTAGATCTTCAGACCCACTAATTGCTTGCTGTTGACCTCAACTGTCACCCTCGCTATACTGAGACCCCACTCACCATAAAGGAAGTACCTAACCCAGGACTTCTGTGGGGAGCTATATGACAATGGGGCTTTGGGGGGGCGGCCGACCGCCAGGGAGGCTTGCTCCCCGGGGTTTTTGGGCCGGGTGGTATGGGCGAGCCCAAATGGGTTCGCATTGGGCGGTTTTTGGGCTGGGGAGAGGGTTTATGCGCGGCTGTCTCGGTTGTCGTGCCACCATTTTGGAGGGTGACACGGCAGCCGAGAGGGCAGAGACAGCGCAGGGGAAAGTTTTGAAAATATTTCGGGGAATATGGATGGCAGTTCCGACGCACGGGTTCAGGAGGCCATGCAGCTTCTCGCGGAAGCCGGACGCATGGACCTCCTGAAGAGCCCAGCGGGCAGGGCGCCGCGGATCGCGTGGCGCGCATCGGAGCGCGTGGCGGTGGCGATTCTCGCCTGCTCGCCACCACGTGGTGGGGCCAGCGACCGGAGGGGCAAAAAGGTAGGTGCAGGGGGCCGCAGTGTGAAAGCGGCCCCTGCCAATAAGAAAAAGAAAGGGGGGCGCGCTGCTCGGCGCCCCCCCTGGACTTTGTGACAGGGAAAGGCGGGCAGGCACGTGCCAACAGGCGCGATGAGGGCGCCGAGGCCTCTGGGCCTCGGGGGGGCCACAGGGAAGATGAGGAGTTGGGGGGGTTGGGGGACCTGGCTTAGGCGCTGGCGGGGGTGTCGTGAAGGGGCCCGGGGGCATTTTGAAGCGAAGGGATACAGGGGCGAAGTGGGGGGAGATTGACACGGATCTATACCAGCAGACTATGGGGGCAGTGAAGTTTGGTAAGACCACTTACACAGCCAGCGGGTTGCCGCTAGTTTTCTGCCCCTTTCAGAACCTTCCCACCCGTTACGCACAGAGGCCGGCAGGAGGAGGTCCGGGGGCGTGTTGGGATTTTAACAAGGGAGCGTGTTCTCGAGATTACTGCAGATTTCGGCACGAGTGCTCCAAATGTTCGGGAAGACATCCCCTGGTGCAGTGCTTTGGGCAGGTTTATGCAGGCCAACACCACCCCGGGGGGCAGGGATAGCAGCAGCCGGCTGGCAGCGGACAGCAAGGGCCAGGGGGCAGGGGTGGTAGAGGGGGGCAGGGTTACATGGGCAAAAGCTCATACACCCATTAATTTGGGGTGTTTGGACGCATGGCTTGCATTGTATCCGGATCAGGAGGACGCGCGGCTGCTCAGTAGAGGTTTTCGAGAGGGTTTTCGCCTGGGGTACGAGGGGCCGAGGTTGGCGCGATGGGCGGAGAATCTAAAATCGGTGGCAAGCCACAGGCAGGTGGTCTGGGAGAAGCTGCTGAGGGAAGTGAGGGAGGGTAGGACGGACGGACCATTTGCGGTCAGTCCGCTCAAGGATCTGATCATTTCCCCGGTGGGGGTGGTGCCGAAGAAGGAGAAGGGACAGTATCGTTTGATACAGCATTTGTCGTAGCCGGAAGGGGGGGTCGGTAAACGATTTCATCCCGGCGGAATTGACCTCGGTTTCCTACTCCTCTGTGGATACGGCGAGGGCTTTGGTGCACAAAGTGGGGCAGGGAGCAGAGATGGCAAAATGTGATATCAAGGCGGCCTTCCGGCTTCTGCCGATACACCCGGAGGACTTTCAGTTGCTGGGCATTCAGATTGATGGGCATATCTTTGTGGATAAGGCACTACCCATGGGGTGTTCCATCTCCTGTGCACTGTTTGAAAAATTCAGTTCCTTCTTGCAGTGGGTTTTTTGTTGGAAAACGGGCAGGGATACGGTGGCGCACTATTTGGATGATTTCTTCCTGGTGGGCCGGCCTGGTTCAACGGACTGCCAGCGGCAGTTGGACAGTTTCCAGGAGCTCATGGGGGCACTTGGGGTCTCTTTGGCACCAGAGAAGACGCAGGGTCCATGTACGGTGCTGTCATTCTTGGGGATTGAGCTGGATTCAGTGGCTATGGAGGCCAGGTTGCCAGAGGATAAGAAGCTACACATGAGGTTGTTAGTTGATGACATGCTGGCGAGGAAGAAAGTGACGGTGCGAATGGTGCAAGTACTACTGGGGCATTTGAATTTTGCCTGTAGGGTGGTGAGAGCGGGGAGGACGTTTTGCAGAAAGTTGGGCAGGTCACTCACAGGCCTTACGCTGCCTCATCACCATATGCGCTTGTCGGCAGGGACAAAGGAGGACCTCCGAATGTGGTGCAGGTTTTTGGAAGAGTGTAATGGGATACCTCTGGCAGCCCCAGAAGAGTGGGTCTGGGACGCTCAGATATTTTCCGATGCGGCAGGGTCAAGAGGTTTCGGTTTGTATTGGCAGGGAAAGTGGTGTGCGGAGGAGTGGCCAGAACACTGGAAGAATGGTGGCAGGAGTATCGCCTTTTTGGAATTGTTCCCTTTGGTGGTCGCAGTGGCGCTCTGGGGGCAGACATTAGCACACAAAAGGGTCACTTTCAGGGTGGATAACATGTCCGTGGTGCAGATGGTTAATCGGCAATCAGCAAGGGATGAGCAGGTGTTAAAACTATTGCGGGTTTTCATCCTGGGTTGTTTGCAGCATGACATTTTGTTCAGGGTGCAGCACGTACCGGGCGTGGAAAATGACATTGCGGATGCTTTCTCTCGTTTGCAGTGGGAGAGGTTCCATGGGCTGGCCACGGAGGCGGAAACCCACAGGACGCCGGTGCCCAACGGGATGTGGTCCTTAGGAGAGAAAGGATGTTACAGCTGGTGGTAGGGTCGTTGGTGCCTTCCACGAGGGAGGCCTATATGCTTGCTTGGCGGGAGTTTCAGCAGGGCGGTGCAAGGAGGCGAGCAGGGACTTGGGACAGGGAGGAGGACGTGGTGCAGTTCATTTTGGACATGATTGGGAAAGGTTTGTCAAGGGTGACCATTGCGGCGAAGTTGGCAGGTTTGGCCTTTATGGGTAAATTGTTGTGGGGTTATGCGCCAACGGCAGGGAGCTTGGGAAAAGGCTACTGGAGGGTTGGTCCAGGGAAGTAGGTAGGGGGCAGAGGGTCCGTTTGCCAGTGACATTGGGATTATTGCGCAGGATCATTGGGGCATTGCCAACGTTCTGTCGAGGGGGGGAAGAAGTTTTACTCTTTTCGGCCCTTATGTCTTGGTTGTATGGAGGAGCTTTCCGGGTGTCGGAGCTGCTGGGACGGAAAGGGGTGTCAGGTTTGCAAGGGGACGAAGTGCATGGGTGTGAAGTGGGGAGCGCAGCTGTGGTCATTTACTTGAGGTGTTCGAAGACAGATCAAAGAGGTAGGGGGACGTCGGTGAGGCTAAGTGCGAGACGGGAGCAGGATATTTGTCCAGTAAGGTGGGGGTGTTTGCTACAAGGAGAGAGATGTCAGAGGCTGGGCTCGGTTTTTTCCAGAGCTTCCGGGAGGGGGGTTACAGCGGCGCAGCTGCTCTGGGTGATGAGGCGTGCGCTGCAGTTGATTGGGGATATCTAGGAAACAGTGGTTCAGGTGTGGCCTAAATGGTCCAAAGCGAGAAAGTGACCCAGCAGGGAACACTTGGTTCTAAGATTTTGAAATTAATTCATGAGGGAGCAAAGGAAAGATCAGAGGAAGGTCATGTAAGTCAGATAAATGATAGACATTTATTTTACAATTTTTTGTATAGTATTCAGGTGCTCACATACATTTAGGTGAAAGGAAGCGTGACATGCAGGGTGATAGTGAGGTTTAAAAAGGCATCGCATTGACAACAGTATAATGAGCTCCACAGTTATTTTACAAGGAGTAATAGGAGTTCATGTTGTATGGTGGTCGACGGCGTTTCGAACCCAATAAGTGGGGTTCATCTTCAGGACAAGGGTGAGCAAGCTGAATCTAAAATAGGAGGTAGTGTGGGAAATA
Source organism: Calotriton arnoldi (assembly GCA_963921515.1). NCBI lineage: Eukaryota > Metazoa > Chordata > Amphibia > Caudata > Salamandridae > Calotriton > Calotriton arnoldi. The sequence goes on from CAWUFW010013180.1 coordinate 190,762, forward strand.
TAATTAATTTAAAGACCCTCTGTGTATGCAAACAATCAATTTAATGCATTGATTGGGGCTCCCTATTATGCAACTAATCAGCATAAACCATGCATTTGGTAGAGGCAGCAAGGTAAAGTACCACCATACAACATGAACTCCTATTACTCCTTGTACTTGTAAAATAACTGTGGAGCTCATTATACTGTTGTCAATGCGATGCCTTTTTAAACCTCATTATCACCCTACATGTCACGCTTCCTTTCACCTAAATGTATGTGAGCACCTGAATACTATACAAAAAATTGTAAAATAAATGTCTATCATTTATCTGACCTACATGACCTTCCTCTGATCTTTCCTTTGCTCCCTCATGAATTAATTTCAAAATCTTAGAACCAAGTGTTCCCTGCTGGGTCACTTTCTCGCTTTGGACCATTTAGGCCACACCTGAACCACTGTTTCCTAGATATCTCGCCACCCCAGGTTCACATATTGGGGTACCTTGTCTTCTCAAAAAACCGCAGTTGATTGGGGAGGCGCCCGAGGCGTACGGGACCCACTCTTTTAGGATTGGGGTGACATCGGATGCAGCAGGTTGGGGATGGGGACCTGAAAGACTGAAAAAATTGGGGCGTTGGTCGTCAGAGTGTTATAAGCGCTACATTAAGAATCAGGGGAGGGGGTTGGGGGGAGTAGGGGAGTTGTGATTCTTTTTTCTCATGCTTGTGTCTTTTCAGGTGCAGTGGCCGGGCCGGATTCGGAGGCGATCGCCATTTGGATTGTTGGCCATTCTTTTGTAAAGTGGGCTTAGAGGCATGAGCGTAGTAAGGGCAAGGGTGTTAACTTGGGGTTAGATCCGGCTTTGTTTCAGGTATCTTGGCATGGTAGGGGTGGCATGCGTTGGCATGAATTGTTGCCGTTGTTAGGTAAGCTTCTGCGGCGCCATATTTGCCCGGATGTTCTCGTTCTCCATTTGGGAGAAAACGATTTGGTGGTTTGTAAGGGACTGTCCTTACTGAAACAAATGAAGAGGGATTTGAAGGAGATTCAGCGGCAGTGGTCAGGCTGTTTTATTGTTTGGAACGAGTTTATACCTAGGAGACATTGGAGGGGAGCAGAGAGGCCGGCAGCCATAGATAAGGCCAGAAGGAAGATTAATCGTGAGATGATGGTTTTTTGTAAGGAGTCGTGTATGGGTAGAGTGGAACATCCGGAATTGAAATTCGTGCCGGATGATTTCCCGGATCACAAGTATTCGGCGAGATATTTTTTCAGGGATGATGGCGTCCATTTGTCTAGGTTCGGTATGGAGTTGTATCTGGCTCAGATTAAAGAGGTATTGGATGCATCGGTTGGTGTGAGGCGTTACCCTAGAGCGACCTGGGGGGGGTCAGAAATGTAGTCAGGACTAATTTCCGAGTGGCGTCGGTTTACTGTTTTGGCCAGTTTGTTACTGTTTCAGTTTTAGTTGGGGACAGGTAGGTAATGAGGTAGTAGGTTAGACCTAGTTAGTGAAGAGGTTACAGGGTTAAAGGTTAACAGTTATTGAGCGTGTAGGTAGATTTTTAGATTGTTGGAGATGCAGGTTACAATGTATAAAGGGGGAAAAGTTATTGATTAATTTGGGTATGTGCACATAAAGTGCAATGGTTTTCGGGGTAAACATTAGGGGTGGGGGGAGGTGGACAAGTGGATGCATTATGTATAGTTAGAGTTAGTTTTGTACGGCAAAGGCCAAGGTTAAGTTTGTGTAAGGTGCACCTGTCTTCAATAAAGCTGCCTTTTTCACACTTAGAATGAGTCAATTTGGTTTGTCCGTGCTCTCCGGCCCAACTAGCACTTTAACGGAGAGGGTGGAGGGGGTGTTAAGGAGGGAGGGTCGGATCCACATCGTTAGCGCTTTGCAGAAGAAGAAAGGTAAATTAATGCCGACACCTCACTGTTAATAATCAATCGAAATAAAAATCAAAATGATGGAGGCGGCTCCTCCATTGGAGTGGAGGACCATCGCCCCACTTAAATTATTCCCAAAGCCCCCGAGATAAAAAATAAAATGGTAATTCATTACCATTTTATTTTTAAGCCCTGTCCAGAACAGAGCGTCAGGACGGGGGCGGGGCCACTGCTGAGTGACAGCGGCATGTCACTCAGCGGGAGGAGGGTGGGCTGGGAAAGCACTGTTTAAAGTGTGCATGCCTTTTTGGCCGACTGTCTTGCGACTGCCAGCCACACATGCACGCTTTAAACAGCTCTAACCCAGCTGTCTTAAGGTAGTTGGGTTAGAGCAAGCCAAAGCCTCCAGAGCGCTGTGGAGTGTCGAGTAAGGCCGCTCACACCAATCCTAGAGCTGCTCTCATGGGAGAGCAGCGCCAGGATTGGTCAAGGGAGTTTCCTGATGGCCTGGCTGCCAAGGAAACAAGCATTTGCAATGCAATAGGTCTCGCATTATTAAAGTTTGAGCTATTGGTGTTGCATTATTTAGCAATGCCAATAGCTCAAACTTTAATAATGCGAGACCTATTGCATTGCAAATGCTTGTATTACTTAGTTGTGGATAGCAGATGCTTTAGCCTTAGAACATCTGTGCATTTCCTATTCATGCCTCAGTACCTCTCTTTGTACTTTGCAGGCATTATTGGATTGATTTTTCCAACTTAATCTATTTGGTCTTTATGATCAAATTTTAAATGTTATAAAAAATATTGCACGTCAAAAAGAAAGTTAATATACAAGAGCTATGCTATATTGTACTACTAAACAGGCAGCCACAAGTGCAGTTACTTTGCAGACAACAGGGTCATGATTTGAATGGTGCAGCGGGTGCAATAGCTCCCGGCCCAAAAGTTTTCAGAACTCCTCTAAACACATAATATTGCTATATTTGACTACTAAGCAGGCAGTCACAAGTGCAGTTATCTTTAAGGCAACAGGGTCATTATTTGAATGGTGCAGCATGTGCAGTGGCGTCAGGCCCAGACGTTGTCAGAACTCCTCTAAACACCAAATATTGCTATACTTACCACTAAACAGGCAATCATAAGTGCAGTTATATAGCAAGCACTAAGGTCATGATTTCAATAGTGCAGCAGGTGCAGTGGCACTGGGACTAAAAGCTCCAGACACCCCACTAAACACCTAATATTGCTGTAATGTATTCCTAAACAGCAATTACAAGAGCAGTTACCTTGCAGACAACAGGGTCATGATTTCAATGGTGCAGCAGGTGCAGTAGCACCGGGCCCAAAAAGTATCTGAACTCCTCTGAACACATAATATTGCTATATTTGACTACTTCACAGGCAGTCAAAATTGTAGCTATCTTGCAGTTAAAACGGGTTTGATTCGAATGGAGCAGCAGGTGCAGTGACACTGGGGCCAAAAGCTCTAGCGACCCCACTAAACCCAGAGTATTGCTACATTTTACTGCTAAACAAGGCCGTCACAAGTGCATTTATCTAGCAGGCAGTAGAGTCATGATTTGAATGGTGCAGGAGGTGCAGTAGCACCAAGACCAAAAGCTCTAGGCACCCCACTAAACACCTAATATTACTATATTTTACTACTATACAGGCAGACACAATTGCAGTTGTCTTGCAGTTAAAAGGGGCTTGATTTGAATGGTGCAGCAGGTGCAGTAGCACAGGGGCCTAAAGCTCTAGGGACCCCACTAAAAGCAGAATATTGCTACATTATACAACTAAACAGGCAGCCACAAGTGCAGTTATCTAGCAGGCACTAGGGCCATGATTTCAATAGTGTTGCTGGTGCAGTGGCACTGGGACCAAAAGCTGTCACAACTCCTCTAAACACCAAATATTGCAATGTTTTACTACTAAACAGGCAGTCACAAGTGCAGTTACCTCACAGGCAATAGGATCATGATTTCAATGGTGCAGCAGGTGCAGTAATACCAGGGCCCAAAGCTCTAGGAACTCCTCTACACACCAAATATTGCAATGTTTTACTATTAAGTAGGCAGTCACAAGTGCGGTTACCTTACAGGCAAAAGGATCATGATTTGAATGGTGCAGCAGGTGCAGTGGAAACGGGGTCAAAAGTTGTCACAACTCCTCTAAACACCATATATTGCTATATTTTACTACTAAACAGGCAGACACAAATGCAGTTATCTTGCAGGCACTAGGGGCATGATTTGAATAATACAGCAGGTGCAGTGACACCAGGCCCAAAAGTTGTTAGAACTCCTGTAAACACATAATATGGCTATTACAATAATTAATTCTATTATTTCCCTCTTTCATTTCATTTTTCAAAATGTAAACTACTACCACTACTACTAACAGCACAATATATTGGCTTTTTGTACAGAAACAAGTCATAACACTTTAACAGACTTTCTGTCTCTTATATTGTACAACTACTCAGCAAGCTACAACTTACAACAAATACAGCTTATTATTAATCACATAGGCGAAACCTAATTCATTTACCACTGCTTATTAGGTTTATCAGAAGGGCAGGCAACTGCGCTATGGTGCTGCCCAGGAGCACTGCGCCACAGAAATACAAGCTTTTGAGTGTAAATACAACTCTTACGATTGCGCAGAGACGCATGTGTGTACAGAAATGGAGGGCACCGGAGAGGCGAAGGAAACCTGTCGGCTAGAGAGTGTCTATTTAAATCGGTCTAACTGAAGGCTGACCGATCTCTTGCTCCGGCAGGCAGTTAGGTGTGAAGAACTGTCGGCGTTTTTCAAAATCCTGGGGGGCAGATTTACAAGAACTGATGCATTTCTGCATATCAGCAGAGATGCGTCAGTTAATTTGCGTCAGGCACAAAAACCCTTGCGCCACCATGGCTGCGTCGCATTTACAATGCGGCGCACCGTGGCGCAAGGTTTGACAGGTGCGTGACGCATCTGTCGGCTTAAAGGTAACGCATTGCTGAAGTTGTGTCGCAAGCGCAGTGCAACTCCAGCAATGCTCAGGGGCGGCCTATACTTATTGTGCTGCGTCACTCCTTACGCCTGCTTCAAGCAGGCGTAAGGTTTTGAAGCTGTGGTGTCGTAAAAGTGACTCAGTGAAATCTAGTAGATTTCACTGCGTCACTTTTACGAGGCTTTCTTGCGTGGGAATGCCCACCCTGCATATATTATACCTGACGCAGGTATAATGTGACGCAGGGCTTTACAACGTGACACATCTCCCTAGATGCATCACGTTGTAAATGTGTCGCAATGTGGCGCATCGTTTACGGCGCCGCTGCGTCACAAATGTGACGCAACGGCGGCGTAAAAGTGTCACAAGGGGCTTGTAAATCTGCCCCTAGATATTTTGTAAAGGTAATTTGGTAACTCTAAAGCCAAGTGGCCCAATACTGCCAGGCGCTGCCTGACGCAGTTACGCTGCACACATCTCTACAGAGTAGAAATATGAAAAACCCAAATCTATTTTAGATAAACTGACAGTTTTGTTCGAGACTCGTTGCCTGCAAGGAATACGCAAAAGGTGACACTATATTTGTGTGATGTTTCGAATGCGTAAATTCCACTTGTGGAGTGGGGCACTGTAATATTCATGGCTAATTCGCCTCTAAAGTTTGTGAAAGCCCACAAACATGCCAGTATGTGAGCATTCACAAACCTCTCTGGTAGACGTGTACCCGAGTGGGAAGGGGAGCAGGAGAACACGAAACCAATGGGGTTGTAGGGGAGGGGGCTTAAATTAAACTCAGTGAAAAATATCATTTGGCGAAAAAAGAAAAAAATGTGCAAACCCACAGCGGTGCTCCTTTCTACAACGCGGAATTGAACTGTGTGTGCATTTCAAGATTGTGGAGCAGCTGCTTCACAAAAAATCATAAGACCTTTCCCGAAAGATAAGATTCTTGCAGCTTTCTTTCCCTCGAACATTTTGAGAATGCCAAACAAAGCATATAGTGGGAAGGGAAAATCTTCAGAACTGTTTTTGCTATTTTATTTTTGAAAATCAGACCACCTGTTTAAATGTTTTTCATTAGATAGACATCCTTTTGAATCTTGCGATAATGCTTGCATTGATGACTATGATGTCAAGGTACGTCCTCCAAGCAAGACAGGAATGTTGCCCGGGGCTTCAATCAGTCATCTAACACAACGAGGCCTCAAACGCCCCACCAGAAGCAGCTAATTGTCCAGATTAGTGGGCAGAAGGATCTGACTTTTTTCCTGCGGGCTTGGTGGGAGGGGTTTGGTTACATTGCAACATTCCATCCACAGTTGTCTTGGCAACCACCATAACAACAGTTCTGCAAAATCTTCGTGTTTCTGTTTGGTAACCTTTTGCTACATTGACCAAACGAATATTTCCGTTAGGAAATGTTGTCTATCAGACATTCTCAAGCCCATTTAGTTTGGCAGAATGCCGTTTTCAAGCAGTATACACACTTCCGATTCTCTGTTGAGATAAATATGTAACTAATATCATGCATTTGTGGGAGTAATAAACACATTAAAAACAATTAAAATCAGTATTGAAGATGGAAGGAACTCTTACTCATAGACTACAAAAATATGTAAGAGTGAACACTCGTAAATCATTTTGAAAATATTGCACCGCTTAGCTTAATTAAACCAGTGGTGCGCACGCACCACAGAGGAGCGGGGGCTAGGGAGCGCGGCAGCGAACGCGCGCTGCTGCGCGTGCTGGCCACCGACGGGAATGGGCGGAGCAAAGGCGGGACATGCGCCCGCCTTTGCCCAATTGCGTGCTGGCTTTTTAAAAAAAAAAGCACGCGAAAGCCAATGGCAGCTGCGGAAAGCAAAACCACACGCACGAGCGTGTGAGCAGCTTTCAGAACCCCATACAAAAGGGCTCTCGCTGCGCGAGCAGTGCTGCGCACTGCAACGCAGGCGCGAGCCCTAAAAAGCAGAGGAAGGAAGAGGTCCAGTGGTTATTTTTTATTAGTATTATTTTTTAAATTTGCACTTACTTGCGAGTGCCCGCCCCCTCCCGGAAGATGCCAGCCTCCCCTTTCTTACCACAAAGGTTACATTGAATTTGGACACAATAAGGACACAGACAGTAATAATTTACAAATTCTTAATAACGTTACAAAAGAGTTACTTCTTTGATAAAACAACTTCTCTTAGACAACAATTTAAATACATAAATAAAATAGCACATGATGTTGTTTCAAATGTTCCCAAACCAGCTTCAGAGTAGTTTTGAAATGCTGTCCTCTTCAGGCCTCCTTTATTTTTGAAGCATAGTGGTGGAGGAGGGGAGATTCTTGAAAGCCATTTTCGCCTACTTTTTTTTGGAAAGCCCTCTTTAATTGCATGTAATATTTATTTAGATTGTTCTTTTATTTTTATGGATTATTGTTATATTTTAAAGATTTCTCATAAAAAGTGAGTTAGTGCCTGATATGCAAACTCTTTTTTGCTGTGGTGATACCCATGCAGGGCCAGCTTTAGCGCTGGTAGCGCCCGGTTCAACAATCTTTTTTGACACCACCCCCCACCATATGACCTCCTCGGATTCCCTCACTGCCACCTGTCAGATGTGACCCTCATCTCTCCATAGCCCCTTTCTCAAATACATTCATTTGTTTTAAAGCGCTGGTAAAGGCTGGCTTTACTAATCCACTCAGCTATATTCATAAAATACAGTTCTGTTCTTTGCAGCAGGCATACAGGGGTGTAAATTCAGGAGGGGTGTTTGGGATGCTACACCCCACCCAATAAATGAATTTTCTGGTAAATAGTTGTGTGCAGGTGCTTTCAGTCGGGTATTGTGAGATTCCAGTTGGATTTCACCAGTAACTTTTACATACACACAGAAAAAAACCCACACACTCTCTCCCTCTCTGTTTTGAAAGTCCTCAAAAATATTGGTTATTTTACAAAATATTGTGTTTTCTTTCTTAGTACTCCAACTAATTCACATTCCTCTCCCTTTCCACTGCCCCTTAGACCCCTCTCATGTACTCTGTCATATAATGTGTTTAAACATTATATGCCAGCCTGATTGTCGGAAAACCTGAAGCTCACCCCCCCAATCTTACTGACCAAGTTACGTCCCTGCCGCCATATTAACCGTCTATGCTACTTTATGGTGAGGCAAAGCTTCCACTAGACAAAACTCCATCTTTCTCTCTAGCAGGAACATTAATCACAAGAGTTATCATGACATTTTTATTGCTGCCTGAAAGTTGGAGGCACAAGGAACGCTGCAGCAGGTTCTTTTAAATCATATTTTATTGCTAAATACAGTGCCCGCCCTGAGGTCAGTTCCCGGTCGCACCGCCATAAAGCAGGCTGTGTACCCACGACTTGCAAAACCAGAAGCCTGGAGACAGCAAGCAGGCAAATCACATTGTATTAATAGTACTTTGAGAATCAGAAATTTCTTTCAGGCTTGCAAGGTACACTTTGCTACTCATTGTGATCGAATGGTAAAATGCTTGAGAAGGATGCAACACCTTCATTCAAATAGCAATGCAAAGTATCAATGGTGTGCAACAGCAGCTGCCATCACAAACTGTTGCTCAGATATCTACAATGGAAGGGGGTAGCATCCATTCATAAGAAGGAAGCTGTCCCTTAAGGGACAACTTCCACCCAGTGAATGTGGTCACTGGTATTGTGGTGTTGCAGACAGTGGTTACATGCGACTGCTGTATGTCCCCCCTAATGCAGTCACAGAACATTAAAGGTCTGGTTAGAGTTGGGCGGATGGGTACTCCACCACACACACAACGGCTGTCCCGTCTGCGCTGTTACAAGTGCATTAAGCACTTGCAATGAGATGGATGGGATATCCGTCACATTTGTGAAGGAGTTCCCATCTGCCAAACTTTAAATCAAGCTTTAACTTTTTTAATACCTCGTCTGTAAATTGAATAGATATGGGCTTCATTAAAAAATCACCTTAGCAATGCTAACAAATATGGCCTCTTTGTTACTGATAGTATACACCTACACACACAAAATGTTTCTCACAAACATGCTCAAATCACTATTTATCGTACACTCTCCTACACACAACACTGTCAAAACAGACGTTGGTCTTGCATGCACAAGGGTTTATTTTAGGGTCTAAGAAGAGTGTGAGTGGAGATTTTGCATACTTTTTGAGGGTACAGGTTAAAGTTTATTGTATTTGTGATTTTTTTAGCAATAGGTTCTAGATTATGGGTGGGAAATGTTTTCATTTGTGGGACAGATTTTCTGGTGATACAGGGTGCCTTTTTCATTCTAGGGTACATTTTTAAAGATTATATTGCATGTGTTTTTTTAGGGGTGGTAGTAGTGGATGCAGAATTTATATGTAAGGGAGTAGCCAGAAAATTTAAATACCCCTCACTTTGAACCAAAGCTCTTATTGTACCAAGCAAACGAAGCAAGTCATCAAAACCGTCACTAGAAGAGCTCTTTTGTCTATTCCATCCAAGTATCTATCCATTCATCTTTCACCTCTTCATCCACCTGTTGATATCCACACTTTCACCTTTACATTTTGTCATCCATTCATTCTTTCATCAATCATTCAATCGTTCACCATTTCTTCTGTCCACCAATCCATATCCAAACCTACCCATCCACATTCAAACCTATTTATCCATCTCCAAACCCATCCATCCACCCAACCACCCATCCATCCATCCATCCATCCATCCTTTCATACATCCACCCACCATCCCTTTGACTCATCCATCCATTCATTCTTTCACTCATTCATCCTTGCATCCACCCTTTCACTCACTCATCCATCCATCCTTTCACTCACCCATCCATCCACTGTTTCACTCACCCATTCATCTACCCTTTCACTCACCCATCCATCCTTTCACTCATCCATCCAGCCACCTTTTCATTTGGTCCATCCATCCACCCTTTCAACCCATCCATCCATCCATCCTCCATCCATCAATCCATCATCCATCCATCCATACACCCATCCATCCATCCATCCACTGACCCATCCATCCTTTCACTCCATCCATCTATCCTTCCAGCCTTTCACTCATACATCCATCCACCCTTTTACTCATCCTTCCACTTTTCCACCCATCCACTCATCCATTCATTTACCCTTTCACTCATCCATCGATACTCTCACTCACTCATCCATCCATCCACTCACTCATCCATCCACACTTTTGCTCTTCCATCCATCCACCCTCCATTTCAACCCTCCCTTCACTCATCCATCCATTCTTCACAAATCCATTCATTAACCCTATCCTCCATCCACCCTCCCTTTCACTCATCCATTCCTTCAGTCATCCTTCCATCCACCCTTTCATCCCTCTACACATACACCCTCCCTGTCACTTATCCATCAATTCTTTTACTCATACATCATCCATCCTTTCACTCATCCATCCATCCTTTTGCTCACCATCCATCCAACCTTTCACTTCATCCATCCTTTCACTCCATCCATCTGCCCATCCTCCCTTTCACTCATCCTATCCATCAACCAATCCATCCATCCAGCCAAGCATCCCTCCATCCATCCATCCAACAACCATCCTATCATCATCCATACATCCACCCTCCCTTTCACTCAGTCATCCATCCTTTCACTCAGTCATCCATCCACCCTTTCTTTCATATCCATCCACCCTTTCACTCACCCATCCATTTATCCCCCATTCATCCATCCACTCATCCACCCTCCCTTTCACACATTCATCCCTCCATTGTTTCACTCATCCATCCATCCATTCATCCTTTCATCCATCCACCATCCCTTTCAATCATACATTAATTTTTTCACTCCTCCATCCTTGCATCCACCCTTTCACTCATTGATCCATCCACCCTTTCACTCACCCATCCATCAACCCTCTTACTCATACATCCATCCATCCATCATCCCTCCTTTGACTCACTCTTTCACCTTTCTCTGCCAAATTACAGACAGAAGAGGTCTATCAAGAACTCCACCTCCACTGGAACAGCTAAATTTGGGGGTTCACAACCCCACAGCTCCATCCTTTCACTCACCCATCCATCCTTACACTCATCCATCCATCCACCCTTTCACTGATTCATGTACCCACCCTTTCATTCAGTCATCCATCCACCCTTTCACTCCACCCATTTATTTACCCTCCCTTTCATTCATCCATCCATCCATTCTTTCACCTATCTATCCATCCACCCACCCTCCATCTGCCCTCCTTCTCACTAATCCATCCATCCATCCATTCATCCATCCACTCTTTAACTCCCCCAGCTACCCTTTCACTCACACCCATCCTTCTGTCCTTTTACTCACTCACTCACTCACTCACTCACTCACTCACACACTCACTCACTCACTCACTAACCCACCCACCCTGTAACGTTATTTATGAGTCTTTGTCTGCCGAGTTGCAGGCAGAAGAGACCCATCAAGTGCTCCAACCCAGCTGTAGCTGCTAAAGCAGGGGTTTGATGATGCCTCTTTTTATGGGTGGGTAGTGTTTTAATTTTGGGGAAATATTTTAGTCTTTCAGGGTGTTTGGGAATTCTGTAGTTTTTTGGGGCACAGTTTTAAGAATATATCATTCAGATTTTCTTTAGGGACAGGATCTAGCGCACGTACCGATTATGGGTGTAAGTAAAAAAAAAAAAATGTAAGTCCGTTTTTATATAGCGCAGCTACTCACCCTTACGGGTCTCAAGGCACTGGGGGCCGTAGTGGAAATTAAGTGAGCTATTGCCCAGAGTCACATGGTGCTGAGCTGAGCTGCCGCAGCCGGGGATCGAACCGTGAACCCTGTGCTCCGAAGTCAGCTGCCCTGGCCGCTGCACCACACCTCTCCACTGGGTGGAAAATGTTTACATTTTTGGGACATCATTTTTGGGGTTAAGGTGTCTGGGTATTTACATTTTGGGAGTACATTTTTAAGATTACATTACAGGCTTTAAAAAGGGCCAGCTGAGTATTCTCTGCTGAAAAAGGAAATACAAAAATTTTAAAAAAGAAAAGGGGGAAAAGTTCCACCCACAGAAGAATGTTATTATTCATTATAAAAGGGTGTTGTGGAAAAGTTTACTCCAAACAACCAACACATATGTCGCTCATCATGATAAACTGTTGAATTCTAGACACAAGTCTTTAGTCCATTTAAAAAAAAAAATCTTTGTATTGTAGACTACTTGCAAAACATTGAGCTTCTCTAATTTCTTTGCTCCTTTTTCATAATTTCCAAGAACTTATGAAAAATGTAGATGAGCTTTACCAATCGAAGATGTAATTGAGTTCTGTCATACTTCTATGGAATTGTTTGCTTTTGCACCTTCTAAGCAGCTTGTGTAGCAGTTCCACCATTTTCTTCCAGTCAATGTTAAAACATGGTAACCTTCTATGGCACAACATGGTTAGATAACCAAGCAACTTGTCCTCAAAATAATTTTGAAGGGGTTCCAATTTTCCTCCTTGTTTGAGAAGTACTCACTTTGGATTACATCAGTGAAATGCTCATCTACTGGTTTAAGAGGTACAAAAGCTAAAAAAGAGATTTTTCTAACCTCAAATTGTAATTTACTGTCTGTTCATTAATCTGCAGCTAGAGATTTTTTTGCATCAAATTGCCAAATAGTCTGAGAAAAATGGAAAAACCATCTCTGGAAAATGGTTTATGGAAATTTTGTCTTAATAACATTCAACAAAGTCAATTCAAAATCAATAATTATTTTTCCAGGTGCATTTTGGACTGTTGTTTCATACCCTACTGTTAGAAATGTAATTTATGTTGTAGATTGTTTCCCACAAGGTGTTCCATGCACAAATGGTATGTTAATATTGTTAATGTGAATATTTATGATGTACATTTGTCTGAATTGATTGGACACGTTTTAAGAGTTGCACCTATCATCCAAATATCCTTATATTCTAAGGTTAGAAGTTTATGTTAATTAGAGAAACTTATTACACATTTTTGTGACTGGCGGTTATCATAAAGGAGAAAAAAATTGATAGTAAAACCATTTTTGCTGCCCAGGAATGTTAATGAAAGATAATGTCTTGGGTTTGAGAGGGAGGTTCCTTTTTTCTTGCCTTTTTTTTGTTTTTAATATGTTTAAAATTCGGTATGGTAGGCATTTGCTCTGCAACATTCGGAGGATATATTGGGAAACCTCCTGAAAAATAGATCCAGACGGATCACTGGATGTGCTTCATTTCTTACATTTTTTTCTCTGGCCACATCTTCCATTATGGAGTGCTTCAGCTCCCCTCTACATAGTTCCCCAGAGCAACCACTGTGCCAACGAGTGACCAGATAAATAGTTCACAGATTTCCAGGGTTCCCTCAGTTCTAATGTCCTTTCCTTACAATATATATAGCCTTTACGTGACAAAAGTCTGTGCCTTTTTTTAGACAGAATATAATTAGCTGATTGCCTATTCTTTATTTTTTAATGCTCTTTTGCAAATAGATTATAGTGTAATGGGAAATTTCTAGAAAATAATCGGTTTAAATTTTATATAGTTTTAAGTATTATAAATATTATTCACATTTTTACCTTTTATTGCTCATCCCTTGTAGTTGTTTCTCTGTGTCAAAGTTCTAGATTTACATCAGGTGTGTATGTTATACTCTTTTTTGTTGTCAAAATTTGCTACCACGTTAGGATATGGGATAGAGCTGAGACAGGCAAAATAATAATATTGCACATTATGGGGCCGACTACGATGCGGTCGGAAAAGGCTCCGACTGTCGGTCAGAGCTTTTCCGACCGCATCGTAATATGTTGGTCGAATTGCTTTCCGACCACCTCATTATGATGGAAGCCTTTGGAGAGGAATCCAATCGGTCATTCTGACTGGCTTCCGATGGGCTCAGACAGCCCGTCTGCTAGTCGGAATGCGGCTAGTAATACCAAGGGCAGCTCTTTCCGCCTGAGATATTACGATGTTGGGTTTCGGCAGCCTTTCCATGTGGCCTTTCCGACACAGAAAGGCTGTTGGAACTCAACTTTCGGGGCCCCCAGCTGGGCCCCCTTGGGTGCAAGGCCTCTGGTTGGAAGCTGAGGGGGCACCTATGGTGCCCCCCTGTTAATCCCTGCACCCCGTGCAAGGCCCCTTGAGGTGCCTGCCACGGGGTACAGGGATGAACTGCACCTCCTATTTTACAATGGGAGCATGCATTCTAGCCGGAATACATGCTCCCATTGTAAAGTATAGGAATGCGACCCAACAGTGTTTGGCCGCATCCTAATTAGTCGGTCGGGACCGCAGACCGGGTGTTGGTCGGTCCCATCACTGAGACGATGTCGGGCGGAGGAAACTCCGCCTGGCATCGTAATAGGGCCCTAAATGTTTTTTTTATTTTAACAAAAATTTAAATTTTTCTGTAAAAACTATCAAATATGTTTTCAATATTATTCATGTAAACTTAAACATTTAAGTTTTCATTAGCCTGTTTTTTTATTTTAAAAATGCATCATTGGGTTTATCTGTTTGCATGTCATATGAATATTGTTAGTTTAGGTAATGTTTTTTTCCACCGATTTTTAGCAAATTTCTACTAATCAATTTTTATACTTTTTTAAATATATGAATTTGGGTGGTTACATTTTGGTTTACTCTGTTGTTTTTGTACTAAGGACTAACTGTTCTTATCTCGGCACCACTTCAGCTAAGCATAGCATTAGATGTCTGTACATTGAGGGAGAAAAGAAAAAAATAATTACTGTACATGTTATATATTTATTGCTAGGTTCTATTAGGCAGGTTTTGTTTCATGAATGGTATATTAAAGTGCATTTACCTCTATCCATCTGTAAATGACAATGTGCTCCTAAAGTAGAAATATTAATTGTCTTGTAGGATTCTCCTGAGAAGGTGCAGGAAAATGGTGGATGCGCTCTGATGTATGTTTTTTTCAGATGTTACAGTTTTTTGTAAATACAAATAATGTTGAACTCACTGACAATTTTAATTTTAAATCATGACAGAAGTATATGTGTTTTCGAAACAGTAGCCTTGTGCTATCTTGATGCCACCATCTTTGCTGGGAAAATATATTTTAACGTGAAGTTGTTCAAAATTTGTTTCTTCTTCATGCAGTATATGGATTTTTAAAAAGCATATGCTGTGTATTGCTTTCTAATATGTAAAATACTCGGTTTATGGTTTAAAATATTTGTTTTAAAATATTTAATAGCAAATGTGATGTAAAAAGGCAATGGAAATGTTTATCATGTATATGTAACTTGCATTGACATACATTATATTGCAATGTAATGACAACCGCGGTAAAAACAATGATGTAAAACACTGCAATGTAATGTAACAACTTATATTCTGTGGAATGGTGATAGTGAGAATAGCGGTAGTAGTGGTGAGGGCTAGTGTAGTAGAAGTGGTGGTGGTGATATTGCTGGTGGTGGTGATATTGCTATTGTTGATAGTAGTGATGGTGGTGGAGTGATAGTCGCGATGGTGATAGTGGTGGTGATAACACTTGTGGTCATGGAGATGATAGAGGTGAAGATGGTTATAGCACTGTGGTAGTGTGGATGGCAGTGGTATTACCAATGGTGGCATTGGTAATAATGGTAGTAGTGGTGAAGGTGGTGGTGATGATAATGGTACTGGAGGTGATATTATTGGTGGTGGTGATAGCGGTAGTAGGGGTGATCGTGGTGGTAGTTGTGGCTATAGTGGTGGTAGTAGTGGTTCTGTTTGTGGTGATGATGATAGTGGCATATTCGTTCCAATAGTGATGATGATAGAGGTATGGTGGTGAAGGTAATGGTGTTTTGGTGGTAGTAATGGGGTTGGGAGTATTGATAGTGGTGGTCGTTGTGGTGGTAATGGTGGTGATGGTATTGTTGCTCATGGTAATGCTCCTAACAGTGGAGGTAATTGTGGTTGTGGTAGATGTGGTAATTGAGGTAACAGTAGTGGCTTTATAGATAACAGGGATAATAGTGGTAAAGGTGATGGTGGTAATGCACATAGTAACGGTGGTGGTGATAAGGTACCAGTGAGGTAAATGGTGGTGGTGATGGTAGTTGTGATGTCAACTGTGGTGGAAATAGTAATGGTGGTGAGTGAGATAGAGGCAGTAATGGTGAGGGGGTGATGGTAACAATGAGGGTTGTAGCAACAATGGTGGTAATGCAAGCAATGAGTGCTGATGGTAATGGTGGTGGTGGTTGCAATGAGGGTTGTTGGAACAGTGGTGGTAATGCAGGCAATGGTGTTTCTGTTGGTGGTATAGGTAATGGTGGTGGTATAAACGTTATGGGGTGGTGATGGCAGTGGTGGTAATGGCAGTGGTAGTGGTAATGGAAGTAGCAATTCTTTTAGTGGCAGTGGTAATGGTGGTGGTAATTATGGTGGAAGCGGTGATAATGTTCTTGGTGATGTCAGTGACAATGGAGATTGTTATGATGGTAATGTTTGTGGGGGCAATGGCACTGATTGTAATGGGGGTGGTGGTAATTTTGATAATATTAGTGGAGGCAATGGTGGTATTGGTAATGGGGTAATAGAGAAGTTTGTGATATTATGATGGTGGTGGTTAGAATGGTGGTGCTAGTGTTATTAGTGGCAATGCTGGTTTTGTAGATGGTTGTAATGCTCATGATAATGCTGGCGTTAATGTTGGTGATTATGCTGTTGGCTGTATTTTTTGAAGTGGCCGTGATATTAGTTGTGATTGGTGGTGCACGGTTCATGTAGATCCATCTGTCACAGCAACACTGGTGAGGAGTCAACAGGGTATGAGTCATTATAGAGCTTAGAAAAATCCTCACGGGTGTGTGTGCAAAGTGTATCTAAGAACAGCACACTAGTGATGTGAAACCAGAACAAGGTTACCAAATAAGCTGTCTTGTGTGGACGGGACAGAACAAATGCTGTGAGGACTGAGAACCATAGTAAAGCACTCACTCTGATGGTGGAACAGTGCAGAAGTTAAGGATGCAGTTAATTGCTTACAAAGAAGGCAAGACAGTGCTGGCACAGGGAATCCTGGGAATTACAAGCTAGGAGGGTAGGGAAGAACATAAGTTTATAAATCAATGGAAACTTCTTTGCTTGTCAGTGCCTACATCTTCCAGATATGGAAGCAGACATCAGTCATGCAAAATACCACCACTCACAGTGCTTGTCAAATCAAATTCTGTCAGCTGATACGAAATGTAACTGATAATGCCTGTAAGTCAAGGTCCAGCCTCCCACTGTGTAGCTCTCATTACTAGTGGTCCTTTAAAATCCCTGTCATTTCTCTTACCTAGAATTACAGTTACTGAGGGTCCATTTATCTCCATGAGGAGGGAAATGATAGGAACTACGGGGCTTATTTACAAGCCCCTTGTGGCGCCGGTATGTCACTTTTTCCCATATGAAAAGCGGCGCACCGGTGGTGCAAGATGCTTGAAAATAAACCCCTACATGTTTTGGGGGAATTACAGGCAGGGATCTGTCTTTCAGTGCCGACTCACGCCTTTTTTCACTCGGAGATTCACCGGGAGATATTGCCTGCTTTCAGATAGAGCAATCCCAGTCACCACCTATTGAAATACATGAGATACCATATTTTAACTTGGGTGAGCTCCATGTAAAGAGCAAACCCAGTTCAGTCTGGGGCAACTTTCCGTTATGAAAAAGTCCCAATTGAGTCACTAGCTGATAAGGGAGAGAGCGGTCTATATTTTGAATTCCCCATATAATGGTCATGCAAGGACTCAACAATGCCTTAGGGAGATTCTGGGAACTGGTATTGACTGCATCCACCTGAGAATTGGGGCTTGGGCCCACTATCACAGTTAGAAAATAGGTTCATTTGTGTGAAGTTAGAAGTTGGGGACATGACTGTGTAGTAGGGGTGCGTGAAATTTGCGTAGTTTGCTTTTGAGTAAATACATTGAATTTTAGCAAAATGTCTCAAAGTTATGAGTGAATTTCCATAATACAATTTCGTCATTATGAAATATATGTTAGCATGAAATGCATCCATTCGTTTACTTTATTTGAAAGGTGAAAAAAAACAAAAGCACCGCAAACAGCCTTTCACATTTTGTTTTCCTGCGCGTTGGCAGTAACTTTTTACTGCAAATGCCGTGTTTGAGGTAACTTTTTAGTGCAAAAAATCTGTAAATATGCAAAGTGGTGTAATGCTGTAATTTAAAAAATTCGAAATTCCCAAAACTACACAGATCACGCTGGCGTAATTTTGATTTTGACCAGGTCTACTGTGTGGCCTGATTTTTCACCAGAGAACCCAATTTCACCTCACTGTGTGGGAAGGGAGCCATATGTCAAAACTAGGGAGGGTAAAATGAGGCAAACATGTGCTTATTTTGAGCCGGTGGTTTCCGGTGCTCAGCACCAGCACTTAATTGTCAACATCACACTGCTGACAGTCTGCCACATGGTGGCGCTGCTAATCTAATTTAGAGACGAGCAGAACATCGGTTGTTTATAAATACAATATACATAAAAAAATACTAAAACCTGCCTGACCAGCCATTCCTTTAGCTTTGGGGACCAGCAAAATTCTTAACTGTCGCACTCGCAGGTGAGAGAGATGGTTAGTAGTTGTTTTGATACCGCCATTGGCAGCAATGTCAGGAGCAATGGGTGGTGCAAGCTACTGTGACCTCCTGGTCAGGGCCCTGGCACTTATTTTACAAATTAAGCACTGGACAACAAACACCATGATGGGCATTCTTAGCCACCAGCCCCTCTGTCCAAGTGAAACAAGACCCTGTGAATATCTGGACACTTAAAGATTGACTGTTTAAAGTCAATTTGCATACCAATTATGTATGTGTTTAAACACAGCATTGCTTCTACTCCTCTTTTTGACGTTAGTGTTGCAGTTTGTTTTGTTTCCTGCTATTTCATGTTCGCCATATTTGTAAGGCATTTTATTCAAGTCAGCTGAGTTGTCCTGATAGTCTGTGCCTGATTGTTGGCCACATCTGCGTGGGAGTGAACAGCATTTGCAGAGCTGCAACTACCAGCATTGACACTCACCAGTGGAGCTTTTTGGCTAAGAAGTACACAAATAGATATTTATTAATGTTGAAACGTATGGAAACATGCTGCTCATATACGTGACCTTAATTTGAACTTCAAAGGGGCTCTCTTTGATAAAACACTGATTCTGTAAGTAACTCATGCCAAATAGTAATTTACTAGTTTCTTTTTACATTCCTTCACATTAAAGGGAGTCAACTTGCTTACGTAATACATCAATGTAGCTGATAACACAGTTTAATAGACAGGCTGCACCTACTCAGATGAGTTTTCTGAATACCATGACTATGGGAAAAATAATGTATCTGAAGACATATCTGATTTTGAGTATTTTGAATTCACGGAAAACCTGTCTATGAATACATTACAAGGCTTATAGCTACGTCCATAATTAACTAGTTATTCCATTAAAAAAATAAATGTGGGAAGTTCAAACTGTTCATTGTAAAACAGAAACAAATCTAAGAAACAATGGCGAATCTGTTTCGAACTGTGAATGAAAACCCTAACATTAAGATAGATTTATTTTAATTTGTGCAAGTCAAATTAAGTAAAACCCGGTCATGGACGAATGCATAACAATATGATATCCCTTTAATAAAATACATCTTGTTTGAATATAGTACATCAGACGTGAAAGTCTAATTTTATAGCTCACAAATCATATCTAGAGTCACTGGAATCATGCAATTGTGCGGCTGCAGCAATTTTCATATAATTATAGATCTGCCGCATTTGCCACATAATCCATCATCTGCTGCATAATCTGCAAATTTTAACAAAAACTAATTTTGTTTAAAGCTCAAACAGCTCGAAAGTTTCTACAAATGCAGCAACATGTGTTGCCGCACAGTGGAAAGCTCTTTGCATATGTTGACTGGTCACCTTGCTGTTGCCTATTTCTATATGTGGGTGTTAAACTGGTACTAATGAGGTGCAACCAACGACCAGTCAGTGTTAGCAAGTGTAAAAATGATCAATAATGAGCTATTACTATCACAAATTGCGCTGCAGTATGCTGAATAATTAGCCTTGTCTTGGCACATAATTTTCTTAACCATGCAGCATAATTTGACCCTTCTCCGCTGCATAATTCCAATCTCCCTGATCATTTCTAAAGCCTAATATTACGGCTAATACTTATACTACTACTGCTACTACTACTACTAATAATAATAATACTAAATACACTCACACATATGGATTGATAGTGAAAAAATATATGTGGCACAATTGCACGGTATTTAGAGCAATTGTACTAGTAAACGCAAATTCCCACATTTATTACTGTAGTGCAAATGCCAAATTTGAGAGTATTACCACAGTACAGCAAACATGAGAAAAAACACTTTTTACCACCTCCCAGTTTGCAAGTAACAATTACCATTTTTGAAGGAGGGGAGAGGAATCATGACTCACTTGAGGCTTTGCCTTTCGTAAGTCATGGCCCCCTTTAATAGTGGTAATAAATGGCATATTACACCCTGCACATTTATATATATATATTAAGAAATCATCAACCTACTAGAACATATTGCTGGACGCTTCAATGGTGAATGATGTGCTGAATTTTAGGCTCCTTGAAAATATATTAAGACTTTTTAGTGACAACATGGGGCAGAGATAGTGTTTGGTAAGTGGGCATACCCTATTGGCACTAGTTGATTGGACACCTCTACGATGACAGTCATTAAACATCTGCTCTATTGCAGCATCTAAATAATCCAGCGTGATTCCAGGAAAAATGGCCAATTTTGGCAATGGATGTACACCCAATGGGCTAATCCCGCAGTAGAGTTTACTTCCAATGGCCGATGCCGCCAGCAGAATTTCCGCTTATAACTGTAGGAACCTCAACACGGGGGTGCGGTGTCTGTACACATTCATTTGTTCACGAGAGGGCTTGCTTTTAACTTTTTCTGCCTTTTAAAGTATTTTTTCAAAGGCAGATATATACTGTGGGAAATCCACTACTATTGAGGTGGATTTTCAGTTTTCACATTTCAAAAACGTAGAATTACTTTTACTTACTGATGAAAAGCGTAGCAAATTCGTCTAAGTTAGCAAGCTGGAATTGCTACCAATTCTTATAAACTAGCGCTTATTTAAATCCTGGAGAGATTCCTATGATTTTCTTGCAGCGATTTTGTCGCCACTCTGTTTTAAATCACACCCAACAGCATTCTATATGGCATGGAAAATAAAAGCTATACTCGTCCTCGTAATGCACACTGTGCACCGTGGGCAACAGCTTGGTACTATTTTCTAACTTTGAAATCCACTAAGAATGCAAATGTACCCAAAACGGAGCATTTACACCTGATAAATTAGCAATAGATATCCCCTAATCATTGTGCAGTCTCTAAATCCCCTCGGGAGCATTTGCAATGAGATGTACCTTCAATTAGCTGTCAAAAGTCCAAACTTTAAGTTCTTCAGCAGTGGCTATGCACAGTTCATCTGGACAATGACCCACAGGATTTTAAGAGTTGACAGTGATGTAAGGCGTTCTGTGAAATGATAAAAAGCGAGAAGATTTTAGTTGCACTACTGTAAGGTAAGACATGTATATCGCTGGACATACTAAGTTAGCAGACCCGACAACTAATGGGTTTGTTGAGAAGTTCATTAATCGTTAGCATTATGGATACAATTTACGAATAACATTTCCAGGTGTATGTCTGACATACTACTATCATACCTCTGGAAAAACATGATCATTTGCAATCATAAACATTTGCCAAAGGATATACCCCACTTTGAGCAGGTGTAGATTACACTTGGAAGACCGAGGTGTAAACCCCCCCCAGCTGTTCGAGCAACTTCCGGGCCCTCCCGCCGTCCTTTCTTAACCATCAATTAGTACACTAAGACCTTTTGTGTGGTGTTAGAACGGCAGCAGTTTATTCACATCATAAGTTGGCACACCTTGTCATGTGGCATTGATCATCAACATGCTCATAAGTCATTTTGTAACGGGTTATACAATGTACATCATATAATTTATTGCATATTAACAACCATAACTTCGGACTGTCATGATAGCTCTACTTCTGTCACTCACTTGGTACAGTGGGTCTCAGCTTCGAGGCTTCAACTTGCTACAGAATATCTGGCGTTCGTGGCCCCCATGGCCATGCCTGGGCTGCAAGTACCGTGTCTGCCCAGCGCTGACCATTTTTACCCTTTTGTCTGCCCTCAAGTATCCCTGCCGTAAGGCATTTCAAGGACCTTGTCCGGGCACGTATCTCAACACTCCCTACCGTAAGGCATCCCAAGGACCTTGTTCTGGCAATTGCACTTGTCTCAAGAGTCCCAGCCGTAAGGCATCCTAAGGACCTTGTTCCGGTAATTGCCCTTTTACGTCTTTATTTAAAGATTCTTTCTTGCTAAACCTCGCGACTCCCTGCCCCCTTGACACACTGCGGCTGCGACACCCGCCTTCTTTGGTGTGGGTGGGTGGGATCAATTTTCTCCGGCGACAAAGCTGGGATTGCCTGTCCCAGTCGCCTTTTAGGCTGTGCTTGTAACTACGCCACTCCTTCCTGATTGGGCCCTTTGAACACAAACTTCCTGGTCACGCACTGGCCTTCTCGTTGTTGATTCGCGTCCTGTTGCTGCTGTGCTCTTTGTTTGCCGCCCGTGTGGGGGGGTTAGCCGCCCTCCCTCTAGGGTCGGCTGTGTCTCCCGGTCAGCGGTAAAATTCTGCTCAGAGGGCGGTAAAGCACACAGATAACTCCAATTTTTACATGAATGTGTGGAAGGTGAACCATGTTCGGAAAATGGTTTCAGAACTAAAAATTATACTTTTACACTTTTAAAAAAACCTGATTGTGTACTTTATGCAGTGCACATTCTTTTGGGAGTCTGTTTTAAGGTGGTAGCCATTTTGAGTAGAGTATTTTTCCATTTTACTCAGTATTCTAGTGACCGACTGAGCATGTGCAGAGACCATTTACCCTAATTAAGGAGAGCTGATACATGGACACACAGCAGACACATACAGCTGGTGCGCCAAAGGAGCTCCAAAAGCAACCTCATCTGTGTCCATCCATGGTCAGGAGCCAGTTATCATGCACAAAAATGTGTTTATTCAGTTGAAACATTACATCTCTCCAAAAAATCGGGGATGAGCCCGTCTCAGGTAAAGAATACACTTACCTTGGGTACTATCTACCATTGCATGTCCCATTTAAAAATTGCCCACACAAATGCACATTCGTTAATAATGCATGTGACTAAAGTCTATAAGACAGCATTAAAAGAGAATCTAGATAGATATACTGCCAAGGGTATTGTACTACTTTACAACACTCCCAATACTAATCCCTGCAAAGGTGTTCCGGGTGCTAGACTCCCTGTTGACAGAGTTAATATGGGGTACTGGTAGGTGCAGAGTAGCCCTAAAGAAGCTGCAATTATCGACGACATCAGGAGGTATGGGAGCCCCGGATTTTAGAGCATATTGCATGGCGAGTCAATTGTAATGGCTCTCATATTGGCTAGCGGGCCGCAACCTGCAAGAAATTGGATACACACCTAGAATGCTGGTGCAGGGAAAATTACATGCAAAGCTACATAATGCAAATTTAAGTAACAACGCAGACTCATCACTATTGCAAGTAGCGCTGCAGTATTGGAAATATGCATTAAAGTTTACGCAACTACGCCTGTCATATTCGCCAAATACCCCCCTAGTGGGTTTGCCCATACCCACAGGCATAATCAGATAGCCGGGTGGGAGGATGGAGGGTTAAATACAGTGGGGGCACTGTTCCACGAGAGTAGCTTGCTGTCACACATGGACTTTGTGCATTCTAACGGCCTAACAGACGCCTTTATTTCTATTACATGCTGGAATAACGCATTATGTAAAAAGGGTGTGGGCCCCGGATGGGCAGGAACCGCCAACGAATGAATTAGTCAACATGCTTCACTTAATGGGTAATGGAAGGCACCTAACGAAATGGCTGTATACAGGTATTAGGGAAACACAGACCTCCCCATTGGGGGCCTTGAGGGCCAAGTGGGATGCCGACATGGAAACAGCACTCACCGACAGAGAGTGGACTACACTTCTTGCCTACCCGAAGGCAGTTTCACGTAATGCATGATTTAAATTCATCCAATATATGATCACAAAGAGGGCATACCTCACACCCCATAGGCTACACAAGATGTTCCCTACAGTCACTTCAAATTGCCCGAGATGTATTGAAACAGATGCAGGGTTTGTTTATATGATATGGGCATGTCCAGCGCTAGCACACTACTGGGCACAGATAGCGCAGATACTAACAGATGTGGTTGGGGACAGGT
This sequence comes from Calotriton arnoldi, assembly GCA_963921515.1. Classification (NCBI taxonomy): domain Eukaryota; kingdom Metazoa; phylum Chordata; class Amphibia; order Caudata; family Salamandridae; genus Calotriton; species Calotriton arnoldi. The sequence continues at coordinate 215,002 of CAWUFW010013180.1, forward strand.
CTTGGAATTCGGCAAAAATCTGCATATTAGGGCTCTATCCGCACCCGAAGGGATACAAGGTACAGGCGCGCTTTGCCGACTTAGCGTTATTGTTAGCGAAAAGACACATCACTAGAAGTTGGAAGGCAGCGAGGCCGCCAGAAATAGAGCCATGGAAGGAGGAAGTAGAAAAATGGAGCTTAGCCCAAAGCGCTGCGATACGAAAGGAAGAACAGCGAGGGCAGTGGAAAATACATATTGCAATGGCATGGGATATGCTGCGTGAGACCTTTAAAGCATGGGATGGGACCACTCAGGTAGTGACCGATCACATAAATGGCACATCATAAGTACTGATGCCAGGAAAATATACTGCTACCGCACACCAATGGACAGATATCACACGAGTCAGAGCCACGAGAATTAGGAGCACAGGGACCAGTTACGCTACGGCTTCAAAATGCTATGTTGTACATTGAAATGTGTTGCTTGATACTATTTCTATTACCACAAATGTAATGGATGATAACTCTGTATGCTAGAGCAGACACCGATTGTGTGGCCCAAGTAGTCAGTTGCGGGATGGGTGGGGGGGATCTAGGGTTGTTAGATTGAGAATAAGCATATTATGTACCGCCTGTTATAATTATCTAATATGGCTAATATGCGGAGTAAAAATGTCAAGTAGATGGGATATGCTGAATAAATATATGCACCGTATTAAGGAAATAGTGATTTATGGCAAAATGTTGACAGCAACTAACTGCAAAAATACATTAATGTATTGGAACGGGTGACAGTTGTACGAATGTCTTTTTATATCAAAACTCAATAAAGTTTGTTTTAAAAAAAAAAATAGATAGATATACTGCTAATTAATAAAAATGGCTGACAAAAGCTGCCCTACTGGAAATATTATAAGCTGAACCGTCAGTATCATAGTGAGGATGCAATGAGCCCTGGTACAAGCAAGGAAAATGGCACCTTTGACTGCTGTTGGGGTTAAAAAATGTAGTAATTGTCAAATTTCAATGAACCCCTAAGGAGTCTGTGCCCTTGTGCCACTGCACCTACTGCACCAATGGTATTTACACCCCTGTATGCCATCAGGCTTTTTCTTCTTTAAACAAAATCTACCTAAGGATACGCATGGAGGTGGAGTGCCAGCGCTTGAAAATCATTGTTTTTCTGAATGTATTGGTTCATTAGCTGAAATTGAGTGGGTAGATACTCTCTTGGTACACATATCCATCCCCTTACTAATACTTTCTCGAGTTTTGCCTCTTATCTCTATCTAGAACATAGTCTAATTCTGCTTGTATAATTTTAATTCATCTGTTCCTTACTTAAATGCATTAATCATTGAAGATTTCAATTATTGGGCTGATTATTCTAATAACCGTAAGGTGGGTACATTTTGTCAATTAGGAAAGTTTCTAAATTTGCATTGATATGTTAAAGTACGTAGTCTTAAATGGACGCAATCTTGACCATTTATAAACGAAGGATCGCAATATTGAAGATGTAATGGGGGAACCTTCTTTAGACCAACCATGTTTTTATTAAATGTACAGTGCCATCTGCAACCAAAATAAAGAGGCAACAATTGATGCAGATGTGTAGTTAGACCTAGCTTGCCTTTTCTCTCTTTCAAAATATCCCCTGATGCAAATTCACCTTTTGAAAACTACTGTGCATATTTAGATGGGATGAAACAGGCTGCTAATATTGGAGCCCCTGTTAAGATTAAACTAATTATCAGCCCCTTGGTACTTGGTGGAGGTAAAATAAGCCACAGCAATCCTGTACCAAGCAGAGAATCCCTGCCACCAAGGATACATTGATGCAAACAAAGAACAATTGAAACAAGCTATGAATGACTACAGAGACTGGCACTTGTAATATGGTGAACGGGATATCCGTCACGTCATGGAGTAACCCATCTGAAAACTCTAAATCAGGCCCGTAAACAGCATTTAATATCACAGGATTGTGAAACCCTAGAATGTGGACTTTCAGATAAGTAAGGAATTATCTAATGACTCCATAATCATTCTAGGAATCAATTATTAAGTAATACCGTGAATGAGTTTTTTATTAATAAATTTAATGTCTTAAGAAATGAAATACTTTTCTACCACCTTCCCTGTAATGGTGCCTACTAAAAAGACTCTCCCTTCACTGGTGCCCTTTCCAGAAGAGTTTCACACAGCTCTGTTTAATTTAAAATCCGGAACCCCTAAAGATCACTGTCAATCAATCAATCAATCAATCATGGGTTTGTTGAGCGCGACTACTCACCCGTAAGGGTCTCAAGGTGCTGGGGAGGAGGGGAGGTGCAGGTTCCAGTCCATCAAGGAGGAGGTCTATCGAAGAGCCATGTTTTGAGGTTTCTCATGAAGATGGGGAGTGATGTCGTCTGTCTGAGGTGGAGCGGTAGGGCGTTCCAGGCTCTGGCCGCGAGGAAGGAGAAGGAGCGGCCTCCCGATCTGGACTTCCTGGCGCGGGGGATCACAGTGTAGGAGAGCTGGGCTGATCGTAGGGTCCTTTGGGGTGTGTGGAATTCGAGTCGGCTGTTCAGGTATGCTGGTCCGGTGTTGTGGAGGGCTTTGTGTGCGTGGGTGAGAATCTTGAAGGTGATTCTAGCCTCAATGGGGAGCCAGTGGAGTGTGCGCAGGTGCTGGGAGAAGTGGCAGTGTCTTGGCAGGTTGAGGACCAGTCTTGCGGCGGCGTTCTAGATGTTTTGTAGCTTGCGGGTGAGGTTTTTGTTTATTCCGGCGTAAAGTGTGTTGCTGTAGTCAAGTCTGCTGGTGACGAGGGCGTGAGTGACGGTCTTTCTGTGCTTGAGGGGGATCCATTTGAAGGTCTTGCGTAGGAGGCAGAGGGTGTGGAAGCAGGAGGATGCGACGGAGTTGATCTAGCTGTCCATTTTGAGTTCGGAGTCCAGGATGATTCCGAGGTTGCGTGCGTGGTCTGTGGGGGTGGGCGGGCTTCCGAGGGCGGGGGGCCACCAGGTGTCGTTCCAAGCATTGGGGTATGGGCCCATGATGAGTACTTCTGTTTTGTCAGTGTTGAGTTGTAGGCAGCTGCTTTTCATCCATTTGGCGACTGCTTCCATGCCTTCTTGAAAGTTGTGTTTGGCTGCGTTGGGTTCGTTGGATAGGGAGAGGATGAGTTGGGTGTCGTCTGCGTATGAAACAATGTTGAGTCCATGGGTTCCGACGATGGGGGTGAGCGGAGCCATGTAGATGTTGAACAGCGTGGGGCTGAGGGAGGTTCCCTGGGGGACTCCGCAGGTGGTTGGTGTAGGGTCCGAGAGGAAAGGAGGGAGTCTGACCCGCTGCGTTCTGCCGGAGAGGAAAGAGTGGATCCAGTCGAGGGCCTTGTCCCGGATCCCTGCGTCGTGAAGTCTGCATGTTAGGGTGCAGTGAGAGACTGTGTCGAAGGCCGCTGAGAGGTCGAGGAGGATGAGGGCTACTGTCTCTCCTCTGTCCAGGAGGGAGCGGATGTCGTCTGTTGCGGCGAGGAGGGTGGTTTCTGTGCTGTGGTTTTTTATGAAGCCGGATTCGGAGGAGTCGAGGATGTTGTGCTCTTCGACGAAGGTGGCGAGTTGGCTGTTGATGACTTTCTCAATGACTTTCATTGGGAACGGGAGCAGGGAGATGGGTCTGTAGTTTTTGAGGTCGGTAGGGTCCGCTGAGGGCTTCTTCAGGAGGGGGTTGATCTTGGCGTGCTTCCAGTCGTCGGGGAAGGAGGCGTTTGCGAGAGAGCAGTTGATGGTGTGGCGAAGCATGGGTGCGATGGTGTCGGCAGCTCTGTTGAAGATGTGGTGGGGGCAGGGGTCCGTGGGGGCCCCGGAGTGGATAGACTTCATCGTCTTCAGTGTGTCTTCGGTGGTGAGGGCTGTCCAGCTGTCAATCATTGGCTTCAGGGTGTCGGGGGTGGTTGGTGAGGGTTCAGTGTGTTGGCTGTCTTCGTCGAAGTTGTCGTAAATGTTCTTGATTTTGTGGTGGAAGAAGGTGCTGAGTTTGTCGCAGAGGTCTTGTGAGGGAGGGATGTCTGTAGACTCGCTGGTGGGTTGGGCGAACTCCTTGATGATGCTGAAGAGCTCTTTGCTGTTGTGCGCTTGTGTGGAGATTCTGTCTTTGATCGCTGTTTTTCTCGTATTTCTGATGAGTTGGTGGTAGGCGTTGGTGGCGGCTCTGAAGTTGTTGTGGGCATCTGTAGAGTTGGAGTTCCTCCAGGCCTTTTTGAGGCGGCGACATGTGCGTCTGGACTCTTGAGGTTCAGTGGTAAACCATCTGGCTTTCTTGGCGTGTGTGTTGTTGTTCTTCTTGAGGGGGGCTATGGTGTTGGTGCTGTCAGAGATCCATCTGTGCAGAGTTCGGGCTGCAGTGTTGGGGTCATCGTCTTCCGCGATGGTTGGGGTGGAGTTGCCAAGTGAGGAGGTGAGCTGGTCGTCGGTGATTTTGGTCCAGTTTCTTCGTGGGAGCAGGTGCTGGGGTCTGTGGGTGGTGGGTGTTCTGAAGGTGAAGCGGATGCATCGATGGTTTGTCCACGGGAGTTCGGTGGTGTGGCTGAAAGTGGTGGAGTTTCCTGTTGTGAAGAGGGGGTCGAGGGTGTGTCCTGCTGAGTGCATGGGTTCGGTCACGATCTGGCGGAGTCCTATGTTGTGGAGGTTGTCCAGGAGGGATGTGGTGTTGGGGTCTAGTTGGTTGTCGAGGTGGAAGTTGAGGTCTCCCAGCAAGGTGTAGTTGGTGGATGCGATGGCTTGTGGGGAGATGATGTCCGTGATGGAGTTGGTGAAAGGTCCGCAGGGTCCGGGGGGTTGGTAGATGAGGGTTCCTCAGAGGGTGGTGGTAGAGCTGGCCTGTATCTTGACGTGTAGGTGTTCCATCAGGTCTGTGGGCTCGTTGGGGAGTGTGCTCAGCTGGAGGGTGGATTTGTGGACGATGGCCATTCCTCCTCCAGGGTGGGTGGGGCGGTCCTTCCGGGAGATCTTGTATCCTTGGGAAATGGCGATGGCGATGTCTGCCTTGGGACTGAATAGGTCGTATTGACGGAGGGTTGCTGAGCACAGGTTTCTACAGGCCCCTCCACCCAGACAGACCATGAGGCGCACTTTTGCCAAAAAATAATTACTACGTGTTCAGAAGCAACCGTATGTATATATTTTTCCCAATGCTCACACAATAGGTGTGCATTAATAATTTTTCACTTCACTTTATTATAAGTCCAGCACGGAGTGGTACACAAAGGGCTGGTCCCTTTGTTGTCCTGAAGAAAAGGTTTAGGGGATACCTTGAAACATGTTGACATAATACAAGGGATTATAATTACATAACAGTTACATTTCCCTTTTATTAACCCCCTTTTTATCCCTACCAACTAGGAGCAGGAATAAAACAATAGCTCACTATTTAGGTAATTTTTTAAAACATCACTTACACCACTCCCCCCTACACTGCACGACACATAGCCTCACAAGGTAAGTGCTCCTACGTAAATCCGCAAGTCGCAGCACGCCCCAATCAGTAGATGTTTTGGATGGCCCCAATGATGAAGCATGTCACCTAGGGGCAACCCTGGGTAAGTGAGGGGACACAAGAAAAGACATTTTTCTTTTCTACCAGTAGAGGTGGCCTTCACCCCAATTGGTGAACCCGCCCTTGTTTCTTGGCTAGGTTCTTTTGATCCGTCACCTACGGATTCTTTTTGATGTATTCTGATCACACAGGAGGGTGAACCTAGCCCAATCCTCCTCCTCCCCCTTTTTCTGATTGACACCTCACCAACAAGACATCCAAAGAAGCTGTACTAAAGCAAACTCTACAATAAGGACAGAAGGATTTGTTTACACCCTCTGATAATAAACGAGAACTGATGCAGCCCATATCAGTAGAAATTCATTGATCTAACATCATTCATAAAAAGTGTGGCAAAGATATTGCTGATCTACAATTTACAATGGGAAACTGACATCAGAAGAGGACATTTTCTCATCCAGAATTGCTGAGGTTGAGAACAATGTGGAAATGATTAAAAAGATTTGCAATAGCGTTAAAATTGAGGGGGACTCTGCAAGATGTAAGTTTCAACTGAATAAAACCGGGACATAGAAATATCTGCATGCAGATCCAACTTGCAATTTTGAAGACAGAAGGGAGGAGAAAATGGAAAGAACATGAACTTTTTTTTAGCACTTCAATAGAAGACATTATCCTTCCAGATACAAGCGGGAGTTCTAGGATCTGACTATCGCAGGCGTGCAGACAACACCAAGTCCCTTTCAAAACTATAGAAACAGTGCTAAATTTGTGGGAAAAAACAAAACAAAACAGTAAAGCTGTCCAAAATGTTTGTTAGTAGGCTGCCACCCACATCCTCTGCTTGCACCATCCACATAGATCACTAATGCCACCCAAAGTCAGGTGCAAGGCTTTGTCAAGGTTTTATGCAAAGATTGCCCCCAGAAAATATTTTTAAAATGTTAAGTGAAATAAGTCTTTTTACTAGCGGTGTGGAAAACCCATGTAAATTGCTGGCACGTAATTACACAAATTTACTGCAAAAGTATGTGAAATTACATGTAATTACACAAAAGGCATCTCGCCCTCAAAGGAATTAACAAATTGTCCGTTATGGTAACAATTCAATTCAAATATATAATGTGGATTTCCGGTCGCTCGCATTCAAAATACTGTCACTTGCTTTTGGATTTGGATTTTTGCGCTCAAAAGTTATCTGAAAACTCCGCGCAGATAAAAATCTGTTTCTTGACACCCCATGTTAAAGGATCTGCTGCTCACGTAAAAAAAACACTGCCACTTGCACTCAAAAATTAACCAAACGGTGAATCTTGTGTTACAATTTCTCCCTGAAGGGGGGTCCTATTACGCAGCGTGGCATAATGCATAATCTTGGTGATTTTGTGCAAATTCATTTAAGTCAAATGAACAAACTTACACCAATTGTGCTGTCATAATAAAAATTTCAACCCGGTCTACATTTTACACACAAACATTTCACTTATGATTTTCTAAAACGCCACTGGGCTTCGACATAGCTAATGCAAGACAAGAGTGGGGCCTGACCTATCCCTGGAAATCACTGCTTTCAACAGTATTCTTTAGTGTCCTTAAAGGGGTCATTGTTTAATCCTCCAGCATCAAAAAATCCTAATAAACATTGTGGAAAAAATGAATGCCAAATCCTAAAGTTTATCTAAGGTATACATCAACATAGTCACTCCCAGCACCACTTATTGCCCCTGCCTGCTTCGTCCATTTTGCATGCTGATGATAGGTAAAGTGTATTTTTTAATCAATGATGGTGTCATAATTGCTTCAAAGGGCCACCTTCCTAGTTCCCCAACTATATCCTTAAACCTTTCACACATAGAAGTCTCCATACTTTCTAGATTAAACAATCTGTGAATAGCCAAATTCTCAAAGACAAAGCCCAGTCTCAGTCTTTCATTCTATTGCACTGGGCTACTTTTCAAGAGTGTAGCCCAGCGGATGATATTAGCTCATGGTAGCAAAGCTTTTTCTAATTTGCAGCTGGTTCAGACTTCAAATCTGGCTTCCACAGCATACACCATTAATAACCAATTTAATTTCTTTTTTTTACCGAATGACTTAATTGGTTTGGCATGTTGCTCAGAACGGTTCACCTCTGTCCCAACCCACAGCATCATAAACTGGTTATATTTGTCAATTTTTTGTTGCTGGTGCAACCTGATATAACAAGGACTATGGGATTTTCAAGCTCCTCTCTGTTCTGTAATCCATGTAGCTCGGCGGTTTACAGCACATTGGTAAAAATGTTGTAGGCATTGCTACAATGCATGTTTGTCCCTCAGCATGGGTGTTACACAAGTATGTGTGCATACCAGCTTTGTGTAAGAAAACATTTTAAAAGAATAGAAGACCCTGGATTTTAATACTTTCTTCTGTCATCTTAGTGGATCATAATAAGAGGTTTAAGTCACATAAGGCAAATTAAAATCCTCCATGTATCCAACAGGAGTTCAACAGGCTGGCCTATTTGCAACTGTGAAAGACTGATAGTGTTGGGATGAAGCCAGCTAAATGTGAGGCTCACCTAGCATGTAACTGACACTGCCACATCCCTCTGTGCTATAGGCAAATATTGCTGTTGATGACAGTAACCCTCACCTGGATCACTGACACAATATCGGAATCAACAATATTGTGAAACAAAAATATTGGGCCCGATTCACAAAGGCAATCTGAGACAAAAGTCTAACATTATGACTTTTGGTATTCACAGAGGTCATTTATGAGTCGTATCTTTATGTCCGCAATTGGGCCGGATTCTCCGCACCCTGGCCGTACTCTCCACACCCGGCCCGTACTGTCCGGCTCAAGCCGTACTGATCGGCTCGGATTAAGTGTAATCAATGGGCCATAATACAATTTTTTACAAAAAGGAACATTAGGAACGTGTGATAAATGGTAAAGGAGGTCATGAAAATCAGTTTGGGCAGAGAAAAGGTTGTGGCTTGGCACTACATCATATCCTAGAAAAGTTCACACCTTTGCATCATGGTACATACAGTCCATGATTTGAGCTCCCCTCAGTGTTGAGTAGTCCATGATTATAAAACACATAAAAAGTTTTTAAAAATCATTCTATAGATTAAAAAAAAATACAATAAGTACAATATAATCACTTATTTAGCAGAAGGTAAATACAAAGGGTGATTTTGTACATAAAGTGCCTAAATACAAGTATATATAAAATGTAAGGAACACAGCAACCCAGGCATCACTAGTCAGTATATATCCTATTTTCTTAATAGAGTTAAGCCTCAAGATGTGAATTAAGCTTTCTTCTTTTCATTGCCATTTGGGTATAGACCACCACCGCATTGTAAACTTTCTCATTTTCTAGATCGCAGAGAAAATCAAAGGCAATTTTTATAAAAGTAAAATTTTTCCTTTAAAAATAATGGGCGTAAAATACTCTTCCTAATATCTCTATAAAAATCACAAAATAGGATAAAATGTAAGGTTGTCTGGTCCGATTTTCCATCGCAGTGGCACTTTGGAAGATTTCAGTTCCACTTGTCCATGGTTGGGAAGGCTATTAGAAAGTGGATGGTCCCCATTCTCAGCCGTGTAAGATAAAATCTTTGTTTTGTATTCGTGACCTGGAGGAGGTAGCGCTGTGTCCCAGACCCAATGGGCCTGTCACAGTACGCCCTAGTCAGCTGTTTTGAGTTTGCCTCAACTTCTCTTAGCCATTCCCTCAATTCTAAGAGCCCAGTTTATAATTCCTTTTTACTATAGCCAAGGATTTATGGGGGTTTAATCAATATTCTTGGTACATTCTTTTAAAAGATTATTAATGTACTTCAGTCAAGGGTAAGGCAGTCCTTGATAATTTCCTACATAAATCTAGTTACCTCCTTACTCCAGATCCCATGCCAGAAGTCTTAAGAAGATGTTTTCTTGGGTTTAAAGGATGAAATGGTATGCCGTTCCCCATAGCGCAGCACCATCACAGGTTCCAGTAAGGCACTTACTCCTGTAAACGGTTAAAATTTACCTAATTGGCTTATCCCCATTTTGTTTTTTAAATCAGAAAATGGCCTCTATTGTCTGTATGAATTTTAATTTGAAGGAGTCAATGTGGGGTCCCCAGTGGCCCTTTGATGTAAATAACAGGCCTAAGTACAGAAATGAATGTGTTTCTGCAATGGCCACCCCATTGACATGATGTGTCCTAGTCTTTGGCTTCTCTTTTCCACAAACCATCGTGAATGTTTTTTTCAGATTGAGTATTAAATCCTTTAACTGCATATATTCGGCACATTTCTCAATCAGGCACTGAAGCCCATTAGCAGTTCTGGACAGCAGGACCGCGCCATCTGCATAAAGCAAAGTGGGGGTGACGCGGTTGCCAACTCTAGGGGCGTCAGCCTTTAACTTTTGCAGGCATTCACCCACTCCATTTATATATAGGGAAAACAGGAGTGGGGCAAGGACACAACCCTGCTTAATCCCACGTGTTACTCTAAAATAGTTAGTGCACTCTCCTCCAGGCCCATATCGAACTCTTGTGGTTAATCGTTTATATATTTGTGACAGATAGGCAATGATGTCACTTGGAGCGCCCATCGCAGCCAGAGTCTGCCATAATTTTACATGATTTACTAAATTAGAAGCACTTGTGAGATCGAAAAAACACAAGTGCAAATGGCCCTTTTTTTTACTGCTCTGTATTTACTAATTATTAGTTGAAGGTTAATACACTGCTCGACAGTCCCTATTTCCCTTCTGAATCCATACTGTGAATCTGTAAGAATCAAGTTATCAATTGCCCAGATTACCAGTCTTTCCAGAAGATTTCAGCCCATCAATTATGACATTGTGTCAAGAAGGGGAATAGGGCGATAGCATTTGGCATCACCTCTATCGCCCTTCTTAAAAATTGGTACTATGATACTTTCTGTCCAATATGCGGGCACAATGCCACTCGCTGCAGCATTACGTACTCTTTGTAAGATTGGGGCCCAAAAATCTGTGTCAGTCTTAAAGGTATCTACAGGGACCCCATCAGGTTCAGGTGCCTTCTCATTTACACATCTATCTAGGGCAACTGAAACCTCACCCAGACTAATAGGGTTCAAATTAGGGGAATCCATAATTAATAAATCTCTATTGTCTGGTAGTACAAAAATTTCATTATTTGGATTAAAAATCTGTCCAAAGTACGTTAACCAGTCCAAGGACTGGACCAGACTCTCAATTCTTGCTGCAGAATGGTCTTTAAAATAGGGGTGGTTAATTGTTTTCCAGAATAAAGGGCGTTCCGTGTTTAAGCTGCTTGAGCTAATTTTTCCCAAGCCTGATCTTGTATTTCTTTTTTCCTTCTATTGAGGGTCTGTTTATATAACATCCTCTGTGTTTTTATTAATTCGCTATCTCTTGGTCTAACCTTTAAGGCATTTTTTAAGGCCTGGTTGACTTTGGTGCATTGATAGTCAATCCAACTAGCATTTTTTAAACTCTCTCTTTATTCTTAATTTTAAGGCCTCCTGAGATTGCAAAAGTAATATTACAGAAAGCCTGATGATGTGCAAGCCAGAGGAATCTCCCTTCTTGCAAATATCGATATCATTTTGACATTCATGCTCTTTTTTATCTAAGAAGATGATTGTATTAACACCTCACCATTTGATACTGATGCCATTCTCTCCTTGTGTTACGATATTGGGAGATAAACAAACCTCCTCCCGGGGCATCGTATTAAGTCGAAGGGTCAGGAATAGCGGGTGATGGTCGACAAAGGGACTTTCTATCACCTTCAATTTTACTATCTGCCCTTGTCCGGACTCTGAGGTCAATATATGGTCAATGGTTGAGGGCTGTCTATGGCCTTCATAGGTTGGTACCTGAGGTTCACCCTCTACAGTGGACTGTTCCAATAGTGCTAAGTTGTATTTGTGCATAACACCATTAATAGTTTCTCCATACAAGTTATGTGGGAAATGGGAACAGATTTCACCATACTCATTCCTATAACCACAGTGTTCCCCTTCCAATATGTCACATTTCGTACTATTAAAATCCCCAGCCCAAATAACAAAGCAATCACTTCTAATGTGTTTTCTACATGAATCTAGCTCTTTCTCAAGTGCCATTATAACCTTATTTCTAGTATTATCCAAAACTTTATTATAAAAATTAATCATTAAGAAGCACTGGTTATCGGAAGTTAAAAACCACAAAAATTGAAAGAATTGTGAGTCAGTATAAACTTTTTTTAAAAACAGGGGGGGAATGGGACAGAAACCAGAACAGCAAGTCCTCCTTTAGCCCTTCCATTCCGTGAGGGAACCGCTGGGGTAATGACCATGGAAAAACCATCAATATGGAAAGGTTCTATGTGCCAGGTTTATTGTAGACAAATGATTTGACAATTTTTAATTGATTCAAGCCATGCTTCATCGTTCAACTTGTTTTTTATACCTGCAACATTCCATGTTACTATCACTAAGTTTATATGCGGTAGTACATCGACTAAATCAAATTCTTGATTGATTAGATATTCAGTATTTTTTACACTGTTGTTATCACAAGATATATATTCAACGGCCTGGTGTAGTCAATCAGGGTCACTGCATTTTCTAAGAGGTGTGAATCTATTAGTCAATAAAAAAGAGGTATCCCAGCCTGCTGAAGGTGGTCCATTATCTGGCTGAATAAGTTGCTCCACACCTGGTTTATAAAAGAACAACAACGGGACTGCAGTGACAGTATCATCTTGGTGTCTTAGTGACATTACCTCACTAATGCAAAGTTCACTAATCAGTGATCTTACCATTTCTGGAAAGCGAAAGGTTACAACAATGCAGTCCCCTTGGCAGCGTTTTAGAGATTTCCCCACCCAGTTCACTCTTCTTACCATATTAATACTTTGAGAGAGAGAGTTAGAATTATAGTGACAATTTTTGGTAAACCAATGTACAACCTTGTTCTTCAGGCCCCCCCAATCCTCTTTAATGCCATCTGGTAACTCTGGCATATTTTTCAAACAATTGTATAGGGGGTTTTCTGGGGTGGTAGGTGCAGGGGCCTCTGATAGTTTCTTGATGGTTGGAAAATGGAGGGGTGATTATCTGTATGTCTATTGTTAATTGTCGTTGTGTTTGCCTTATTAGAAATCGGCAAGAAGGCCGTTTACACCTGTCAGTAATCTCTTTTGCTCAGCAGGAAGCTGCTGGGTCTGATGGAGTGAGATTGGCCGTTGCCTGTTGACTATGTTCCACAACTATACCACCGATTTGAGCCTTCGGATGAATAACGCCAGAGGTTTTTTCAAGTAATAGTGACTCTTTGATCAATTTTACAATCTGAGATACATCGTTTTTGATCTTCGTGATCTCAGACAGTAATTTCCTTTCAACAGTGTTGATTTTCCCATGTAATTTTATTGAATAAGATTTCCAGATTTTGTGAGTGACTGGGAATTAGTGCACCCACTATACCCCTGAACGTTTTTTTAGGATGCAGCTTTGTAGTCTGTATAGGAGGTTCGTCTATTATTGTTTTCAATGGCTGTTTACTTTTTTTTGCTGGAGGGGATAACAGGTCAGTGCTATTTGTTAAAACTGATATCTCCAGTGGTGAAGTCAGTACTCATAGTGCTTTATTTATATTTTGCCGGGGCAATGTTATGCCCTTTGGAGAGGTGTTGGTATTTAATTCTGGCTCCAAGGCAGCTATATCAGACCTGGTTTCTTTCATAGCCACATTTAAATTTGTCTTTGTGGCAGCTAAGCGTTCCTCCGCATTGACAATTTCATTATTAATTAATCCCATTGCAGTCTTTAAATAGCTGGTTATAGGGGCATTTATTTTTGTACTTTTGTTTCTACTGCCCGGTGGGGCAGACGCAAGTTTATGTTTTCCCATAACTAGGAATGGGGCCACTGAAAGAGACTGTACTACTGGACAAAAGATATGATATATCTTCTTACCGTGAATCAGGAGATCAAGATTCAGACCCAAGAGGGGTGGCCCAGCCCAGCCTCGATCGGCTGCGGATGGGCGCAGACGGGATGCTCTTGGCCTGGTCTTCCCCCGGGGACGCGCCTGGGTGCGTCCCACGCTGCGGTAGCCCCCTTGGCAATTTAGCCTGCGCCTCCTGGCGCGGATGTGGCGGCATTGGTGCGCTGCTCCTGCAGCGAGTCATCCTGGGGCGTGTAGTCAGCCCCCAGCCCGCAAGCACAAAGCAAAGAGTCCTTCACTTATTTCGATTGTTTTTTCTTGTCACATCTCATGTTTAAAAGTTCACGTAGTGAAATGCTTTTCACCCATGAGCAAGACAGCAGGTACGCCGAAACGTGTGGGGCGTTTGTCTTTGCTGTACCACTGGTTGTCCTGGTGGCTGATTCTATGGATTACATGAATTAAATTTGTTTGAAGCACACTGTTGGAGTGTGCCTATTCTCTTGGCCTGAGTTTGTCAGGCAAAGTGTTTTGTATAATACTTGGAGGCTGCCTCACCCGGACAAACACCGCTGCTATTTGGACTACGGGGCAGGAGGCCCACTGCATTACAGCAAAAAATATATAAAACGTGTTGGGCATATATTATTATGATTATTTGCACCTATTTAAACTTGTGAACTGCCATTTCATGACTAAAATAAAACAATTCACGTATTGGATACCTGTGTGAAGAAGTATCTGTGCTGTGCGATCGTGTCAGAGGGTGGAGGTCTGGGAAGTTGACGGGGTGTAAAGAAAAATAAAATATATATATATACATATATATATATATTGATCACGGTGTCTTGTACGCCAAAACGCATTGGGAGTTGTAATTCCTGCATGTCTGTGGTATCTATGGAATGAACCATACATGTGCAAGCTTATGTTGGAGTGTGCTCTTCTTTTCTTTGCAAAGAAATTGGTAAACTACATATATGTGTGTGTGTATATATATATATATTCACTGAAAAAACCATAGGTTTTAGGGACAGTTATAGTTAGTTGGACATTGCACTCGTACAAAACTCGTGAAATTCCCCCGTTATAGTTAGTTCAGGTAACTATAACTCGCGCCCCCGCAATGCACTGCTGATGACGTCACATATTACATCACTCATGACATGGTCAGTGACATCACTGATGACATCTCAAATGACATCATCCAGTGACTGTGTGTTTCTGTAAAGTTTAAATATGTTTAATATATATAGGGAAAGGCGTATTGAAGAATGAGTGGGTGTATAAGTGTCTGAATGGATGATTTAGTAGGTGCGTGACTAACTCTATAAGTGAGTGATTAAACGTATCTTACTGAATGCATGGGTTAGTGACTAAACTGGGTGAATGTCTGAATCCGTCTGTCTGTTGCTGTGTAAGTGGCTGCATGGGTTTGTGAATAGCTACATGAGTGTCTATATGAGTTATTGATTGGTTGTCTGAGTATCTGTATGGGTGCCTGAGTGTTTGTGTGGGTGGGGTGTGTGCGACTCTGTGCATAGATGTGTGAGTGGGTGATTCACTGGGTGGATGGTTTCAAGAGTGCATCTGTGATAGACTGTATGGGTGGGTAAGTGTGTGTAAGAGTGTGTTAGTGAGTGAATGTATGTCCCAGTGGTACATGTGTGAGTAACTACGTATGTGAAAGGCAGTATATATGTGTGTTGGAGTATATAAATACCTATAAGCGAGAGTGTGTGATTGTGATAGTGACTGTATGGATGAGTGTGTGCTTGTATCAGAGATTGTATAAGAGTGTAAGAATGTGCTAGTATTTGTATGAGTAAGTGAGCTGGTGTGTGTATAACTGTATAGGTGAGTAAATGGGTGTGTGCTTAATTTTTTGCATGACTGACTAGGTGTGTGAGTACCTCTATGGATGAGTGGCGGTGTATGAGTGTTTATATAGGTGTATGAGTGCATATAATAGTCCTGTACTGAGTGACTATAAGTATGAGTGACTGTACGGGTGAGTGAGTAGATGTCTGTGTGTAGACCTAAGAATCAGTGAGTGTGTATATAGTAATTGGTGTTGGAGTGTCTATGGTTTTGACAATGGCAGTCTGTAATTTACAGTGGGTGTATCAAAAGTTATATTAGGGTGTGAGAAGATGCATCAAATTATCACATGGATGATGTCATCAGTGATGTCATCAGTGATGTCATTTGAGATGTCATCAGTGATGTCATCAGTGATGTCACTGACCATGTCATGAGTGATGTAATATGTGACGTCATCAGCAGTGCATTGCGGGGCGCGAGTTATAGTTACCTGAACTAACTATAACGGGGAATTTCACGGGTTTTGTACGAGTGCAATGTCCAACTAACTATAACTGTCCCTAAAACCTATGGTTTTTTCAGTGAATTTGTAAGGTTTTTAAATGCTAATTTCTAACTATAACGTGCCTGAAACCTATGGTTTTTTCAGTGAATTTCAAAGGTTTTTTAAATGCTAATTCCTAACTATAACATGTCTGAAACCTATGGTTTTTTTCAGTGAATTTCAAAGGTTTTGTAAATGACAATTTTTAAATGTATTACTTGTTATATTTATTTTTTTGATACTGATTTACTACATTTTTTTAAACTATTTATTTTTAGATATTTTATTTTTTAAAATACATTGTAATTACATTATACATTACATTACAAAATATACTTTCTCAGAATCAATTACTTTAGTTTAAATACTTTGCAAATAGGCAATAGACTTTTAAGTACAGTAGTTACACTTGTTGCAATGGGCAACACAATTTCAAACACAATGCAACATTGAGCTCAATGTGACTTTCAAGTTAAATGCAATTAGTTACTTTATGGATTACTTTTCTAACCACAGGACTGGATCCTAGATTCAGTCCTGGGACATCTCCTGTAAACAGTTGAGTAAAAGCGTTTTGGTTACAGTAGTGATTTTTAAGGAATATTATTGTATTTTAAAAGTTGACACTTAGAAACTTTTTCACATAGAATCACCAATGCTATCCTAAGGGAGAAAATTCACTTAGCAGGTAAGTAGTGTTATCGTTACTTTTTCTTACTCAGTGGTGGATCTTGGATCCAGCACTGGTGCATCTCCTGTAAACAGTTGAAAGAATGCGTTTAAGTCATACAGGCGATTTTTAAGGAATATTTGTAGTTTGTGAAAATCGACACTTTGAAACTTTTCTGCTGAAAACCAGACAATGGATTCCTATGGAAGGAAATACAAGTTACTGGTAAATACGGTTAGAATTACTTTTCAGGGTCAGTGCTGGGCTAAAAGATGCAGCACTGGGTTCTCTCCTGATAACAGGTGAGTAAATCGGAATTCGTAGTTCGGCTGATTTTAGAGGAATATTATAAAGTTCCAAAACTCCACACTTAGAAGAATTTCCAAGTGAAACCAGTCAATGTTAGCCTATGGAAGGAAATTCAAGTTACTGGTAAGTACGGTTAAAATTACTTTTCAGGATCAGTATTGGGCTCAAAGATGCAGCACTGAGGTCTCTCCTGATAACAGGTGAGTAAATCGGAATTCGTAGTTCGGCTGATTTTAGAGGAATATTTGTATGTTACAAAAATCGACACTTAGAAACTTTTTCAGCAAAAAGCAGGCAATGATATCCTATGGAAGGAAATTCAAGTTACTGGTAAGTACGGTTAAAATTACTTTTCAGGATCAGTACTGGGCTGAAAGATGCAGCACTGAGGTCTCTCCTGATAACAGGTGAGTAAATCGGAATTCGTATTTCGGCTGATTTTAGAGGAATATTATAAAGTTCCAAAACTCCACACTTAGAAGAATTTCCAAGTGAAACCAGTCAATGTTAGCCTAAGAAGGAAATTCAAGTTACTGGTAAGTACGGTTAAAATTACTTTTCAGGATCAGTACTGGGCTCAAAGATGCAGCACTGAGGTCTCTCCTGATAACAGGTGAGTAAATCGGAATTCGTAGTTCGGCTGATTTTAGAGGAATATTTGCACAATGGTGAAGGGAGGGGGCGGGGCCTGTAGGTGACATCTGTGCAAACGCGCCCCGTGGCGCGTTTTAAGTTGGGGGATTAAGTCCCCTTGAATCATGAGGGTCCCTGGGGTCCAACTAGCCCACCCTGTACCTCCAGTATGCGCCAGGAGCTGCGTTGCAGAGAGGTGTTCAGAGGCCACGCCCTTTTTGCACCTCTCTGTAACGCAGCTCTGTGGCGCTTTCTGACGTACCTGGTGGGCTAGTTGGCCCCAGGGACCCTCAGGATTGAAGGGGATTTCATTCCCCATCTTAAAATGCGCCACGGGGCCTGTTTGCACACATGTCACCTGAAGCCCCGCCCTCCCTTCACCACTGTGCAAATGCGCCCCGTGGCGCGTTTTAAGTTGGGGATTAAGTCCCCTTGAATCCTGAGGGTCCCTGGAGTCGAACTAGCCCACCATGTACCTCCAAAAAGTGCCACTGAGCTGCGTTGCAGAGAGGTGTATAAAGGGGCGTGGCCTCTGTACACCTCTCTGCAACACAGTCCCCTGGCGCATACTGGAGGTTCCTGGTGGGCTAGTTGGCCCCCAGGGACCCCCAGTATTCAAGGGGAATTACTTCCCCTTCTTAAAACGCTTTTGCACACTGCTGCAGGGAGGGGGGCGGGGCCTCCGGCACGATGCCGTTTTTGTTTTTTTTCCTTTTTTTTATGGGAGGGGGGCTGCGTGGCCCCCCTTCCCTCGGCCACTTTTGGCCCCGGGGACCCCATCCCCCGGGGCCTGAGCATCTTTTTTTTTTTAAACGGGAAGGGGGCCGCGTGGCCCCCTTCCCTGGGCCTCTATTGGCCCCGGGGACCCCATCCCCCGGGCATGCCCTCTTTTTAATAAAAAAAAAATATTTGGAGGGGGCTGCGTGGCCCCCTCCTCAGGCCATTTAAGGCCCCGGGGACCCCATCCCCCGGGGCCGCCCTTGCCCTTTTTTTATTTTATTTTTTTTTATTGGGGAGGGGGGCTGCGTGGCCCCCCTCCCGGGCCACTTATGGCCCCGGGGACCCCATCCCCCGGGGCCTGGCCTCTCGTTGGAGACTGTGGGGGGGTCCCCAATCCCCCCACAGTCCCAGCCGGCTCCCCGCCTCCTGCGGGAGCCGGCATTGCTTTTCCACATGGGGAGCAGCTAACATGCTGCTCCCCGTGTGGAAAAGCAATTGGGTTTGCATTTTGAAAGAGAGAGCAGGTTTCCTGCTCTCTCTTTCAAAATGCAAACCAAGTTTGCTATGACAGGACGGGAGCCGCAATGCTCCCGTCCTGTCATAGCAAACTACAGTGTCCTGGGGGTAGGCACCCCGGGACACTGCAGGAGCCGGCCCTGGGGGGTGGTGGTCCCCAGGGCCATTACAGGCTCCAGGAGGGGGGCCGCGCGGCCCCCCTCCCTCCATTGACAAAGCCCTGGGGAGGTGGTGGTCCCCGGGGCTCTGGGGGTCCGTAACGGACCCCCATATTTAAATCTTTAGTGCCCCGTGGAGGTGGCAGTCCCCGGGGCATGTGGGGGGGCTGGAGCCCCCCCACACCGGTTTTTTAAATAAAAAAAAAAACAGCCCCGGGGTCCGCCATAATTTTTTTTATAAAGCCCCGGGGGGGGTGGCGGTGCCCGGGGCTTGGGGGCCTTAGAGGCCCCCATAAACAATAAACCCACCTCCGCATGCCCCCGGGACTTGGGCCACCCGGGGGCAAATTTACATCGAAGCGCGGAGACCGCGCTTCGATTTTTTTGCTCGGCAGGATCCGCGCACCCTGAGCGCATCCTGCCGATTTTTTTTTTTTTTTTAAATGCTTTTTTTTGCCCAGGGGGTCCTTGTGGGACCCCCTGAGCAGACCTAGGGGGTCAGGGTGTTTCTACCCTGCCCCCTTTGTGCGTTTGCAAACTTGCAATTTTTTTTTTTCTCGGCGGGATTCGCGCACCCTAAGCACATCCCGCCGATTAAAAAAAAAAAGAAAAAATGCTTTTTTCTGCCCAGGGGGTCCTTGTGGGACCCCCTGAGCAGACCTAGGGGGTCAGGGTGTTTCTACCCTGCCCCCTTTTTGCGCTTTGCGCACTTGTTTCTGTCCCTCGGTTCTACCGAGGGACAAAATGGCTGCCAACACTTCCTGATTTGGAGTGTTGACAGCCAATTAGCATGCAGCTCGTGATCGGGAGGGTACGCGGACCCTACTCGGCCATAGATATATATGTGATTTTATTTGTGATTTTCTCAGAAACTACTGAACGGATTTACACCATTTAAGCAAAAGGCACGACACTGAACCAAGGGCTACCTCTTTGCCAAATTTGGTGTAATTCCGTTCAGCAGTTCGGGCTGTAGCCGCGATGAAAGGATCCTATGGAAAAATGAATGGGGAAAACGCGTTTTGGGACCCCCTTTTTCTCGGCCCCGCTGATGAATCAACCCGAGACTTTCAGGGTAGGAGCGGAGCGGAGCCCTAACAAGTTGGAAGCTTTCGCGAAGATTCGTCAACCGGCGCAAGAGTTATTTCAAATAGAATGTCGCGGATTTCCTATGGAAAATAGGTTTTAACTATAATTATCTACTGGCGACCGCCAGTAGATAATATATATATATATAATAGATATATATATAATATATATATATATTAATATATATATATATATATATATATATATATATATATATATATATATATATATATTATCTACTGGCGGTCGCCAGTAGATAGTTATAGTTAAAACCTATTATCCATAGGAAATCCGCGACATTCTATTTGAAATAACGTTGGCGCCGGTTGACGAATCTTCGCGAAAGTTTCCAACTTGTTGGGCGCTCTGGTCCGCTCCTATCCTGAAAGTCTCGGGGTGATACGTCAGCGGGGGCCGAGAAAAAGGGGGTCCCAAAACGTGTTTTCCCCATTCATTTTTCCATAGGAACCTTTAGTCGCAGCTACAGCCCGAACTGCTGAACGGAATTACACCAAATTTGGCAAAGAGGTAGCCCTTGGTTCAGTGTCGTGCCTTTGCTTAAATGGTGTAAATCCGTTCAGTAGTTCCTGAGAAAATCTAAAGTAAAGTCACATATATATCTGGGCGGAGCCTAACCACACATGTCATCGTGAGATCTGATTGGCTGTCAGCACTTCATCCTGGAATTTCTGGCAGCCATCTTGGGACCAATATAAATGATAGTACCTCATTGAAATGCATTGTAGTGAATAGAAGATTTTGAGGGTCACCAAAAGGAGAACTATAAAGGGTGATAACAGGCTTTAGTTACATTAGAATTTATTTGTTGACGGTACCATACTAATTTTAGGAATTGTGGTGTATTCCAAGGTGATTTTACCATGTGAAAAACCTTCTGCTGGGATATCATGAATCATGTTTGAGAGAACACTATTTTCTCATGCTTGTCCCATGGAGGTTTGGAAGGTGCTCCAGAAGCTAAAATGAGAGCATATTTTCTGTAAATTCACATTATCTTTCTCACTCATGTGAGAATGAAGTCTGAAATTCTCAGTAAAACATGTACATCCAACAAGGGCAGAGACTGTCAGTTGATTCCTTTGTGTTCTACTGCAGCTTCCCAGAGTGTTCTAAAGAACAACTAGAGTGCTAACAGCCTTACTTATGACAAAAGTATGGCACACCTGAAGCCATCTTGATTGGAATAAACTGGTAACACTTAAAACATTTAATTTAAAAAGGAACAAAATGATGGGTTTCATTTTGTCATAGAAATTATGGTTAGTGCTGTAGAAAGAAAAATTAGGACATGTTTCAAGTGTGATCTCAAATATCTTCCTGTTATATTTCAACAGGAGCAGCCTGCCAGTTGATGCCTTTGTGTTCTACTGCAGCTTCCCAGAGTGTTCTAAAGAACAACTAGAGTGCTAACAGCCTTACTTATGACAAAAGTATGGCACACCTGAAGCCATCTTGATTGGAATAAACTGGTAACACTTAAAACATTTAATTTAAAAAGGAACAAAATGATGGGGTTCATTTTGTCATAGAAATTATGGTTAGTGCTGTAGAAAGAAAAATTAGGACATATTTCAAGTGTGATCTCAAATATCTTCCTGTTATATTTCAACAGGAGCAGCCTGCCAGTTGATGCCTTTGTGTTCTACTGCAGCTTCCCTGAGTGTTCTAAAGAACAACTAGAGCGCTAACAGCCTTACTTATGACAAAAGTATGGCACACCTGAAGCCATCTTGATTGGAATAAACCGGTAACACTTAAAACATTTAATTTAAAAAGGAACAAAATGAGGGGTTCTTTTTTAAATAGAAATTATGGTTAGTGCTGCAGAAAGAAAAATTAGGGCATGTTTTAAGTGAGATCTCAAATCCTCTTCTATTTCATTAGAAAATTCTGACCTGCAGACTGAAACAATCACTTTCAATACCAGCAGCAGACTACCAGTTAACTCCCTGGTGAGCAGTAGCTTTACTCCAGTGATCTAATGAGCAACTAGAGTGCTAACATTCTGAATTTATGGCAGATGTGAGACACATCTGAATGCCTTCTTGATGGAATCAAAGTAAAAAACTGAAAGCATTTCCTACTGAGGAGACTGCAGTAAATGAAGAAATGAGGAAACTTCATAACAAAGAAGTCTTCCAAGATGGCCACCAGTGAAAAAAGAGCCCAAATGTAGCACAAATATTACCCAGATGTAGCCCACATATAGCCCAATGACAAAAGTGTGCAAAACACTTTTTATTTTTAGTTTTTTTGCAGTTTTATGTAGTGCAGACTGGTCAGGTATTGGAGCATTGCATCTTAAAACATGACCCCCTACACTACAAAAACACCACTGCACTACCTTAAACCCTAAAACACTACCCCCAGCACGACCCCCTACACTACACAAGCACCACTGCACTATCCTAAACCCTAAAACACTACCCCCAGCACGACCCCTACACTACCCAAACACCACTGCACTAACCTAAATCCTAAAACTCTACCACCAGCACGACCCCCTACACTACCCAAACACCACTGCACTACCCTAAAACATGACCCCCTACACTACACAAACACCACTGCACTACCCTAAACCCTAAAACACTACCCCCAGCACGACCCCCTACACTACACAAGCACCACTGCACTACCCAAACCCTAAAACACTACCCCCAGCACGACCCCCTACACTACACAAACACCACTGCACTACCCTGAACCCTAAAACACTACCCCCAGCACGACCCCTACACTACCCAAACACCACTGCACTAACCTAAATCCTAAAACACTACCCCCAGCATGACCCCCTACACTACCCAAACACCACTGCACTACCCTAAAACATGACCCCCTACACTACACAAACACCACTGCACTACCCTAAACCCTAAAACACTACCCCCAGCACGACCCCTACACTACCCAAACACCACTGCACTAACCTAAATCCTAAAACACTACCCCCAGCATGACCCCTACACTACCCAAACACCACTGCACTACCCTAAAACATGACCCCCTACACTACACAAACACCACTGCACTACCCTAAACCCTAAAACCCTACCCCCAGCACGACCCCCTACACTACACAAACACCACTGCACTACCCTAAACCCTAAAACACTACCCCAGCACGACCCTCTACACTACCCAAACACCACTGCACTAACCTAAATCCTAAAACACTACCCCCAGCATGACCCCTACACTACCCAAACACCACTGCACTACCCTAAAACATGACCCCTACACTACACAAACACCACTGCACTACCCTAAACCCTAAAACACTACCCCCAGCACGACCCCCTACACTGCCCGAACACCACTGCACTGCCCTAAACCCTGAAACACCACCCCCTTCACGACCCCCTACACTGCCCGAACACCACTGCACTGCCCTAAACCCTGAAACACCACCCCCAGCATGACCCCCTACACTGCCCGAACACCACTGCACTGCCCTAAACCCTGAAACACTACCCCCAGCAAGACCCCCTACACTGCCCGAACACCACTGCACTGCCTTAACCCTGAAACATCACCCCCAGCACAACCCCCTACACTGCCTGAGCACCATTGCTCTGCCCTAAACCCTGAAACACCAGCCCCAGCACGACCCCCTACACTGCCCGAACACCACTGCACTGCCCTAAACCTTGAAACACCAGCCCCAGCACGACCCCCTACACTGCCCTAACACCACTGCACTGCCCTAAACCCTGAAACACCAGCCCCAGCAAGACCCCCTACACTGCCCGAACACCACTGCATTGCCCTAGACTCTGAAACAACAGCCCCAGCAAGACCCCCTACACTGCCCGAACACCACTGCACTGCCCTAAACCCTGAAACACCAGCCCCAGCACGACCCCCTACACTGCCCGAACACCACTGCCCTGAAACACCAGCCCCAGCACCACCCCCTACACTGCCCGAACACCACTGCACTGCCCTAAACCCTGAAACAGCAGCCCCAGCACCACCCCCTACAATGCCCGAACACCACTGTACTGCCCTAAACCCTGAAACACCACCCCCTGCACCGCCCCCTACACTGCCCGAACACCACTGCACTGCCCTAAACCCTGAAACACCATCCCCTGCACGACCCCTACACTGCCCGAACACCACTGCACTGCCCTAAACCCTGAAACACCACCCCTGCACCACCCCATACACTGCCCGAACACCACTGCACTGCCCTAAACCCTGAAACACCACCCCCAGCATGACCCCCTTTACTGCTCGAACACCACTGCACTGCCCCAAACCCTGAAACACCACCCCCAGCATGACCCCCTACACTGCCCGAACACCACTGCCCTAAACCCTAAAACACCACCCCTGCACGACCCCCTACACTGCCCGAACACCACTGCACTGCCCTAAACCCTGAAACACCACCCCCTGCATGACCCCCTACACTGCCTGAACACCACTGCACTGCCCTAAACCCTGAAACACTACCCCCAGCACGACCCCCTACACTGCCCGAACACCACTGCACTGCCCTAAACCCTAAAACACCACCCCCAGCACGACCCCCTACACTGCCCGAACACCACTGCACTGCCCTAAACCCTAGAACACTACCCCCAGCATGACCCCCTACACTACCCGAACACCACTGCACTACCCTAAACCCTAAAATCCTCCCCGCAGCACGACCCCTACACTACCCGAACACGACTGCACTGCCCTAAACCCTAAAACACTCCCCCAGCACGACCCCCTACACTACCCGAACACCACTGCACTGCCCTAAACCCTAAAACACTCCCCCAGCACGACCCCCTACACTACCCAAACACCACTGCACTACCCTAAACCCTAAAACACTAACCCCAGCACGACCCCCTACACTACCCAAACACCACTGTACTACCCTAAACCCTAAAACACTCCCCCCAGGACGACTCCCTACACTACCCAAACACCACTGCACTACCCTAAACCCTAAATCTACCCCCAGCATGACCCCCTACACTACACAAACACCACTGCACTACCCTAAACCCTAAATCTACCCCCAGCATGACCCCCTACACTACACAAACACCACTGCACTACCCTAAACCCTAAATCTACCCCCAGCATGACCCCTACACTACACAAACACCACTGCACTACCCTAAACCCTAAAACACTACCCCCAGCACGACCCTCTTCACTACCTAAACACAACTGCACAATTTGTTACAGGCGTTGCAACGCAGGCCTGTGATGCTTACTGGAAGTACCTGGTGGGCTGGTTGGGCCCCAGGGACTCTCAGGATTCAAGGTGACCTAATCCCCCAACTTAAAACGCGCCACGGGGCGCGTTTGCACAGTGGTGAAGGGAGGGGGCGGGGCCTCAGGTGACATGTGCGCAAACACGCCCTGTGGTGCGTTTTAAGTTGGGGAGTTAATTCCCTTTGAATCCTGGGGCCAACTAGCCCACCAGGTACCTTCAGTAAGCACAACAGAGTTGCGTTGCAGAGAGGTGAAAAAGGTGCGTGGCCTCGGAACGCCTCTCTGCAACTCAGCTCTGTGGTCCTAACTGTAGGTACCTGGGGGCTAGTTGGGCCCCAGGGACCCTCAGGATTCAAGGGGACTTAATCCCGCAACTTAAAACGCGCCATGGGCGCGTTTCACACATGTCACCTCAGGCCCCCTCCCTTCACCACTGTGCAAACGCGCACTGGCTCTGGTTAGTCAGAGTCAGTTACCACCAGTACCCGTCTGAAAAAGTTGTGGGCACAGGATGATTTTGCAACAAGGCCTCTTTCTGCTCCTCTGTTGGTTCTTTCTGCACATCTTTTGCTTCTTTCTGTGCGTTTTTTCTTCTTTCTTCACATGTCCTACCTCTGTTGGCATAGTTAGAAACTAGCATTTAAAAAACCTTTGAAATTCACTTAAAAAATCATAGGTTTCAGGCACGTTATAGTTAGAAATTAGCATTTAAAAAACCTTTGAAATTCACTGAAAAAACCATAGGTTTCAGGCACGTTATAGTTAGAAATTAGCATTTAAAAACCTTTGAAATTCACTGAAAAAACCATAGGTTTCAGGCACGTTATAGTTAGAAATTAGCATTTAAAAAACCTTTGAAATTCACTGAAAAAACCATAGGTTTCAGACACGTTATAGTTAGAAATTAGCATTTAAAAAACCTTTGAAATTCACTGAAAAAACCATAGGTTTTAGGGACAGTTATAGTTAGTTGGACATTGCACTCGTACAAAACCCGTGAAATTCCCCTGTTATAGTTAGTTCAGCTAACTATAACTCGCGCCCCGCAATGCACTGCTGATGACGTCACATATTACATCACTCATGACATGGTCAGTGACATCACTGATGACATCACTGATGACATCTCAAATGACATCACTGATGACATCATCCATGTGATAATTTCATGCATCTTCTCACACCCTAATATAACTTTTGATACACCCACTCTAAATTACAGACTGCCATTCTCAAAACCATAGATACTCCAACACCAAAAACTACATACCCACTCACTGATTCTTAGGTCTACACACACATCCACTCACTCACCTGTACAGTCACTCATACTTACAGTCACTCAGTACAGGACTATCATATGCACTCATACACCTATATAAACACTCACACACCGCCACTCATCCATAGAGGTACTCACACACCTAGTCAGTCATGCAAAAAATTAATCACACACCCATTTACTCACCTATACAGTTATACACACACCAGCTCACTTACTCATACAAATACTAGCACATTCTTACGCTCTTATACAATAACTGATACAAGCACACACGCATCCATACAGCCACTCTCACAATAACACACTCTCACTTATAGCCATTTAAATACTCTAACACACATATATACTGCCTTTTACATATGTAGTTACTTGCACATGTACCACTGAGATATACATTCACTCACTAACACACCCATACACACACTCACCCACCCAAGCAGTCCATCACAGATGCACTCTTGAAATCATGCACCCAGTGAATCACCCACTCACACATCTATGTATAGAGTCACACACACCCCACCCACACAAACACTCAGGCAGCCATACAGATACTCAGAGAACCAATCAATAACCCATATAGACACTCATGAAGCTATTCGCAAATCCATGCATCCACTTACACACCAACAAACAGACGGATACAGACATTCACACAGTTTAGTCACTAACCCATGCATTCAGTAAGATACGTTTAATCACTCACTTGTAGAGTCAGTCACTCACGTACTAAATCATCCATTCAGACACTTATACACCCACTCATTCTTCAATATGCCTTTCCCTATATATATTAAACATATTTAAACTTTACAGAAACACACAGTCACTGGATGATGTCATCAGTGATGTCATCAGTGATGTCATTTGAGATGTCATCAGTGATGTCATCAGTGATGTCACTGACCATGTCATGAGTGATGTAATATGTGACGTCATCAGCAGTGCATTGCGGGGCGCGAGTTATAGTTAGCTGAACTAACTATAACAGGGGAATTTCACGGGTTTTGTACGAGTGCAATGTCCAACTAACTATAACTGTCCCTAAAACCTATGGTTTTTCAGTGAATATATATATATATATATATATATATATATATATATATATATAGAGAGAGAGAGAGAGAGAGAGAGAGAGAGAGAGATATCTATCTATCTATCTATCTATCTATCTGTATCTCTCTCTCTCTATTACCTACTGGCGGTCGCCAGTAGGTAGTTATAGTAAGGACCTAGTTTCCATAGGAAAAGCATTTTTTTGATTTGCCAATATCTTTGGCGTTGTTTGAAGAATCAGTTCCGCTGCTGTGTTGAAAGTTTCGGGGTGATTTGTCAAGCGGGGTCAGAGAAAAAGGGGGGTCCCAAAACACGTTTTCTCCATGTTAATTTCCATAGGAAACTTTAGACACGGCTTCAGCCCGAACTGCTGAACGGAATTACACCAAATTTGGCAAAAGGGTAGCTCTTGGTTCAGAAAGCACTCTTTTTGTTAAATGGTGTAAATCCATTCGGTAGTTCCTGAGAAATTTTAATATTTCTCAGATATACAAATGGGGACACGGAGGATTTGCGAACCCTCCCAATCTCGTGCTTGCAATCTGATTGGCTGCCAACACTTCAAACCAGGAAGTGTTGGCAACCATCTTGGGATTCGGTTGAACAGAGTCACAAGAAAAAAGGTAAAACAAATTAAAAAACAAAAAAGGGGCAGGGCAGAAGCACCCTGACCCCCTAGGCCTGCTCAGGGGGTCCCACTGGGACACCCAAGGCCCAAAAAAGCATTTTCTTTAAAAATGTTCAATGCTATTCGTGGTGGATCCATGAACGAACCAAATTTTTCTTTTAAAACGAAGCACGGACTCCCGCGCTTCGTATCCTTTAAGCCCCCGGGTGGACAGAGGTCCCGGGGGCTATTAAAATTTTTTAAAATGCAATGCGGGGGCCCTGGGGACTGCCACCTCCCTGCGGCTTATAGATTGAATGCGGGGGGCTACGTGGCCCTTCCGCAGCCCTGGTGACAGCCACCTCCCCAAGGCCTTATTCTGGAAAAAATGCATGGGGGCTCCTGCCCCCCCACACAGCCCCGGGGACCGCCACCTTCCCGGGGCTAAATTCATAGAGATGCATGGTGGGCTCAAGCCCCCCCATGGAGCCCCAGGGATCGCCACCTCCCCGGGGCTATATTAAAAAGAAAGTGTGTGGGGGGGCTCGAGCCCCCCAGACAGCCCCAGGCCCCCCTTGTAATAATAAATATATTTAACAAATATAAGAAATGTTTTGGAGTCTGGGAATAATAGATGCACTATTTCCACTAAAGTTTATGCAAAAGTAGACAAAGTGTAGGACTTCAGAGGGGTTAAAAATATTGTTTCCAATCCAAACTTTGCAACAGTAGGGAAACCATTGGACTTCAGAAGGGTTACATTTACTATTCCCATTCCAGTCTATGCAACAGTAGGGAAAGCATTGGACTGCGGAGAGGTAAGATTTATAATTCCCACTCCAGTCTGTGCAACAGTATGGAAAGTGTTGGACTTCGGAGGGGTTAAATTTACTACAGTCTGTGCAACTGTAGGGAAAGCGTTGGAATTCAGAAAGGTTACATTTAATATTCACACTCCAGTCTGTGCAACAGTAGAGAAAGTGTTGGACTTTGGAGGGGTTACATTTGTTATTCCCACTCTAGTCTGTGCAACAGTAGGGAAAGCATCGAACTTAGGAGGGATTAAATGTACAGTTCCCACTCCAGTCTGTGCAACAGTGGGGACAGTTTTGGAATGCGGAGGGGTAAGATTTACTATTCCCACTCCAGGCTGTTCAACAGTAGGGAAAGCATTGGACTGTGGAGGGGTAAGATTTACCATTCCAACTCCAGTTTGTGCAACAGTAGGGAAAGCGTTAGACATTGGAGGGGTTAAATTTACTAGTCCCACTCCAGTCTCTGCAACAGTAGGGAAAGCATTGGACTTCGGAGGGGTAAGAATTGCTATTCCGAATCCAGTCTGTGCAGCAGTAGGGAAAGCGTTGGGCTTCGGAGGGGTTAAATTTACTATTCCTACTCCAGTTTAAGCAACAGTATGGAAAGTGTTGGATTCTGGAAGGGTTGAATTTACTATTCCCACTCCATTCTCTGCAACAGTAGGGAAAGCGTTGAACCTCAAAGGGGTTACATTTACTATTCCCACTCCAGTCTGTGCAACAGTAGAGAAAATGCTGGACTGCAGAGCGGTAAGATTTACTACTCCTACTCCAGTCTGTGCAACAGTAGGAAAATCATTAGACTTCAAAGGGTTAAAATTTACTATTCCCACTCCAGTCTGTGCAATAGTAGGAAAAGCGTTGAACTTCGGAGGGGTTAAATTTACTATTCCCACTCCAGTCTAAGCAAAAGTAGATAAACTACTTCACTTCAAACACATAACCGACTAATTTAGAAAAAAACATACAACTTTTAATATAAGCATTATTACTTAACATAAAATATATATATATATATATATTAAAAAATAAAAACAATTAACCAATTTACAAAATTCATAAACAATTTAATAATACATTTTCAATTAAAAAATAATGGTTATTTATTAATTACTTAATTAACTCGCCACCTTATACCTCTACAAACCTAGCAACCCACACCTGAAATATAACTACAATAAATAAGTATAACACAATTTACATAACTAATTAATAATTAATTGTTAATTGACTATTATTTTATTAGCTTCCCACCCAACAACCCTACAGGTTCAGCAGCCACACCTAAAATAGAACTAAAATACATAGTTATTACACAATGTACATAATTCCTAATCAATCAAGTATTTGGTTACACATTAATAATTAATATTTTATAATTATTACTCAATAAACTTCCCACCCTATACCCTTACAAGCTCAGAAATCTGCAATTAATATATTACTAAAATAAATACATATTTTATAATGTACATAATTAATAAACAATTCAATAATTCATAATAGATGAATAATGAATTGGTAATCATTACTTAATTACCTTCCCCCTATACCCCTACAAACCCAGCAGCCCACACCTAAAATTTAACTAAAAGATATGATTATTGCATAATTTATACAATTTACATAATTAGCAATCAATGAAATAATTAATGGTAAAAGACTTAAATGTTAATTAATTATTTCCTAATTAAATTCCCACCCTATATGCCTACAAACATAACAACCCACACCTAAAATATAAGTAAACAACATCAGCATTACATCAGTATTACATATTAAACATAATTAATATCAATCACAACCTTACTTACAATTTAGTAATTCATTCATAATATATTATTAATTAACTTCCCACCTTATCCCCCTAGAAATCCAACAACCTGCTACGACACTATCATTTATTATTAGCAATTAAATAAAAACTTCTAAGTTACTTAAACTTACAAACTATATTTAGAAATGTAATAACATATATACAAACACTAGTAACACATAAAATTAATCTATGAACTAAAACACATTAAAATAATTTAAAAACTATATTCTTTACAACTATATTATTAAAAACGATAACAACAACAATATTCTTAACAACGATATTACTTACCTGAAAAAACAATACCTTGACAACGATCTTTTTACATCACAATATTTTTGTATCACAATATTTGTTTCCCGATAACAAAGATACTTGGCTGTAGTACAAAGATACCTACTCTCTAGACCATACGCACCTTTTTGAGCTTTAATTGTGTTTTAGGGAGCAGCAAGTGTTTGGTCTGGTCAGACGCTCCCATCATACTCTTTTTGTGATTTGTGTATTGCCAGAGAGCCCTGCCACTGTTACCGGTAAAAATGTGTATGTGTAAAAATATCCCCATCCCCCTTAGGCCACCCTCTAATCTGTAATTACTGTTACACTTTTCACTTTATTTGTAACATAAACATTTTTTACACCACAGAAAGGGCACCATTGATGGCTACCTACCTTTCTCAAAGTGAGCTGAGGCAACCAACTCTTCAAGGTGATTAATGTAGTGCACATGAATGCACCTGGTATGCAAAGGCATGTATTTAAAATAAACCATAAAGGCGGGCCATGTTTTTGAGGAACACACATAAGAATATTCCCAATGTGTGCCTGTTGTTTACCCACGTGCAGCTGATAGCACCGCATAATGGTGACCAAGCGCCAGAACTATAAGTGCAGAGTGCAGTGAACTCTAACACAACGGCTTTAATATTGTATTTATTGATCAGTCAGCAGTCCGGCCTGAGGTGCCAACTGTTCCTTCTGATGTGTCTGCGCTGACATCCATTCTCTGGAGACAAGGTCTATGTGTAATGTAAATTGCATGCCTAGTTCTCTGTCTAGGAACTATTTTCTGGACTACGTTAAAGGGCAAGCCATGATAACCATGAGCCAGCCCACTTCACCTGCGTCATTCTACCTGTCTCGATGATGCGCATCCCTTTCTCTCTCCATCAACTTGCAGGACAACCTCTCGCCAGTATTTTGTATCGGTCTGGCACAGTTATGGACCAGTAGAAGCCTTGAAAATGTGATTGCATTGCACACTTGGATATAACAGCTGGCTGCTTTTCACCCTAAGTATAGCGCCATGAGGGAAATCCTCACCTGCTCCTTCAAGTCTGAGCAGCAGCGCAGATTTGTGCACTGCACACTGTCATACCCAGTTTCGCCCCAGCTACTTGGAAAAGGTCATGGGTTACCTTCCCAAAACAGTCCCAGGATGGCCATTTTACACAAACTACAGAGAAGCCATTTTCAGTTAGGCCAACCAATGAGAGAAGTAGACATCTAGTGAAAGTGAATGGCTGAATGAAACCATGAGATCAAATGCTCATACTTAGCCACACTAAAGCTCTGTGCCTCCACCCAAAACAAACATCGCTTGAAAAGCCAAACACCACTATTGCCACACGCAATGGATGAAGCAGCCGAACCTTGCATATCAAATCTGAGCTTTATTAACATGGCAGAGAGAAAGAAGGGGGATAACACTATAGGAGGGAGAAACAGAGACTGGACAGTGTAAAGGAGTAATAGCATTTTTAAGCCGTTGAGAGCAAACCTTGTAAATAGTTGATGATGCAATGCTTCAAGAGACAAAATGTGCTCCCCAAAGCTAACTGTGGACACATCATGTGGAAATAACTGGCGGTTGCTGCCCTCTTGACATATCTTTCCCTTCGCGTTGGAGTACTGACAGACAGATATCTCTTAGTAGGGGTAGGTGGAACTTGCGGAGTTTCACTCTGCAGAATTCTGCGGAGTTACATAAAAACTCTGCGACATTCCATGGATTTCAGCAAGCGGAATCAGCACATGTTGCTAATTTTTAGTGCCAGGAGCTTGTTCTGTGCTGCAAAATCAGCAAGAACAACACCATGTGGTGCACAAGAGGGCACTGCTTCTTTGCCGCCGCTCGAGTAGATTTTCTACTCGAGCGGCTGCTTTCTCACCACGAACGGCCGCGACCGCCCTCATTGAGAAAATCTCACCTGGTACTGTCCTAGCACCCAAAAATCATGCTAGGTAATGCCAATTCTCAATAGTGCTTGCCAACCTAACGTTGGTGAGCCATGTGCATGAAAAAACTCCACCATGCTGAGGTTGGCGGAGTTTTGCCGGAACTCCGTGTTACAAATGTAATGTGCATTGGGCAAAACTCCACAAACTCCACCGGCAGGGTGGAATTTATCGCCCACCCCTAAACACAAGTATACTTATTGCTAGAATGCTTACAGACATCAGCAAACAGTGCCATTTCCCTGGCAAGTAGAAGTAGATCATTGGCATAGTACCATTGCCATGAGCCCTCATGCAAGCAAGAAAAGTGACTCCCCTCATCCCTAGTTGTGAAAGACATCTATATTCTGGGTGCAGTAATCATTTTATACCATCGAGCCTCTGTGCTACTGCTGTATTAATAGCCCCGCTCCTGAGCAGCGTCCCACAATTAGAAGAATGGTGCTCTGATCCCTGCCCAAATGCTTGCGGCCATAATCGATAAGTCAAAAGGCTCATACTAGCTAGTGCAGTACTGGACTATCTATAGAAACAACAACCCTCTATTGGTACATCCTTATAATATGCCACCACTAACAGATTGGGATCCTAGCCCACCAACTCATTTGCATTGTCTTTAGGGGAATGATTTTGGGTGCGAGAAAGGCCCAAGACAATAGAGTGTTACCCAGCGGCGGCTCCTCCATTATGGCGGAGGAGCGTCGCACTGCTTGCTGCCAGCGCAGCAGGCACACACATTAATAAAATGGTAATAAATAGCATTTTATTTATGTGTTTAAGACTCGCGCTGTTACAGCGCGATGGCAGGAGGCGGGGCTGATCAGTGTGATTGCACTAGTAATGCAGCCCCCTGCCAGTGCGCAGGTCAGTTTGGCCAGCTGCCTACAGCCGACCAATCTGACCCTGCGCACTTCAGAGCTTGCAATCCCCAGGCTTAGAAACAGCCAAGGGATTGCAGCTGCAGGCCCACAGCCTCAAAATGAGCACTGGGTTAGCCTGCACCAGCCAATCAGGATTGGCTGGTTTCACGTTGTCCTAGGGCGGAAGTCCTTCCTTTTCCGCATGAGGAGAGCCAGGAGGACGAAGACAGCATCCCGAGCCTGCGTACACGGAAATGAGCATTGGGCGGCAGGTAAATTCTTTTTTTGTTGTTGTTATTTTATGTTTTTTTTATGTTTTGTATGTTTTCTCCCCTCCTCCCCACCTCCCCATCGTCCCCCCTGCCCGCCACTCCGACCCCACACCAGCCCCTACTGGTGTTACCTACCTAAAGATCAAAGTAAAGTTAGGTCAAAAACAAGAAGTTTTAATCGTTAGTTTTGGGAGCAGGTTGTGTTCCGACGTCATATTATTTATTACACTTTATTGTAAATGAGGAAATGTACAAGAACAGAGTCAACCCACTTATGATGGTGATTGACAAGGTTTGATGTGCACTTGATTGAAGGATTCTTTGCAAGTTCCTGTAACTGTGAGGAGGAAGGGGGCCAGACCACAAGCCCCAAGCTGCATCACGGCAGCAGCCGCACCACTGCCCGGAGGCGCAGTTTAAATTGCTCGGCGGACTTCTGCAGCGTGGGAATCTTTGTCAGTTCCTCCAACCGTGAGGAGGAAGGGGGCCAGACCGCAAGCCCCAAGCTGCATCGTGGCATGAGCCACACTGCCGCACCGACTCCCGGAGGCGCAGTTTAAATTGCTTGGCGGGCTCCCGTAGCGTGGGAGTCTTTGGCAGTTCCTGCAACCGTGAGGAGGAAGGAGGACAGGCACAAGCCCTAAGCTGCAGGAGGTGCAGTTTGAATTGCTCGGCGGGCTCCTGCAGCGCGGGATGCGCCCGGGCCAAGAGCAGGCCTGTCTGTGCCCGTCCGTGCCTGGATGTGGCTGGGCTGGGCCTACCCTCTTAGTTGGCTCCTTCGGAACACAGACTGGGCCTCTTGAAAAATTTCCACCAATGCTTGCCAGATTGCAGGGCTGACACAGGACACAGTGTCACCAGTGAGTACCATTTATCGATCTGTGACTTATCTTGGGTACTTGCACTGAACTTGAGCTAGTTACTGTAGCACTCTTTGAGTTGTCTTGGGTAATTGGGCTTATTGTTACTGGGTCCTGGTTTAGCTAGAGCAATGGGAAAAAGGAAGGCACAGCTAGTGACCCCCATGAGGCAGTCATGCCTCACCATTGACTCATTTTTGGCAAAGGCTGTGGGGGCCATCAACAAGGAGATAGATTGGGCTGAGAGGCGGCTTTCAGTTGATATAGGAAGCTCGGGTTTGTGTCTTTCACCTGCCCTACCATCGAACCCTGAGGTCCAGGGCCTGGCCGCCCCAACCCTAGACCCATCTCCACTGCCTTAAAATCCGGCACTAGCTGGGTCATCTTCTCCTGAGCCACCAGCCTCCAGGTTTGTGCGCTCCCCTCCTCCATCTACCCCAATTACTGATGCAGCGAGTTCTCCTGCTCCCAAACAGAAACAGAAGGCTAAGAGGACGACTGAAGCTCCTGCGGCTACACGTCAGGGACAGGCAAGTGCTGTAACCAGGATTAACGCAGAGGAGTTGCTGAACCATCTGGCGCCAGCTCTACACAAAATCACGGTGACCCTAACTGACCTTTTATCCCCGCTTTTGCAGAGGATAAGCTGGAGACAGCTTCCAGGGACTTGGCAAGCAAAATGGACACTCTCTTAACTTCTTTGGCTAAGCCCTCACAGCACCAACTATCAGAGTGCCCTCCTTTAGTTGATGCTAGGCCTTTTGTTGATCCCTCGAGTAGCAGTGGTACATTGCATACTAAGGTGCTTTTAAAGTCCAAGGTGGCACTGGCTCAGTATACTTTGCAAGGTCCTAGCAGCTCTTGCAATAAGGGAGATGGTGCGCCCCATATGGTTCGGTCTACCCGGGCCTTAGGTCTGGTAGACGCCCCCCACTCAGGGGTGCAGTTACTTAAGGACTCATAGCTCCCAGTGATTGACCTCCCCCCAGCATGTGCACCCTACACTGTGGTCCTGTCGGGGGTTCCTGGCCTGTCTGCTCACAAAGAGGAATCTACCGCCCAATTGATTAATAAAGCTTTTCACTGGTTAGTCTTGCACTCTGGGTACTCATCATCATCATCATCTTTATTCGGTCAAAAAATATTAGACCATAAAAGCACAATACAAGTGTATAACGTAAATATAAAAGATAAAATACTATCAAACCTGTTACATATCATATCGACTCATATATAAAAGTAGCAGAGTGTCAAATACAGATAAAACAGACCTGTCCATACATACATAAAAATCATCTGGAGGTAAAATTACTCTGGGTACTCTGTCAGGGATCATCATTACATTTTGATGGTGCGGAGGGTGGCATGGATAGGCCCCTCAAGGAAAAACTTTGAGGGAGATTGCATCATCACCTCAGTACGATACCCAGAGCTGGCACGGAAAATTCTCTTTGGCACATCTAAATCACTTTTCCCAGGCATCAAATTACTCCCGTTGGGCTTTTTTTACAGAGCCCCACTGGGCAACACAGGGGAAGCATCTCTAATGAGGGGAAGGCTTAGTGATGGAGGCATAGGGCGGACTCTGCCACTTACAAACTCATATGCTCCCTTAGCAGACCTGAATGAGTTGGATTGACTTCAGGAGGCCGAGGGGACACATACTCGGTCACCCCAACAATTAGGCTTTTCGCATCAGGGTGCCGAGGTAGCCAGTGCCCCATTGGTATCGAGCCCAAACAAGACCTTACCAGAGCCCCTTCCTTATGTGCATCCTTTGGACAATCTTGATCTCCAGGAGAGGCTCCAAGCGCCCCGTCTTTTTTTACCCCTCCCTGGGAGTACTATCCACAATCCTGGAAGAGAATTAAGCCTTATCTCCTGGAATGTGGCAGGTCTGTTCTCCAAGTTTTCTGATGAAAGGTGATTATTGTACATCAGGTCATATAAAATTATATGTTTACAGGAAACTTGGGAGACAAAGAATAACCTTTTTCTGGATGGGTATAAGACTATTTTCTGCCCAGCGGCAGACTCAACTATGGGACGAGCTAATGGGGGCCTCATTACATTTGTTGACCTGGAATTATGCAATGATTTACAGATTTTAAAATGGGATACTCAGGTGTTTCAGGATATAAGATTGCACATGGGTAGAGCATTCTCACTTGTTCTAATCAACTTTTATAATGTAACAAGGGGGAAGGGTTGGCCCTCGAATCTCAATGACTTAAACTGTGCCTTAGACTCCCTAAAGGGGGAGGGATTTGGGCACATGAACCTCATTTTAGTGGGGGATTTTAATTGCCACTTGTGCCCATCTTTTGTAAAGAACCAGTCTATTGTACAGCCCTGCCCACTTTCAGATGATCTCTATATGGAGCACACCACGGAAGGGGAGGAGTTAAACAACCTTTTACTCACTCATAACTTGGATTTCACTCTAGACCATTGGCACACCCGGCCTAACTCTTATTTGCCTCCGACCTACAAAGAAAGGGGTTCCGCCACTACCGTAGATTTCATCTTTGTGACAGACCCCTTGGGTGGGGTTCCTGCTTCCTTTAATATAGAATATAACCCTTTTAGTGATCATAATCCAATGACACTCTTGTTGATAGGGTTGGGTAACCATTCAACGGGCCCCCGAAAGCCACAGGTACTTCTAACCCCCACGGACCAGGTTAGGCATCTACGTTGGGCGAGTATAGATGTAAAGGCCTTTAATCATAGCCTCTTTTCCTCCTGTCACCAAGAGATAGGTTTATTTTTTGATTTTCGAACACCGAGTGAGGAAACCTTAAGCTCGTTTTCTTCCATCGCCCAGGCAGTTTCTGGCCTTTTAACTACACAGGCAGCGGGGCGAGGCCTGGCTTCCCCTTCATGGTTCGACCGTAAGTGCTTGCGGGCTTTAAGGAGGTTAAAGGAAGCCCTGAAACAGATGCCCTGGGATAAACACAGTGTGTCTCTGTGCCGGCGCATATATAAAGAAACGCTGAAAAATCGTAGGCTCCAACTACAAAAGCAGGCATGGGAGGACCTAAATAAAGCGGGCAAATTGAGAGACTCAACACTATTTTGGAAGATCATTAATAGTCCCTGCTTTGCGGAGCCATTCAGACCGACCTTGTGCCACCTATCACGCCAGATCAGTGGGTCTCCCATTTTGAAAATGTATATAATGCAGATTGCCCGGTTGAGCCACGTGTAAATGTACCTTCCAGCCTGGCTGTTACTCCCAATAGCTTCTCTATGGATGAGGTACACTCGAGCATCGAGTTGTTGTCGCTAAACAAGGCCCCGGGCCCTGACTGAATATCCCCAGATCTTTTCTGTGATAACATTGAGGTGTGAGCCCCAATTTTGACCCAAGTTTTAAAAGTGGCTGCCTCAAATGGGACGTTGCCCTCCTGGTCTACGGCTACTATCGTACCAATTTTAAAAAAGGGGGACACAGATAATCTGCAATCTTATCGCCCGATCTCCCTTATTGATGCTGTAGTCAAGGTTTTGGGTCGGGTCCTTTTATCCAGATTGCCATTGTGGGTTATTGACAACCAGATTTTATCGGATGTCCAATTTGGTTTCCGGGAAGGCATGTCAACTACAGATCAATGTCTTAACCTTTATCTTTTGATGTCTAAATACACAGTGACACAACCGGGCGCCTTGTTTTTAGCCTTCATGGACATTATGTCCGCTTTCAACCGAGTGAACTGGAGCAAGTTGTGGGACATATTGACCTCCGTGGGAGTGGATCCCCGCATTGTTCATCTACTTATATCACTTCACGCCCACACGACAGGGCATTGAGATATTCTCATGAGGGTCCCTCACTAACCATTTTAATTGTATTTGGGGGGTGCGTCAAGGCTGTATTCTATCTCCATTTTTATTCTCGGTTTATATTAATGGTCTCGAAGCTGCCCTTTTGGCTCTTCAGTCGGACTCCCCTAGAGTGGGTAGGAGATCTTTGCCAGTTTTACTCTATGCCAACGATCCAGTGCTCATGGCCCGTACGGCCCGGGCCTGCAGGTTTTAAAAGGCAGCTTTGTTGCTTTTATGGACAGGCTGGACCTGTCAGTCAACATTACTAAGTCCTATGTTTTAGCTGCGGTCGAAAAGTTTTAAAGCTGGTCACCATACTCTTGCTAAGGTCCCGGCTTTTCCTTACCTGGGAGTGGTATTTGATGACCAATACACTAGAGAGCCCTTTTAGAGGGGAAGCTGAGCGACCTGAATAAATCCATGGGGGCTATTACCAGCTTCGCTAACAGATTGGGTTCATGTCTCCGGAGGCCATATTGAAACTGTACAAGACCAAAGGCATTTCAAAAGTTTTATATGGTAGTAAAATCTGGAGGTATGCCCCCACTCACAGGTTACAGGTGGCTGAAAATAAGTTTCTGCGCTGGATCCTGCGAGTCCCCCAAGGTACACCAGCCTGGTCCCTGCACGAAGAGTTAGGGGTTGGTTATTTGGCGGATCAAGTGGCAATTAACCTTTACTGTGCTGGATAAAGATAGGGACATGTGAAAATAACGGTTTAAACCGCCTGATCCTTTCAGTCTGCCTGGCCATGGAATATGGTAACACAATTCCCTGGATACGATATGTAAAGGAGTCTTTTCATGCCCTAGGGAGGCCAGATATCTTTTGGCACATGAGACTTTAAACTCATATTGTAAAAGATTTACATCGTAAATTTTCTACTGGGCATCCTGAAAATATTGAACTTAGCAAACCCTCAGTAAGGGCTTATGTTATGTTAAAGTCTGTTTTGTGTGTGGAACCTTATCTACCTGCCCTAACTAGCTCTCATGACAGATTTCTAATCACACGTTTCAGATTTAATTGCCTACATTTTCTTTTAGCATCCCTGGCTGGATTTTTTTCCCCTAAATCAAAGAGGACCCTGTGGCTGCGATTTTAGATCTCCACAGGACACGTTACACTTTGTATTATTGTGCAAATTCTTCTTGTTGCCTAGAAGACGATTTCTCCAGCCCTTTCTAAAAAGTTTGAAGTTTAGCCATGCTAAAGTGGCACTCCTGTACTTACAGTTGTTCCCAAACGCTTATACCCTATGTGCAGTGATAAGCTTTCTGCGGGCCGCTTACAGATCTAGGCGCTCTAGAATTGATTGACCCCTGTGGGGCCTGCACTTATGAGGTTCCTTTTAGCTTGATGGCGTGTACAGTTTACGACCCCCTGAGTTTTATCAATTGTACCTATTTTATAATTTGGTGATGTTTTAGTTGTATGAAATGTTTTTATTCTATGCCGTGTATTTCCTCTTTTTACTATGTGATTGTGTGACTGTATCTTTTTATGGACACTTTTGCATCCGAATAAAGAAAGAATTATTATTATTACAAGAACATGCTCTCATTAAAAGTGTATCCCTGCAGTGTGTTTGAAGTACATTTTCTAGTCACATATTAATTTGCACACCCTGTAACCTTGCAAAACGTTTCTCACTGACGCAATCTTTCTCACTGAAGCACTCTATGAATTTCGAAATTAGGCTTGTCTCAAAGAGGATAAAAAAATGTAACTTGCTATCAATGCCTTCAAGAATAGCGCAGAAAAAATGTAATCGCTGCCATTGGCCGTTACTTAACTTCTTAATAAACATGCATGTCTAATGTTGTTGCACATCAGCAATTTTCCACCTGCATATGAAACACTCGGATTCCTGTCTGGCAGTGAATAACTTAAGATCTCTAAATATACATAAAACATATTGCCCTCCTGGGAACTACAGGACACCTTTCAGTGCTAATTTTATGAAAACCAATATGTATTTAAGTGTTAACTTAGGTTGCTTCAATTTCATACCTTGCAGGAGGCTGTATGAGATGCGCTTAGCAAATAAGCACTCTGAATGTAAAGGAAAGTAGTCACTTGGTTTTGACTATATACCTAGTAATAGACAGACAAAGAAAGCCCAGTATACCAATGCATCAATTGCAGAAATAAGTGTGTAAAACGAAGGACAACTATTTGCATCAATGTTGCCCAACCAGTAATTTTTCCTTCTGAGGTCAAGGACATGAGTACCACTAAGTTGGGTAGTCTGCAGGATTAGAAAATTCGGTGTGGATTGCGTGCTATTGAGATATACACAGAAGAAATAATAAAGGTGTGATCATAAAGAGTTAAAATCAAGACCCCAGACGGGGAAGCGGACTGTGCTCCTCACACAGGGAGGGGGGGTTGGGAGGAGTAACTGGACGTGGAGTGATGCAGCGGCCGTGCAGTTACCTTGATGTCACCACGTCGGGACGCAGGGAAGGCAGTTTTTCCCTGCACCTGGATTTCCTATGCAAGGGGGGGTGATTGTGCCTGTTCGTGGCCTGCTGGCCCTCTTTATCCCCCCCTCGCCCTAACCTGCGCGTCCCCTGATTGTGGGGGCTGCGCCTGCCCTTGGGGGACCAATCCTGGTCGCCCCCTTTCTAGCCTTAATTTAAATTAGGGGCGGGGGAGGGCTTCCTGGCACCGGACGGCGTTTGACCCGGGCCCCCATCGGGTTGGCTTCGCCTCCCCAGCCCAGGTTACAACCCCCTCCAGATGGCAAGTTGCCCCCTCCCCTTTCCTGCCCGCTACCAACCAACACTGCATTCCCTTTTACTTAAAATCACCACTGACAACGTGCTTTTGGTGCCTTAAAAAGGACCTGTTTATTCAACTTCGCATGTTTACACATTTGTTAACATTCCTGGACATAGCAACTGTTCCTCGTTCAATGTTCGTGCTATATATTTACATTATTTACATTTCTCTTGCAGTATGGACCCAGCCTCCTCAATTTTCCCGGGAGGGGAGGGACCCCTTGTCTGGGCCTCTGATTCTCGGGTCTAGGCTTCAACTTGCTACCAACTTGGAGGGTGTCCGTCTGGACCTGCCCGGGCTACAAGTGCTGTCCCGCTTGCCCTATACCCTTTTCGTGGGCCCTCCCTGCTCCCAGGGGTGCTTGCCGTGTGGCATCCCAAGGACCTTCATTGAGCATCTACTCTATCTCTCCTGAGGCTGAGTCCCTGCATCTTTCTCCCTCGGTACCCCTGCCGTGAGGCATTCCAAGGGTCCTGCGGGAGCATCACATCTACTCTTTCTATGGCGGCACGCCGCCCCTTGGCTCCCTCAGTGCCCCTGCCGTGAGGCATCCCAAGGACACTGTGAGAGCCTTCCATCTACCTTTTTGTAAGTTTTCTCTTTTTACTACCTTCCTTATGTTTGCTCCGCCACGCTTCCTACGGTTTCCCGACTGGAGGGAGCCCCCCCCTACCCCGGCCTTCCCTTCCGCTCTCAGTTGAACCCCATCTGTTCCAGTATCCCTACAATGTTCAGCAGAAACATGTCCATTCCTACCCCAGTAAGGTGTACTCAGTCCTACCGGTGATAACCTAGGGACCTCAGGTTTATGAAATCGTGCCTCACAAAACCCCACCCATTGGGTGGGGTTTCGTGATGTAATATTTTTGACCCAGGTCCACCCATGCCCACGCTTCCTCTGGCATTGGAGTCATCTCTTTGTCTGCGTTTGGCGCCAGCTCTCGGAATTTCGCCCACTGAAAACGAGAAACTGCATCCGCAATTGAGTTGTCTATCCCAGGGATGTGTCTTGCCCTAAGCGCGATGTTGCCCCTGAGCTGGCAGCCGATCAGCCTCCGCAGCAGGGTTGCCACTGCCGGGCATTTTGCTGATCCTGTGTTAATGGCCTGCACCACTGCGTGGTTGTCGGACCATAGCGTTATCTGCCTATTAGCTAGCCGCTGAGTCCAAATGTGGAAAGCCACCACTATTGGGAATAACTCCAATGCTGATATGTTCTTTGTGAGCCCAGCCCTCTGCCAGCTCGCTGGCCAGGCCCCTGCTGTCCATGCAGTCCCTAGGATTGCCCCAAAGCCAAACCCGCCGGCCGAGTCTGTGTAGAGCTCCAGTTCGCCTGCTTGCACCCATGGCTCTCGCCATATTAAAGTGCCATTGAAGTTTGACAAGAAATTTTCCCATTGCCCCAGGTCTTCCCTCACCCCGTGTGTGATGCGGATCCTGTGGTGCTTCCGTGTCATGCCCCTGGTCAGCCACGCCAGGCGTCTCGCGATGGCGTGCCCCGCTGGGATCACCCGTGTGGCAAAATTCAATTTTCCTAGCAGCTGCTGTATTTCTCCCAGAGTTGCCTTTTTCTGCTGCCTAAGTCTTCCTATGGTCTCCCGGAGCTCAACTACTTTTTCTGGTGGCAGTTTGCATGTCCCAGCCGTGGAGTCCAGCTCTATCCCCAGGAATGACAGCTTAGTGGTTGGTCATTCTGTTTTGTCCTGCGCTAGCAGGATCCCTAACTCTTGGGCCAAGCTTATGAAATTCTTTAGGAGGTTGTCGCATTCCCCTGAGCCTGCCTTACCAATGAAAAGGAAATCGTCCAGGTAGTGGACCCGCCCTCCCTTCGGGACGCGTGTTCCCAGTTCCCACTCCAGGAAGCTACTGAACGTCTCGAAGTGCGCACATGATACCGAGCACCCCATTGGTAAGCATTTGTCGTAGTAGTACTGACCTTCTAGTTTGAAGCCCAACAGGTGGTGGCTGTCTGGGT
The DNA here is from genome assembly GCA_963921515.1 of Calotriton arnoldi. Taxonomy (NCBI): domain Eukaryota; kingdom Metazoa; phylum Chordata; class Amphibia; order Caudata; family Salamandridae; genus Calotriton; species Calotriton arnoldi. The sequence goes on from CAWUFW010013180.1 coordinate 258,580, forward strand.
GTACTGGAAGTAGTCTGAAGGCTGACTCTATGTCTGATTTTGCCATCAGGGCGCCCTTTCCTTCCCGCCTAATAAGCTCTACTGCGTCGTCCACCGATGCGTAGGCCACCGTGCATGTTCCCTGTTCTAGCCACTCGTTAATGGACTCCCCTTCGGGGTGGGACAGGTGATGGATCAGCCGGAATTTTCCCGGCTCCTTTTTGGGCACCACTCCCAGGGGTGATACCACCATATCCTCCATTGGGGGGGAGGTGAAAGGGCCGGCCATCCGCCCCAATTGTACTTCCTTGTCCACTTTCTGTTTCGCCACCCCGGGGTTGTCTCTCACTGATTTTAGATTCAGGTTCTCCAGGACGCACCTGGGTCCTTTGTAAGGGATCGGGAAACCCTACGTGAAGCCTTCTGCTAACAGCTGTCTGTCCTCTGCTTTGTGGTAGCCTTTTAACAAATGGAACAGCCTGCTTGTCTTGACGGGTGTCTGTAGCGTCTGTCCCCCGCCCCTTTCCCCGTTGCCCCTGCATGGGGGTCCTGCACCTCACTTCTTGGGGCCTGACTTGTCCTTGTTGGCCCCTGGCCCTGTGGCCCGTCTACAGCGTATTGTGGGATAGTTACCCCCGCATGTTCCACAAGCGTGTTTAAACCTGCATGATGCCCCCACTTACACTCGTCTTTGTCGAACTTCCAACATAGCTTATTTGATTTGTTCCCCGACTGGTTCTTCCCTTTGAAATCTTTTCCCTGCCCCTCAAATATGCCCTTACTCCTGAAGGGATGGAAATTGCTCTCCTTTGCCCCGACGCCTTCCCTTGCCGCCACCATGTGTTTGGTGAAGCCCTCCATGTCCTGACAGTCCCACCCCATAATCGGCCACACATGTTTTCCCTAAAACCCTCGTCGTATCTTAGCCGAGCATCGTCCTGATACTCCTGCTGGGCCTCATGTACCTTCTGTTCGTACAAGATCAGTGCCGCTGCGCTTTGAGGGAATTTCTCTATGAAGACGCATGCCAATGTTCTGAACGCTTTTAGCCAATTTTCTATTGACCGTTCTACTCTGGGTTTCCGGGTGACCCTCCTGTCATCGTCCTTCTTGTCCTGTGTTGCTAGGTCTAATCCTGCCTGCCGCACTTCTAGTAGTGAAACAATGTCAATTAATTCCTTTCTCCAAATCCTCTCCTTAACTGTTAGTGGGATGAGGTTGGCAAGCCCTAGGAGCTTTGTGGTCGTGGGGGGGTCGCTCGGGGAGAGACGCAAGTATTCACTTGCCTGCTTACCGTTAGTGTCTTGCCCACCGTCTTGTCTGCACTTGAGCTATCCACCCCCAATGCCTCTGTACCCCCGTATGTGGTTGACTCGGCTCCTGCCACTTCCCCCTGCTGCACCTGGTTTGCTGCCCCTGTTTCCTTGCTTGCAGTCCCTTTTGTGTGACTTCTTTTGTCCACTCTTTGGTCTGGTGTTGTGCTACCCCCTTGGATCCCTGTGCCCCACGGGGTGTTCCCAGGGAAGGGGGCGCCTGCTCCTGGCCACTGCCACCATAGCCCCCATGCTTGTGGATGCGCTGCCCCCCCATTCCAGGCCTCCCCCTGGAAATCCTGTTGCCCATGGCCTAGCCCTGCCTGCCACAGGGGGGCATGGGCCATGGACCTTGCATTGCTACATTGTTTACTCCCATCTGAGTACCCATGTTGACGTTTTGGCTTGGGTTCCCTTCTGCCCTTTGCCCTTTCCCGCACCCTCGCTTGCCGTTCAGTGCGCCATGCTTACAACTCTCTCTGTTGTCCTTGCCGTTTCGCCTCCCATGTCTGTCTTGAGGGGCAGCCGTGCTGGCTACAGACCCCTCATCCTCGCTGCTCTCTTCCGCCTCGGAGCTATCCACCTGCTCAGGAGACGCAGCCCTCTTGCTCTTGGCTTGCGGGGGGTTCCTACCCCGCTTCTCTGCTCCCTTTTTTCCCTTTGCAGGGGCCGCCGTTTTGGCTGCATGCCCCGTGTCCCTTGGTTTCTTGGGGGGTGGTCATGCTGGGGATGCCCGGCGTGGTCTCTTCTCCTTCCCCTGGGAACCATCCTTTATTCGCTGGTCCACCCAGGTCTGCCCCTTTAAAGCCACCAGCTCTCTTGCCTTATCCATCATCGCTTGAAGGTCGTCATCCAGCTCGGGCCCCCTTCTCTTCTGCGTTTGTTGGGGGCTGCCTGGTCCTCCCTGAAACGAGCCGGGGGCTGTGTGCTTCTCTTGGCTACTCCCCGCTTGCCGGCCAACCTTGTTGTACCCTGCAACTCTCTGCTTCTACTTTGAATTGTCCAAAAGTGCAACAGGTTTAACTGTTGCCGCTTGAGCCCAAAAAGTGTTGGGGTCCGGTGGTGTGGGTTGCGCTACCCTGCTGCTTTAGGCCACACAGGGTCCATTTTATTCAGCCCCAGCTGACTCTGTGCCCAGGGACCACGTTGCTTTTTTACCAAAATGGGACTTTAATCCACGAGCCCCACTCAGCCAGGCGATCTGCTTGCCGCGCGTTGACCGCGCCTTTCAAATTCCACAAAATTAGGCCCCAGCTGAAGCATACATTGAACCTGCCCAGGCACTGTTCGCGTCTTTTCTTTGCCGTGCGGCAAGCCGGAGCCCTCAAACCTGGCCTCCCCTGCCGCCCGCGGGCCTCCTGGCTTCCAACTCCGGGGATGGTTAATCGATTTCTGCCCTCCGGGGCTGGATTCCAGCTGCCCCCACTCTCCGTTCCGCTTTGGTCTTGGGCGGACCATGCTGCTGCCTCCTGCGGTCGCTGGGCGAGTCCGAACTCGGTCTGACCTCGTACGTCCGGGGGCGCCTCCCGAGGTTCTCCGCTTCCGTTCCTCCTCTCCGCCGGCGGCCGGCGTTACTTATGGCTCCGCTCTCTGCTGCACGCACCGCAGGCATCCTTCTTTGTCAGATGGCTCCGCTTTCCCACACCGGTTCTGGCCGCACTCGCTGCTTCGCCTGCCTTTCTCCCGGTACCGCGATTGCTGAGCGGCTGGTTTGTGAGCGGGGAGAGGGTGGGAAACCGGTCCGGGCTGGATTCAGGTGGCAGCTGCTTGCTAGTCCGGATCTGCTCGGTCGTTCAGCTGTCTCGGGTCCGGATCGGCTCTGCAGTAAGTCTTCTTTCCTCCTTCTTCGTCTGCTCCAGCCCGATTCTTGGATTTCCTATGCGAGGGGGGGTGATTGTGCCTGTTCGTGGCCTGCTGGCCCTCTTTATCCCCCCTCGCCCTAACCTGCGCGTCCCCTGATTGGGGGGGTGGCGCGCCTGCCCTTGGGGGACCAATCCTGATCGCCCCCTTTCTAGCCTTAATTTAAATTAGGGGCGGGGGAGGGCTTCCCGCCCCCCGGACGGCGTTTGACCCGGGCCCCCATCGGGTCGGCTTCGCCTCCCCAGCCCAGGTTACGTCAGGACGCAGGGAAGGCAGTTTTTCCCTGCACCTGAAGAGGAAAGGACGTCGGTCGGCCCCAGGAGCTCCATCAGGGACTGATATTGAGTGTGGAGTTTCACAGTTGCAAGCGTCAGGATGCCTCCCACATTTTTATGTCAACAAGGAGATTGACCATAAAGAGGGCTTGGGCCCCTGTCGCACCACCCATTATAGCATGGCTGGTGCAACTGTTGCTCGTGGGCTGCCCCAAGAGAGGTACGGAAGCGGGGGGCCTACTTTGTTGTTAAGTTGGCCTGACTGGGTCAGCTTAGGGAGGAACAGGTGGTGTACTCTCAGGCTGCCCCCTCCGGTGAGGATATTTCATACGTAGTACTGCAGGATGTGTCTGGACCATTCCAGATACCACTGTCACCACCTGGTCGCAGGAGTTTTGTCTGCAAGTGGGAGAGACACCAGTGAGCAGCTTTGGACTGAAAAAGAGGGTTGAAGATCAGCCTCCTAGAGACAGCACCCCAAGGACAGGGGGCCACCATACAAAGATGGCAGCACACATAAATAGAAGGCCAGAGCACCGATGAGGAAATGGGGGAGCGTGCATGGCAGCAGCATTGCGGCATTGCGGGGTCTGACACAGAGTCCCACCCACTCAGCAGCATAGACGCAAGAGCAGGTTTGGAGACACAGGGCAGGGGGAGGAGCAGTTTGGTGGGCTCAGGAGAAGTTGGAGGTCATGCTTACCAGTAAGCAGGAGCTGAAGGGCCCAAGGACAGTGCAGCATGAGGCGGCAGCCCATGGCAGAGACGAAAAGAATTGAGGCCATGTTGGACTAGAGGAGGGCCTGGGCGGGGTGCTGGTGTTCAAGGATTCAGATCCTACAGGGTAGGTGCATGAGGGCACACACCATAGTAGATATTGGGACTTCTGTGACTTAGAGTTTAGGTGTTTACAATGACCAGATAGTCAGGTTCCTTTCAAAAGTAGTGCGGCAGATGGCGATGGCCATAAGAAGGTGTAAAACCCATGGCAGTGGTGAAGCGCAGGGTTGCTCCGAGGTCACTGGTTGTGAGTTTACAAGGCCAGGTGGAGGGCATTTGGGGACGCAGCAGAGGGCGAGACCATTCGTGTTGAGGAACAGATCACTGTCAGTGATAAATCGGGGAGTGGAGAAGATTGAGGAGAGTCACACCTTAGGTGTGAACTGGCAGTAAAGCCAAGTTTTGAAAAAAGGCCCTCTCTGAAGGGTTTCCTAAACTTTTTGCCTTCCTCCTACTCTTTTTCTGGCCTCATTTTTGTTGGCTTTTGGACTCTGGGCATTTTACTACTGCTAACCAGTGCTAAAGTGCATGTTCTTCTCTGCTAAAAATGGTTACATTTTGTATAATCTCAATTGGGATATTTAATGTATCTGTAAGTCCCTAGTAGAGTGCACTTCCTTGCCCAGGGCCTGCAAATTAAATGCTACTATAGACCTGCAGCACTGATTGTGCCACCCACACAAGTAGCCCAATAAACATGTCTCAGGCTTCCCACTGCTGAGCCTGTGTGCACAGTTTTACTGTCATTTTGACTTGGCATTTAAAACCCTTTGCCAAGCCTTAAACTCCCTTTTATTATACATAGGTCACCCCTAAGATAGGCACTAGGCATCCCACAGGGCAGGGTGCTCTGTAGGTAAAAGGTAGGACATGTATTAAGTTTTGCATGTCCAGGTAGGGAGAAACACCTAAATTCGTTTTTCACTACTGTGAGGCCTACTCCTCACATAGGTTAACATTTGGAATTTCTTATTACACTTTTCAGCTGTAATTCCTGATTAGAAAGGAGTAGCCCTCTCATGTTTATATCTTGAAATGGTAATGAGAAATCCTTTGTACTGATACAGTTGGATTTGACATTTCTATTTTAGAAATGCCACTTTTAGAAGGTACAAAAAGAACAAATAATTCTGAACAATGTCAAACACTCACCCCCAGTACAGAGATCTGGGCCCGAATCCATCGTTTTTTTTCTCACCACGCCATTCCAGTGGGACACAGCCATATGCAAATCAGTATTGACTCTGCTCCCCATGGGATCAGCCCAGCCCGAAATGCCAGGCCAGGTCCTCCTCGGACCGGAAAAAAGATGGATTAAACTCATATCTGTGATTGGGGGTGAATGTTTTATTTGTTCAGCATTCCGTCCATCATATGTTTTTTTTTGCTAAGTGGGAAGGGTATACCCAGACGTCAGTCCCGTGCTCACTGTGGCACAGGATTCAAGTTAGCCTGGCTGATGAGGGGTGATGCCCCAACTGGTCCCAGGATGCTTGTTTCTGGTCCAGGGAGGACCTGGCCTGGCAGTTCAGGCTTGACTGTTCCCATGGGGAGCATGGTCAAGACTGATTTGCATATGGCTGGGTCCAAACTGGGGTGGCTAGGTGAGCAAAATTACTATGGATTAAACATAGATCGGTGATTAGAGGTCAATGTTTGATTTGTTCGGCATTCCGTCCATCATTTGTTCTTTTTGCCTTTGTCGCCCTAAGTGGGAAAGATATGCCCAGACATGGGACCCATGCTCACTGTGCCACTGGATTCAAGCTAGCCTGGCTGATGAGGGGTGATACCCCGAAACTGGTCCCAGGATGCTTGTTTGCAGTCCAGGGTGGACCTGGCCTAGCAGTTTAGGCTGGACTGTTCCCATGTTTAATCCATAGTAATTTTGCTCACCTAGCCACCCCAGTTTGGACCCAGCCATATGCAAATCAGTCTTGACCATGCTCCCCATGGGAACAGTCAAGCCTGAACTGCCAGGCCAGGTCCTCCCTGGACCAGAAACAAGCATCCTGGGACCAGTTGGGGCATCACCCCTCATCAGCCAGGCTAACTTGAATCCTGTGCCACAGTGAGCACGGGACTGACGTCTGGGTATACCCTTCCCACAAGACTGATTTGCATATGGCTGGGTCCAAACTGAGGTGGCATGGTGAGCAAAACAACAATGGATTACACCCAGGTCTGTGACTGGGGGTTAATGTTTGATTTGTTCAACATTCTGCCCATCATTTGTTCTTTTTGCTTTTGTCTCCCTAAGTGGGAAGGGTGTGCCCAGACGTGGGTGGCGTGTTCACTGTGCCACTGGATTCAAGCTAGCCTGGCTGATGAGGGGCGATACCCAGAAACCGGTCCTAGGATTCTTGTTTCTGGTCCAGGGAGGACCTTGTCTGGCAGATCGGGCTGGACTTTTCCCATGGGGAGCAGGGTCAAGACTGATTTGCATATGGCTGGGTCCAAACTGGTGTGGCATGGTGAGCAAAAAACAATGGATTAAACTCAGATCTGTGATTGGGGTGATTGTTTTATTTGTTCAGCATTCCGTCCATCATATGTTTTTTTTTGCTTTTGTCCCCCTAAGTGGGAAGGGCATACCCAGACGTCAGTCCCGTGCTCACTGTGCCACAGGATTCAAGTTAGCCTGGCTGATGAGGGGTGATGCCCCATCAAGATGCTCACCCACGCACACAAGGCCCTCTACGGCACCGGACCAGCATACCTGAACAGCCGACTCAAATTCCACGCACCCCAAAGGACCCTACGATCAGCCCAGCTCTCCTACGCCGTGGTCCCCCGCACCAGAAAGACCAGATCGGGAGGCCGCTCCTTATCCTTCCTCGCGGCCAAAGCATGGAACACCCTTCCGCTCCACCTCAGACAGACAACATCGCTCCCCATCTTCGCAAGAAACCTCAAAACCTGGCTCTTTGACAAGACCCCCTCCTTGATGGATGGAACCTGCACCCCCCCCCTAGCGCCTTGAGACCCTTACGGGTGAGTAGTCGCGCTTTAACAAACCCCTGATTGATTGATTGAACTGGACCCAAGATGCTTGTTTCTGGTCCATGGAGGACCTGGCCTCGCAGTTCAGGGTTGACTGTTCCCATGGGGAGCATGGTCAGGAGCATGGTCAGGACTGATTTGCATATGGCTGGGTCCAAACTGAGGTGGCATGGTGGCATGGATTACACCCAGGTCTGTGACTGGGGGTTAATGTTTGATTTGTTCAACATTTTGCCCATCATTTGTTTTTTTTGCTTTTGTCTCCCTAAGTGGGAAGGGTGTGCCCAGACGTGGGTGTCGTGCTCACTGTGCCACTGGATTCAAGCTAGCCTGGCTGATGAGGGGCGATACCCGGAAACCGGGCCCAGGATTCTTGTTTCTGGTCCAGGGAGGACCTGGTCTGGCAGATCGGGCTGGACTTTTCCCATGGGGAGCAGGGTCAAGACTGATTTGCATATGGCTGGGTCCAAACTGGTGTGGCGTGGTGAGCAAAAAAACAATGGATTAAACCCAGATCTGTGACTGGGGGTGATTGTTTTATTTGTTCAGCATTCTGTCCATCATTTATTCTTTTTGCTTTTGCCACCCTAATTGGGACCGGTATGCCCAGACGTGGGTCTCGTGCTCAGTGTGCCACTGGATACAAGCTAGCCTGTCTACTGAGGGGTGGTACACTAAAACTGGTCCCAGGATGCTTGTTTCTGGTCCATGGATGACCTGGCCTGGTAGTTCAGGCTGGACTGTTCCCATGGGGCCCAGGGTCAAGGCTGCTCTGCATATGGCTGGTCCAAACTGGGGTGGTGTAGTGAGCAAAAAAATGATGGATTAAACCCATATCTGTGACTGGGGGTGAAATTTTGATTTGCTCAGCATTGCATCCATCGTTTGTTCTTTTTGATTTTGTCTCCCTAAGTGAGAAGGATATGCACAGATGTGGGTCCCATGCTAAGTGTGCCACTGGATTCAAGCTAGCCTGGCTGATGAGGGGTGATGCCCGAAACCAGTCTCAGGATGCTTGTTTCCAGTCCATGGAGGACCTGGCCTGGCAGTTTGGGCTGGACTGTTCCCATGGGGAGCAGGGTCAAGACTGATTTGTTCTTTTTACCTTTAGAAGGTGGGCATTTCTCTGCTCTTAAAGCTCTGTGTGCCTGCAACCTGTCTCCAATACACATCTGGGGTGGGTGACAGCTTGACTTTGTGCATTCCATCTAGGCAGCAACACACTAAGGAAGGTTAGGTGTGTTGGAGTGCCCACCTGCATCCTGATGGCTCATCCTGTGCAGGATGGGAGTGAAGAGCTGACACACCTGAATAGGCAGTGTTCTGTCCCCACACAGAGGGTTCATTACCCCCCTGTAATAAGTCTGGAGACAGGGCTGGAAAGAAAGGACCTCAGTGTGCTTCAAAGACCCTTCTTTGAAGTCACCCCCACTTCAACGGCACAACTGGGTATAAGTACTGGGTCTCTGACCCCACCACATCAGACACTTCTGGACCTGTAAAGAACATCTGTCAGAAGAACTGCTGTGCTGCTACAAGGACTGTCACTCTGTTGGACTGCTGCTCTGTGAGAACTGTTTTTCTACTGTGCCTGCTGCTCTCTGACCCTGTTGAAGAAGAGCTTGACTCCGCCTTGAACTCAGAGTGATCTCCAAGGGCTTGTTGGCTTGCCTCCTGTCTGTTTTCTGAGACTCAGAGATATCAGAGTCTCACCACCTGCTCTTGTGCCTGGTTCATTGGAATTGGAAGCAGGAGCTTGTTACAGTTGAACCAACGCATCTTCTGTCTATGTGCAGAAGAACCGACGCATCAATACTCTTGCATGAGCAGAATCAGTGCGTTGCAGTTGGAAACAGCACATCGCTTTAAAGAACTGACACATTGGAACCAACGCATCACCGCCACTGCAGTGTGGGAAGATTGATGCTTCCCCTCGACTACGTGGAGAAATCCGGCATGTTTCAGCACATCATCTTCGGAAACAACTCATCGTCGCCACTGCGTGAACAAAATATACGCCTCACTTCGATTGCTTGATCGACACTGAGATATTGCTCGGTTGTACCCCCATCTCTCTGTTGCAACCAGGACCAAGGTACTTTCTTCAGTGGGCCTTGCATGGCTCCTGTATCTGGCCAGCATGACCAGATAACCCCAATGGGCACTTATTGCCTGTATGTGCTATTTTTACCATTAATCTTTAAAAATTCTTATCTCAACTTCTACTTTGGATTTTTGACGTTTTGCTCTTATTTTACGTTTAAAATTCATATTTATTTTTCTAACCTGGTGTGGAGCCTTTTTGTGGTGTTTTAATTGTGTTACTGGGTGTTGTGTTGCACAAATTCTTTTGCCAATGCCTCCCAAGTTAGGCCGGACTGCTATGCGCAAGCCACCAGAGGGTGAGCACAGGTTAATTTAGGTTGTGCATCTGACTTACCCTGACTAGATTTGTGGTCCCTACTTGGACAGGGTGAAAACCTCTGCTAATTAGAAGCCCAATTTCTAACACCAAGTGTCCTGATTCTAAACAGGGGCATCTCATTTGGAGATGTGGACATAGGTGGGGAGGCCAGTGACAGTGGAGATGGTGGCCCTTGCATCAGGGGTGCACAACCACACAGGAGACGGAGCCTCGAAGGGCGACCCGAAGAACAGATGCTGTACAGAGGGATACAAGAGAAGAGGGAGGAAATTTAAGCACTAGAGGAGGGGTCCAGAACGTGAGCAAGATGAAGAGTAGGCAGATACTTGGAGGGTGGATGATTGTGAACAGTGCAATTAGCTATGCTGGAAAGGAAGCGAACATAGGAGAGTATCAAAGGAATCCTGGAAAAGGGAAGATAGCAGCAGTGCAGACAGAAGAGTTGAGGGCAGTGGTGGTGTGGGGTGGGGTCGAGTGTGACATGGAAAGATGTGCTGGGTCGAAGCGGATATGTGGGAGGAGGTGTGTCAGCGGCAGACACCCCACAACCCCACCCCTCCCCCCTCTGCTGCCAGCATAAGTTGTCCTGCCAGGGATACAGTACTGCAACCCATGGGACTAGATAGGCCCATAAGAAGTTATTTGATGTTGCCTTAAAAAGAAAAAATATGGGCAAACGAATACGTGGACATAATTAAGCTGCTGAATCAGGAGGCAAAATGTAAAGAGGATTTAAAAGAGGAAGAAAGACACCTGGCTAAAAATCCCACAGTCCCTACCAATGTTGAATCCTGGAGAGCTGCAATCACAATTTACACCAGCTTATTTTCAGAAGCCACCAGATTGCGGTGTATTTTTTTGGAATTATCTGAACGTCATTAGGATGGCTAGCATAACATTTCGGGCCTTAGACTGACTCTGCTACAATGTGCAATTTCGGTGAGGAAGAGCACATCCATTGGGAAATCGTGGGGTGAAATAGAGTCTGAGCTGTGGGGGAAGTACCCAACCAGGCCAATCCAGTCAGCTCACACTGTGACTGGTTTACCCATACCCTATCAGCCCTTTTCAAGTGGTTCCACTCCAGGAGGGTTGGGAGGAGCAAATAGGCTGGGCCCAACTGGGGCATGTTGGAACTTCAACAAAAGGGCCAGCTTGCGTTACTCTTGTAAGATTTGACATGACTGCTCGAAGTGCAATGGGCGATATTCAGTGTTAAAATGTGGAGATGGAGCAGGCCAAGCATGTTAGGAAGGCAAGGGGGTGATGCCAGCGGGCCACAATAAAGGGTAGCTATTCCTGTTCGACCAGCATCCATGCTTCCTTGGTCGTAGAGGTACCCAGACGGGGCTTCAGCCCCACTGCTGTGGAATGGATTTAAGAGGGGGTTCAGAATACCATAAGCTGGAAGAGCTAAATGGCAAAATGCTGTCACTCAAAATGACTAACATCCCAATTGGGCAAAATTGGGAAAGACACTGTCACCAAATCAATGGGTGAAAGGGCAGGACCAGATACCCAAGTAAAGTATGCTGTGTTGTGGACTTGGATATTTGTCCCTCTTATTTGTTGATGAACTCTCAAGATACTTATATACCAGAAACAAGCATATCCACCCCCAATACATCCACGTCATCATGTCAACCCCAGCAGCCATCTCTATGATAATGTATAATAACATAGACAATGGTACCAACCGCTGCTGGGTGCAAGAACTTTCACCATACTAATGCACTCACATCCCTCATTCATCATCACCAAGCCCCTGCTGTGGTATGTACTGCCTTGCTTTTCTACTGGGAAGAGAGCCTTGGGTCACTTCTTCTGATGTGTTGCAACTTGTTCTTGTATACAGGACTGATTGCAGCTGCATATAACTTCTATGACTGTCTGAAACAAGCTGACTGCCAATCCGTTGCCTGGATTTAGAGGCCTTGATGCAATATACAAATTAAGTTGTAGACTGTGAAAACAGGACACCGATCATCATTCCGGCTTCCTCATTTACATGCGTGATCCTGAGCACACAACTTGCTCTTTTATGCACCTCAGATCCCTTATCTGGAAAATACAGGATGCACAAGCAATGATGCAGGAGGTGGTAGGGGGCACAGTGCAAGCAATAAAAATGGGCATAAACCCCCAAAGATAATTGTAGGCAAACAGGGGGGGGAGTACCATCGGGTGGTATACCAGAATGAACAGCAATGCATTTAAAGCTGAGCCCTGTTTCAATATAACTTTAAATGTATTCATAGGCATTTATTGTATAAAACTGAGTGTTATTTTTCACTCTTCATTCCCCTCTCAATGGCAGTGAAGTGTTCCAAGTTATTAAACACAATTATTTTTGTAAGAATATGTCTTTGGATGCTTGAAGAACGATTCACATGCTTGGAATGTGTTGTGAAAATGATAGTCTGTTGATGGAAGGGTGGGTTCGGAAAGAACAAATATTGGAGGCAGATAGTGCAAGCAATGGCACTGAGGAACGCAAAATTTTTAAAAGTAACTGAATCACAGCAACGGATGGACACTAACAAAACAAACAATGTGCACCTGATCCATGCTCCATTGAAGGGACAAACACACAAAAAAGAAAGTGAAACCGGCAGGTGCTGACCAATGAGAAGCAAGGAAAGGAGCGTGATGATTAAAGCGACCAATGGTAAGTAATGGGAGGGCTGTAGGCCACATTTACGTTTGAGTTAACAAAAGATCTCAGAAGTGACAGGGCATGCACTGTCCCAAGCAAGACCTAAAACTATGATGGCCTGACCCATAACGGCTCCCATTAGTAAATTGTGGGCATAGTGAATCAAGGAGTGACTTTCTCAGGTACAAGCCCAGGTCCCTCAGTGGAACAATATAATTTGATGCCTTGTTGCAGGATTGACAGGACTTGGTAAAGCAATGTATGAGTGCATGGTTTCTCTTGCCGCCAACAGGTAATTAATTCTGTGCCCATCACCCAGCAATAACAAACACAAACATAATGAACCATAGATATTTAGGACTGGGGCTTTGAAATAACTCCCTGTGGTTCGACCCATAAAGCTTTGGCCCCTCAACTTCAGTGCTGATGGTGGCCATCGGCAACCACCAGCACAAATGATGTACTGGAGAGACTTCCCTGTGTGAATCGTCATACCTGTCTTTAGGGTTATAGGATGAAAAAAATGTTCCTGAGAAAAGCACATGTAGCAAGATCATTTAAGGACACCCCCAAAGTCACTCTTTTTTAAGTCAAAGTCTAACAGGGGACACGCTGAAAGCTTACCTAGGAAAGCATTCTGCCCATTGTTACTGTTGTCTGTGTGATTTGTCACTCCCAATTGCTTGCTTTCTATTCACTGGCTTTAATTGTTTTAGCCCATCCAGCATATGTTTGCCCCTCTCGTGGAGCATATCCTGTTTATCACAGCTCGGATTGGCTCCTTTTATTTTTCCACAGTGCTTGCGTTTCGGGGACTCATTTTTTAGGTTGAGCCTAGAGTAGCGCGCAAGCGCTGCTTCTGGCGAAGCATTATGTAGGGGATTCGAAAAGCTGACCAGACGCTCATGCGTCATGGCCTTTTTCATGCGGTTACCCGCGCGGCCGACATCTGTTTCCCATTATCGTGCCCAGACGCGGGCACGATAATTGAAACACATGCCTGCCGTGCGGGTAATCGCAGGCAAAGGCCATGACGCATGAGCGTCTGGTCAGCTCTGCAGGCTGCCGCGCTCGTTTGTCTTGAAGATATTTCAGAGCATCTTTCCAAATGTTTCAGAACTCTTCTCTTACGGATATTTCACAGCACTTCTCCGGTCAAAGATGTTTTACGGACCCTTTCCTGTTACATATGTTTCAAAGCACTTCTTGTAATGAAGATATTTCAGATCACTTCTCCTGCTGATATGTCAGAGCACTTTCTCTGTTACAGATGCTTCAGAACACTTCTCTTACATGTGTTTCTGAGCACTTCCTGCCCTGAAGACACTTCGGAGCGATTGTGGTGAAAGTATTTCCGGGCACAGCTGTTAAAGTTTTTTCAAAGCACTTCCTTTGCTAAATAGTTGTCACACTATTGATGAATTTACTTTTCAACCCTTCTTCAGTTCACAGCATTTCACAACATTTCTGAAGCTGTATGAGTGCAGTTCTCCCACTCTAGGCGTTTCATCGGACTTTACGCGCTGAAGGTATTTCAAAGTAGTTCCAATGGTGAAGATGTTTTCATGTCCCTTATTGCGCCGAACATATTTCATTGCACGTGACACGCTGGGGGCACTTTAATAAAAACATTTTTTTTTAAATGCGTATTCCAATAAAAATCTGTAACAATTAATTTGAATACATTTAATGGCATATCTACTGCTCAAGATATGTATTTATGTATGTATGTGCATGTGGCTGCGCTAACATGTCATCAGAACCGCTTCGCAGCGCTCTTAGGAGGGATGGTACAAAAGATTACTTCAGCAAACTACATAGCAAGGACGCATCCTAAGATTATAATCGAGAACACTGGAAATATGTGACAGGGGAGGAGTACATTGTGTGGCAGGGTTGACTAATTATGCGGCAAGAAAAGGCAAGTTATGTAATGACAATGGAGCACATTTCGAAGCACCATTACGTCACTACTTTGTTATTTTATACATGTTAAAACTGAATATGCAAAGGTTTCATTTCGTTAATATCGGCTTGACACCTAAATATAGCACTTGGCAACTCAAGGGTGACCTGCCTCTTCGGTAAGGCCTTCCACTGGGGACAACAGGTGTGGTAGCGTTTTTAGTAACTTTTATCTGGTTGAAGTAGAAACAATTTTTTTGTCAAATATGCAAATTAAACAGAAGATGACAGATGAAGTGGCAAATAGAGTGAATATATACAAGGAAAAAGCGGCGGCCACGGAATCGCATAAATCCAGTGGCCCTGGAGTGCTTGAAATAAACTCGGTGAATTAGAAGAGGTTGAGGGGCTGTGCCCTAATAGCGTGTTGGGGGAGGAGTGTGGGATCCCCATGGAGTCTGGTATGGGCGAAAGGCTTCTTTGAAAAGCTTTGTCTGCAGCGTTCCTTTAGGAAGGTGTGTAGAGCCGTGCTCTTCGAACGGGGTCCGCGCCATCATTTGAAATTCAGAGTGCTTCTTCTCTTAAAGCCAGTCCCCCGCGTGTGAGTGCGGGTCTCAGAGCGCGAGCGCCTTTCTGTGCTGTTCTGTGACTGCGCGCTGTTCCAAGGGTTGGTGTGCATCTGGGTTCTGATGCACGCGTTCCTTGTAGGTGCATTAGGTTGTCTGTGTATTGACGTGTGTGTTTAGTGGGCTGTGTTTGGCTGTGTTCGCATACCGATTCAAATTATTGGTTGGCCGATGCTTGTTCTGTGGCACTATATGTGTGTTTGTTGGTCGCTGTCTGTTTGTACCTCCGCATTTTTGTACGTATTCGTGTTGGGCCGTGTACCTAGTAACGTGACTTTTCTTCGTTTGATGAATTTTGTGTATGTTTTGATTGCCGTGTTTTGAATATTTTACAGATTTGACTATGTTTTCTGTGTGTTTACGCCCGCACGCCTTTTTTTGGTCTGTGTGCGTGTTGGCCAGTTCGAGTCCTTGTGAATTTTCACCTCTATATCTGTCAGCGTCTGTGCATTAAGATTTGGGCTTGAGCGTCATTTGGCTTGCATGTTTGTGTGTACGTGTGCTTGGCTTGCATGCGTGTGTGTGTGAGATGCTCAGCGTATTGCTCCGTGTCTTCTGTTCGCTGTCTTTGTTACTGTGTGTTTCATATGTGTCAGTTTCAGTTTTACGTACTTGAAAATTCAAAAAGAATATTTAAAAAAGTTCTACTTCATTGGGTGTTTTTTAAAACATTTTTTGAAAGAATAATTAATTTACACTGTATAAAATTGGATTAAAATAACTATTGGGCAATAAGTGAAAGATTCATGTTTACGATTAAAGAAAATAAAAGGCAAACTGATCGCCCAAAAACTGAAGTTGCAGCACTCTAACTGGAACATGGCTGCCAAAAACGACTAATCCAAGTCAAAATGCACATGAAAAAGACAGCTGCAGGTTTATCCCCTTTCAACGAAAAGTTTCAATCCATATATGTTTGCGCAGTGCAGCTCTTACCTGACTATGCACTGATGACCCCAAGGAGGTTGCTTTAAGCGCAAGAGCCTCGCAATCAATTTATTTAAGAGCCTTGCACTTAAATTCCCTCGTGTAAACGTGCATTGTGTGCAGCGCCGACTCGTGCACGCTCTTTTAGTGCATTTCTCCCTAATCACGTCTAATGAGAACGCCGAGCTCTTTCGTTAATAAAAAAGTGAAAACAGAACGCATCTTCATTAGGGTAATTGACTGCTGTGCTCAAGACGCCTCTAATTGAAAAGGCAGTCTATTTCAATAGTGCGGTTTAAGAGCTGATTACATACTGTAACCAAACACGCAGGCACTAATAGCCAGGCGCCCAGGATAGTGTGGGGGACCGGAGTTTAGCTGATGCGCCCGCATTATTGTCGATCTGTAGCAAAAGTGCATTTCTGCAACAGGAACTCCCTGCGCTCAACATGTGCAAACAAATGTGCAAAGCAAGCGCCCACCATCGAATCAACAACCACGGTAAACAGTCCATAAAAACGTCGGTTAGTAGAAAGACAGCTTACCCCCATGAAAATGCAAAATCATAATTGCACACCTGCAAAAGCCCCTCCCCCTTTAAATGATAACCGGTAAGTAAATGCACTGAGAAGGCTTCCCCTGAAAATGCACATCTGGATGAAAATGCACGGAATGGCTGCCCGACTAGGGTGACCAGAATTGTAAAGCCAACAAGCATTGGCATAGCCAATAGGTCTCGCTTTTGGGACCTTATAAGTATTTAGTTATGGAACACAATATCCTTGGTGCAACAACATAAACTGTTGCATGGTTAAACACTTATAAGGTTCCAAATGCGAGACCTATTGGCTATGCCAATGCTTGTCTTTTTCCTGAAGCCCTCCACAAGAGTGCACGTGTTTTTACTCGTCTCCATTGTATGCTTCCCCCCCATTCTCCATGCGATTCATGTTGCTCTCACACACTTTGTGCTTTAGTAAAACCCCATACAACATACTACATTTATTCGCATAGAAATTTCACAGGCCTGGGAAATGTGATTGGAAATAGTGCAAAAAATGACAGCATTTGAGGCAGATTAGGCTCAAATGTATTCGACAATAATGATCAAGATTTGGAAGCATCTAAGAGAAGAGTGCAGTCCTGTGCAGATCTCATACATTTGGGGCTCACTGATGCTCTGTCTGAATCCTTTCTCAGGCTGGATTCATGCTTGCAGACAGTGCAGTCTCCCTCTCCCAGCTCCCCTGTTAGCCTCCTTCTCTTCAATGCCTGGAATGTAAGGTCTGATCTTATCGAACCCACAAAGCAGACACGGTTGCAGATGTTGTCCTTTACGATGCCTGCTTCAGAAGGATGCTTTCTGCACCATGTGAAGATATAATTTTAAAAAGCATTGGAAAAGCCAATCGGTCTGGGCAATCTGAGAGCTATAGGCGTTGTCAATGTTTTTTAGTTATGTGTTATGGAGTGGAGTGGATGTATGTGGTGCGGAATGGCATTTTGTGGGTTGGATTGGAATTGTTTGTTGTGGCATTGCGTGGCATGGAATTGTGTGGTGTTGAGTGAAGTTATGTGTAGTAAAATTATGCGGCACAGATTTGTGACAAGGTCTCTGATAAACACATGCAAGTAAAGTCTGTATAATACACACACATAGAATTAAAAGAGATTTATTTTAACTTATTGCACTGGGTTACTTTGTTTACATTTCATTCCTCAGGAGTGGCTTGAAGGAGAAAAGCAAAATGCCTCAGGACATCAGAGGTATCATGCCGAGCACCAAATAACAGCAGCTTATAAAAACACCTTTAGAAATTTGAACAAATAACTTGAGCTCTTGTTTAATACCCAAGTCATTACAAGAGATCAGGCTGTAACATTTCCAACAGGTTTGGCGGGATGGGCTCCCATTGTTAACTGAAGAAAACGTTTCCTTTAACAAAGAACAGTTTTTTATGCACAGGTTGTCTCAGGAGACTGCAAAGTTATGTATTTGTTCTATTGGAAACCGAGCCCATAAGTCATAAAATAAACGGATACCTACGTTTAATTATGGATAGAGTGGAAGCACTTCTGTGTGTCCATGAGAGGGGTCAGCTTTGTATGTAGTATAAAGGGCATGTGTGTCTTCAAGAACTTTTTAATGTGTCACTTTTTTTTAGTTTGGGAAGTGCAAAGGCGTGTGGACTCTAAAAAAAATTAACAGAGCAAAACGGGTCACTGCAGACACACAGCCAAACCCCCATGTGATAAAACAAATTACATAGAATTAACAAATACAACATAAGATTTCATGTACTCTTTAAATGTAACATGAGCAGCTATGGTATCAAGAACAGAGACAAAATAGTCAACTATGATTCGCATCTATATGTTTTCATTATTCCATAGTGTGGAATCTATGGCGTGTTTGTGAATCAAATGATACTTGACCCCTGTGGCATCGATATCAACTGGCGCGAGTAGAGCCTGGGCCATTGTAACTTAAGAAAAATGATAAAGATTGGACAGCTTTCCTCAATGAAAATTTTTATATTTAGAATGTACATTAAAAATCGAGTATCTGTTCAGGTGTGATTGTAAGGCAATTATTCTACCACAATTGGGCTGCAGAAAAAGGAACGTGTTGAAAATCGGTTACTTAGGGACCTCTTCTCCTGAGAAACCGTACTTTTTTCAGTTGGTAATTCTGCTGGATAAACTCATTGACTTTTTCATAATATTTGAATATGGCAGACTTAATGGGGTAGGCCTCTTATTCTACTGGGTGGGGGGGGTCAGGTCGGAGTAGGTTTTAGGGCAGTGTAAGGGGTTGGGGTAGTTTAAGGGACAGCACAGGTGGGGCGGGGGGTGCGGGTAGTGTAAGTTAGGGTGCAGGGTTTTAGGCCTTAGGGCAGTGGGAAGGGAATGGGTAGTTGGGGAAATATTTAGTGTTGGGGGGTCGAGGTAGGTTTTAGAGCAGTGGAAGGGGTTGTGGTAGTTTAAGGGACAGCACAGGGGCAGTGATGGGGGGAAGTTGGGGGGAGGCAGGGTAGTGGCGACCTTAGCCACACATACCCCTTTACTATTCATGCCTATATCACGACATTTCGTGGTAAAGGCATACGTGGTAAAGGAATGCATGGTTAAGACACATTCGTGGTTGGGCTGCATGGTAGAGGCAAGCGTGGTAAAAACATTTGTGCTTCTATCATACAACCCCAGTGTACATGGGTTACGTCCTTTTTGCTGTGGTGTCCCTGCAGCTGTTTGTCTTGCTATGCTTTTTACCACAAGCAACTGGTGCCTGGGGGGGTGCAAGAGCGTTGACTCACCAGCATGCTCAGACAAAGTGAAAGAAGCTGCTGTCTTTGCATCATGCAGCATATGGGATGGCTGGGGCCTAGGGGGCCAAGAGCGTTGACCCACCAGTGCACACAGACAAAGACATATATGTTTGTTCTCCACGTTCCTGAAATGTAAACAGACAGACCGTGGAGACAGATCAAAGTGCGCATGTCTGAGCATCACAGGCAATGAGCATTTGAACAAACGAGTGCATTGCGCATGTGTGAGGGGCGTCTTTCATTGTTAACTCTCTCACACATTCACAATGCCATAGACATGCTGCGCATGCCCGGTTCAGTGCAGCATGTCTAAGGATAGGAGTCTGCTTGGCCTGTGATGTGCCTTAGCCTCAGGCCCTACTAGAAGCCAGGACAGAGCAGGGGGCAAGAAATGATGACCCTCAGCTCTATCTTGACTTCTGATAGGGCGTTCACTCGGCAGACTTTTAGCACTGAGAGAAGTAGAGTACCAGAGCCTCTGGAGAGGAGCTTTTACTGTGGAATGTCGGGTCACGCAAAGCAGGGAAGAGAAGGCCTTCAGAAATCTACCTTAAGGTGTCTTCCTCACACAACATCTCAATCCTCAACTCTACTCTCAACTCTATTCATAACTGGATGTCAGCTCATCAACTCATTCTAAATCCTTCTAAAACTGAATTCCTCCTCCTCTCTACCTCACTCTCTCCTCCTCCTGTTCAATCTTGGATGAATAAACTGAACTTACTGAACAACAAACCTATCGTTGTCGACAGCACTAAATCCCTTGGTGTCATTCTGGACAAAAGGCTCAATCTACACTCCCACATCAATTCCATTGCAAAGAATGCACGTCACCAACTGCGCCTTCTCTGGGGGATTCGAAGTTTTTTTTCCGGAGCAAGACCTAAAAACCTTGGTCCAATCTCTGGTTCTCTCTAGATTGGACTATTGCAATTCTCTGCTTGCTGGCCTCCCCAAATCTCACCTCTCCCCTCTCAAATCCATACTCCATTCAGCAGCTCGTTTTGTCTTTGGGGCCAAAAGAAGTGACCACATCACACCCATACTTTTTTCTCTTCGATGGCTTCCCATCGAAGCAAGATCAATCTACAAGACTGCCTGTATCACCCACAAAGCCTTGCACACTTCCTCCCCTCGATACCTGGCAAATAAACTTAAAATCTCTGGAGGCTCTAGACCTTCACGTAATGCGGAAAAATTACTGCTTGAGCCCCCCACCTTCAAAAGGGAAAGATCGATGGCTCAATCCTTCTCAGGCAATGCGGTCAGAATCTGGAACTCGCTTCCTCCACTACTCCGTACCACCACTTCTACCCGGACTTTCAACATTGACCTCAAATCTCTTCTCTTCCAAAGACACTTCCAGAATTAATACATCCCTTTTCATGTACCTCAAGGAAGTTCTTACAATGTTGTATATATGTAATCTATGCCTGTACGATCCTAATCCTATTGTGTTTTTGATTTTGGTGTGACTGCCATCTATTGTTTATTTTACTTTTTCATCTATCTTGTTTGTATCTGTAACGTGTAAGTATGTAAATTTTCTCATGTAACGTACTTGGTTCTATTGTGAAGCGCTCTGACACCTTTGGGTAAAGTCTGCGCTATATAAAATTGCATTAAATAAATAAAATAAAGAAATAAAGAAAGGAGCTCTGCCCTCATCAGCTGCTGTCCAGAGCACCACAGAGAGCGTGATGATGTGACAGACATTTATTGCTATGCACGCTTAGTAAGGGTGGCAAGTGATTGCGGCGTTTAATGTTTTTTTGTGAGGTGATTAGCACATCATTCTGACAGGTGATATTGTTTTTCGCATCACCCTTCTTGACCTTGAAATTGACTGAACGGACCAGCTTATTTTTAGCACCTTCCTGAAAAAAACGGGTGGTAAAGGTTTATAGAGGGATTAACTGTGTTCGAAGAGTGGTAGTGACGCTTTAACTTTGTAAACGATGTGCCCTCGTTCTCTTCTGTCATTCTTTTCATTCACTTGCCTTGTCCACCACTCACTAAAACTATGGGATATGCAAATAAGATATTGTTCGAATCACACAATTTTTTTAACTCGCACTAAATGGCAATATCAATAAACAGTGAATACGAGTAATTGGTGTTTCAAGGCTACCATGAGTTTATAATTAAGAGATTATTTAAATAAAAGCATTATAAGTAAGAGATTATATTTTAAGAAATCAAAGCACTGATGGCAGAGAGAGAGAGATAGCTGCGAGGAATAGTAATGGAGGAAAGGTCAGTGCGCAGCACAGAGGTAGTTTAAGTTGAGAACGGATTAGTCGGAGACAGGAGCAGAGAGACAGACTACAGAGAAGATGGATAGCAGAAGAGCTATAGCTGGGAGGAATGGTAATAGAGAGAAAGGTTAGCTGAGCAGCACAGAAGTAGAATTCACTGAGCAAGGATTGAGTGGAAATAGGAGCAGAGAACTTACATTTATAAAGAGCACTGCTGCCCGGAGGCGTCTAGGCGCTAGCCTACAGTGAAACAGAGACGTTTTAAGGCATGGGCATAGTGGGCTCTGGCCCAGGGCCCCAGCATTTTAGGGGGCCCCCTGATGTAGGTAGCTCTGTTCTGCAGAGAGTCTTGCCCTGATGACCTTAGATCAGAGGTCTTCAAACTTTTTGATGCCGAGACCCCCTTGTCAAACTTTTTTAGGCGTAAGGACCCCCTTCTGACAAAATTTCTAGAACATGGTACTCCTCATCATCGACAACTATCGACAACCATAATAGCTCCCAATTCCCACAGCAAATAATTTTACGGTGGGGAAATAATATTAAACAGTGTTTAGCAAACTAAAGGTCAGTGAGAGTGGGGGTGTAGTCAAAGGTGTAGCTAAAAAAAGGGCCTCATTTATGAGGAGTTGGCGTAGGGCAGTACCGCAAGCCTTCTTGTGGCGCTGCCCTATGCCAATGTGAAAGGGCAGGAATGCATAGTATTTATGAAATATGGTGCATTCCAGTCCTTTTCCCTTGCGTTTGCGCACAAATGGCTGCCTAGCATCCAGATAGGCAGGATTGTTTTTGTACAGGAAGGGCCACCTTTGTTCACAAAACAATACCTAGAGACGTTTTCCTTTACCTATGTGAGCTGCAGAATGCAGCACACATGGAAAGAGGAAAAACGAGGAGAAATGAAAACATTTCTCCTCGTTATGCCTCCACTGGGGAGGTGTCTGTTTTGGAGCTGCCCCAGGTTTACGTGATTTTGTAAATATGGGGCAGCATCAAAATTCATGGGTGTTGCATGGGATCCCCGCAAAGCCCATGGAACACCTCCTTGACGCAGAGTAAGGCAATGCAGTGACTTGCGCTGCTGTGTCTTACTCCATATCTATGAGTTCATGCAAAGCCATGGAGGGTGACTTTGCACTGCCTCATAGGTATGGTTGAGACGCTTGCGCAACCGGAGCATCAAAAAAGTGATGCTCTGGCAATGCAAGCCTCTCATAAATAAGCATCAAAATATTCTGTAGGTTTTTAGGTCTTTCACCATCAGGTATCTACATATAAAATAATGAGCAGCGTAAATGAAAAATACATTGAAAAGAATGTTGTTACTCAGTGGGGAAATGCACTGCAGTACATTATGAAACCTTTATTAGTTAATGCACTTTAGAGGTCTGTGTGTAACCAGAGAATTAAATCTTGATTGGTGCAGTGGAGAGTAGTGATGTGTATTTTTAGTGCAACGAGGTCCCAGCCTGTGACAGAAAGCACTGTGAATATGTAAGTGTACTGCATTACACACAGTGTAAGATAGAATGCTGCAAAACATCCAAATAGTTTTACTATAAAATGGTGCTTCCAAAATATAGATTTAAGTAATACCAGAGTGTATGTAATGCAATTTTTTTTTTTACATAACTGTCCTTCAACACCTCTTTAGTGGTACTAAGGGCTGTGTAAATGCCGTTAAAATTAAAAGCAAGCACTTCCCAGCCCAATTGTTAACTCTTTGCAATTCCACTGCAAAAACAACTCTTTGTCATCACAATCCTTGGAGTTAGTTATTTGATCAATTAAAGCAAGAACTGCTCCCAATAATCCTTTACACTTGCAGATTAACTGATATGCACATTTGCATTTCATTCAGGCAAGCAGCTGATAACGATCTAAATTAGCCAGCTGTCTTTTTCCAAAAGGAAAGCAAACGTTTTGGATTGCGAGGACAAGTGAAGCTGGGAATGCGCGATCCCATTTCCAGGACTCCACGGCCCCCTGGGGGTCGCGCCCCACAGATTGAAGACCTCTGCCTTAGATAATGTTTAAACAAATTGTTTTAAATACAGTTTTCCTTTAAATTATTTTATATGTGGGTGATGTGTGAGTATGACAGACATTTTGAAGAGAAATGTGTTTATTTCATGCAATATTCATAAAAAAAGTTTCTTTTAGATCAAAACCGGACCTCACGTTTGCGAAATGGGAGGGTGTCACAGAGATTATTTACAGTAGTATTATTGAGCTGCTGCTGTGTTACAGTATTGAAAACACACATCACTATCCCTGAATATTAGATATAAACACATTTAGAATTTGGACCAGTGTGTCTTTGTACTGTCAGTTACCTGGCCAAAAAGGGCATGAAAGACCTGAAACTGGATCATAAATTCAAAGCTGTTCCGAACAGGGGCCCCCAAAACACCTTTGGCCCAGGGCCCCCAAAATCCTTAAGATGTCCCTGCAGTGAAAGTAGAAATAAAAGATCAATATGAACAAACTGCGGAGATGACGAATAGCACAGGAGAGACAGAAAGCAGAGGAAAGGCAACATGGAAAACCAGTGAAGAGGGAGGGTAGCAGAGGAAAGACACACAAAAGAGATGAAGGTTCTGCAGAGAAGAAGAATAGCAGAGTTAAGGTCAAGGGACAGGTAAAAGAGAAGAATTTTAGCAGAAAGACAAACTGTTGAGAGGAAAGATAGAATAAACAGACTGCCGAAGCATAGAAAAGACAGACATCAGAAACAGACTTTAGCTCAGCCGCGGTCCGTGCAGGTAACCGAGGTGGGGCGTGGGGCCGCTTAAGGGGGTATTTCGAGAGACGATGCCGAGGGAAAATTAAATAAATAATTAATTTTCCCTCAGCATCGTCACTCGAAATACCCCCTTACCTGGCCCCACCGATGTTACATGCACGGACCGCAGCTACTTTAGCTGTGGAGCGATACAGACAAACCACAGAGAAGAAGGACGGAGAAGACATGTAGAGAGATAAAGACTACAAAAAACACTACAACCCTCTATCAATGATAACTGTGTTGTATATTAGCATCTCTTATTATTTCTGTTTTGGATAACTGTGCTGCAAAAAGCACAATTTCTTTAAAAAATTCTTCCTCAAGCGAATCAGACTTGTTTTCTTCACTTGCCCATGGGATCTACGTTTCCGATGCCCCACCACTTTCATAGTTCACCAGAAATCACTGAGGGGGGTGTAACTAATAAGTATGCACTCTGAACTTTGCAGCAAAATGTACTCAATTTACTGCAAAGGCACGACAAAGCCTAGCGTGTCACACATTATGAAAAAAGGGTCCCCTGAACAAAGAATTGACTGTATGCTTACTTTCCCTCACTTTGATCTCTTGACAGACCTGGAACATAAGAAGTCATTGATCACATTCATAATTACAGCACACTTTTTTCAGCTGTCATCCCCAGATTTGGAAGTGACTGCATCCCAAAGTGTACAGTTTATATAGAGAAAACGTACATAACATCAGGGTTATTCACACAGGTAACATACACTGTGAGTAAGTTACCCATGAAAGTTTGCTCTTTGAGTTAATTTACTACTTTGGGCTATTCCCAACATTGCAATATTGCAATATAAAGTTACTAAAAAATTAGACTTACACGTCTTCACCTCCATAAAAAGGGGGTGCAGATTTATGAGTGTAAGTTGCTACTGCCAAAAAGAGCCAATAGTAAGTCCAGCACACACATTGCCATCCACTGATACTGCAATACCCTTCCACAGGAAATATTTGGAGGTAGGGAATTAAAATAAAACACAAAGGAAATAATATTAAAACAAATTCTTTAAAATTGTTAAAAAACATAAATATAGTTTCATACTAAATTTAAAAAAATGTTTTTAAGTTTAAACAATTTTATAAACTTTTGGAATTTACAAATTAGTGTAACATTATATTTTTAATAACATAATTAAGATACTTTAAATAATTCTGTACATCACATTTAATAATTATTATTATATTTTTTAACTTTAGATGGGAATTTCCTTTTTAATTTAAACTTCAGAAAAATAATTTTAAATTAATTTAACATTCTTAAATTAAAGACTATTTAAAATTAAGTTAAAAGTGCTGTAACATTTTTATTTTTGTTCTACGTTTAAAATCATTATATAAATCAAATTTACAATGAAGTGTAACATTAACATATTTAACTATATATATATATCCAACACTCTTGTCCATAGGAATAAGAACTGGGTCGCGCTCATAGGTAGATCAAATTTCCTTTTTTATTTTCGGTCAACAAAGTTCATTTTAACCGAGAGACAACAACAACCAATGCGTTTCTGTGTCACTGAGACCTTGTTCACGGTAATGCCAGCATCTGCATTTCAGCCAATATAGGCATTTTGGTACATTGCCAAAAACATCATCATTTCCTGTTTTGCAAAGCTGAGCATTATGGGAGATGTAGTTTCAATAGGAATCTTAAACTCAATAGTGTGATAAAGGTGTACAAATAGTGTTAAAAACAAAGTGTTAAGACAAACCAAGCTCCAATTTTGTCATTTATGTCCGTATTGAGACTTATTCTCTCATGATGTCAATTCATTTGAGCATTTTATTGAGCGTCACGCCTGATCATATCAGTTTCATTTGATTTCCGATATCAATCAAACCCTCCAGTGGGTTGGTTCCTGGTTATTATTACTCATTATCCTTCTCAATTTCTTCCTCCAGTGGAGACATCAGATACAATTAACCAATGCCACCGCCCTTTGCATTATGTCATTGATCCATATTTCTGTGGCGTGTTTCCATTAGCGATCAACTATTGTGATTAGCATTTATTGGTATATTGAGCTTGGTATTTTTGGGGCAGTGTATGTGACCAGGTGAATAAATTTAGTGATGTTGAGAGGCGGAACTCCAATGGTTCATTTTATAGCATTATCCAACATTTCTTTACAAATGTACATAAAGTTCTTCACTTTGATTCAAACCATTTGGTGTAAAGTGCACAGGTCAAGAATATGGCGAGATTCTCTCTGTCTTAACTTTCTCTCCCTTTCACTGCCTCTTTCTGGACGGCTTACAGTTTCAATTGCGAAGAATTTTAGTTGCTTCCAATCTCCTCCATGGTGTGACTCCATGTGTTTTGATACCGCATTGCTGCGGTCCTTGTTTACAGTTGCTCAAACGTGTTCCAAGATGCGTTTCTGTAGCTCACATATTGTGCTTCCAACATATTTCAGGGAGCACGGGCATCCGATTACATATATTGCATACTGGCTTTTGCATGTAGTGAATTCCTGAATTTTCCAAATTCTTTCATTAGCCAGTTTTATTTCTTTGGTGTTTTTCGCAATTTGACACACTTTGCAACTGTGGCATTTTACAAAGCCCTTTGTGTTGAGCCACTGAGTTGATTTGCTATTCATTTTTTGGAAGTGACTGTGAACTAATCGATCTTTTACATTTATTGCTCTTCTGAATGTTACATTTGGGTGTTTCCCCATGATCTGAGCTGTAGTTGGATCTAGTTGGAGAATTTTCCAATTTTTACTCAAGATATCTTTAATTTGTTTGGATTCCTTTGAATATGTTGTAAAGAGCCGAATTGGTTCCGGATTATCAAACTTCCTTGGTGTTTTTGTTTTTAAAATTTCCTCTCGGTTCTTCAAATCGGTATTTTCCCAACCATTTTTTATCAAATTCTCTGGATATCCTCTTTGCTTAAATCTTTGTGCTGTCATTTTACTGTGTTTTTGCCATTGATCTGTTTCAGAGCAAATTCTTCAAATTTTTAAGAATTCACCATATGGGATATTTTGAATTAAAGGTTGCTGATGGAAGCTCGCTGCATGTAGTGTCGAATTCGTTGCCGTTTCCTTCCGATGTAACGTTGTGTGTATTTGATTGTCCCGTATGTAAATTTCCATGTCCAAAAATGTTACCCTTGATTTACTAATGTTGTAGGTGAATTTGAAATTTTCACTACTTTTTCGAGTTAAAAGTAGCTATATATATATATATATATATATTATCTACTGGCGGTCGCCAGTAGATAGTTATAGTTAAAACCTATTATCCATAGGAAATCCGCGACATTCTATTTGAAATAACGTTGGCGCCGGTTAACGAATCTTCGCGAAAGTTTCCAACTTGTTGGGGCGCTCCGGTCCGCTCCTATCCTGAAAGTCTCGGGGTGATACGTCAAGCCGGGGCCGAGAAAAAGGGGGTCCCAAAACGCATTTTCCCCATTCATTTTTCCATAGGAACCTTTAGTCGCAGCTACAGCCCGAACTGCTGAACGGAATTACACCAAATTTGGCAAAGAGGTAGCCCTTGGTTCAGTGTCGTGCCTTTTGCTTAAATGGTGTAAATCCGTTCAGTAGTTCCTGAGAAAATCAAAAGTAAAGTCACATATATATCTGGGCGGAGCCTAACCACACATGTCATCGTGAGATCTGATTGGCTGTCAGCACTTCATCCTGGAATTGCTGGCAGCCATCTTGGGACCAATATAAATGATAGTACCTCATTGAAATGCATTGTAGTGAATAGAAGATTTTGAGGGTCACCAAAAGGAGAACTATTAAGGGTGATAACAGGCTTTAGTTACATTAGAATTTATTTGTTGATGGTACCATACTAATTTTAGGAATTGTGGTGTATTCTAAGGTGATTTTACCATGTGAAAAACCTTCTGCTGGGATATCATGAATCATGTTTGAGAGAACACTTTTTTCTCATGCTTGTCCCATGGAGGTTTGGAAGGTGCTCCAGAAGCTAAAATGAGAGCATATTTTCTGTAAATTCACATTATCTTTCTCACTCATGTGAGAATGAAGTCTGACATTCTCAGTAAAACATGTACATCCAACAAGGGCAGAGACTGTCAGTTGATTCCTTTGTGTTCTACTGCAGCTTCCCAGAGTGTTCTAAAGAACAACTAGAGTGCTAACAGCCTTACTTATGACAAAAGTATGGCACACCTGAAGACATCTTGATTGGAATAAACTGGTAACACTTAAACAATTTAATTTAAAAAGGAACAAAATGATGGGGTTCATTTTGTCATAGAAATTATGGTTAGTGCTGTAGAAAGAAAAATTAGGACATGTTTCAAGTGTGATCTCAAATATCTTCCTATTATATTTCAACAGGAGCAGCCTGCCAGTTGATGCCTTTGTGTTCTACTGCAGCTTCCCAGAGTGTTCTAAAGAACAACTAGAGTGCTAACAGCCTTACTTATGACAAAAGTATGGCACACCTGAAGCCATCTTGATTGGAATAAACTGGTAACACTTAAAACATTTAATTTAAAAAGGAACAAAATGATGGGGTTCATTTTGTCATAGAAATTATGGTTAGTGCTGTAGAAAGAAAAATTAGGACATATTTCAAGTGTGATCTCAAATATCTTCATGTTATATTTCAACAGGAGCAGCCTGCCAGTTGATGCCTTTGTGTTCTACTGCAGCTTCCCAGAGTGTTCTAAAGAACAACTAGAGCGCTAACAGCCTTACTTATGACAAAAGTATGGCACACCTGAAGCCATCTTGATTGGAATAAACCGGTAACACTTAAAACATTTAATTTAAAAAGGAACACAATGAGGGGTTCTTTTGAAATAGAAATTATGGTTAGTGCTGCAGAAAGAAAAATTAGGGCATGTTTTAAGTGAGATCTCAAATCCTCTTCTATTTCATTAGAAAATTCTGACATGCAGACTGAAACAATCACTTTCAATACCAGCAGCAGACTTCCAGTTAACTCCCTGGTGAGCAGTAGCTTTACTCCAGTGATCTAATGAGCAACTAGAGTGCTAACATTCTGAATTTATGGCAGATGTGAGACACATCTGAATGCCTTCTTGATGGAATCAAAGTAAAAACTGAAAGCATTTCCTACTGAGGAGACTGCAGTAAATGAAGAAATTAGGAAACTTCATAACAAAGAAGTCTTCCAAGATGGCCACCAGTGAAAAAAGAGCCCAAATGTAGCACAAATATTACCCAGATGTAGCCCACATATAGCCCAATGACAAAAGTGTGCAAAACACTTTTTATTTTTAGTTTTTTTGCAGTTTTATGTAGTGCAGACTGGTCAGGTATTGGAGCATTGCATCTTAAAACATGACCCCCGTACACTACAAAAACACCACTGCACTACCTTAAACCCTAAAACACTACCCCCAGCACGACCCCCTACACTACACAAGCACCACTGCACTATCCTAAACCCTAAAACACTACCCCCAGCACGACCCCCTACACTACCCAAACACCACTGCACTAACCTAAATCCTAAAACACTACCACCAGCACGACCCCCTACACTACCCAAACACCACTGCACTACCCTAAACCCTAAAACACTATCCCCAGCATGACCCCCTACACTACACAAGCACCACTGCACTACCCTAAACCACTACCCCAGCACGACCCCTACACTACACAAACACCACTGCACTACCCTAAACCCTAAAACACTACCCCCAGCACGACCCCCTACACTACCCAAACACCACTGCACTAACCTAAATCCTAAAACACTACCCCCAGCACGACCCCCTACACTACCCAAACACCACTGCACTACCCTAAAACATGACCCCCTACACTACACAAACACCACTGCACTACCCTAAACCCTAAAACACTACCCCCAGCACGACCCCCTACACTACACAAGCACCACTGCACTACCCTAAACCCTAAAACACTACCCCCAGCACGACCCCCTACACTGCCCGAACACCACTGCACTGCCCTAAACCCTGAAACACCAGCCCCTGCATGACCCCCTACACTGCCCGAACACCACTGCACTGCCCTAAACCCTGAAACACCACCCCTAGCACGACCCCCTACACTGCCCGAAACCACTGCACTGCCCTAAACCCTGAAACACCACCCATTCACGACCCCCTACACTGCCCGAACACCACTCTACTGCCCTAAACCCTGAAACACCACCCCCAGCATGACCCCCTACACTGCCCGAACACCACTGCACTGCCCTAAACCCTGAAACACTACCCCCAGCAAGACCCCCTACACTGCCCGAACACCACTGCACTGCCCTAAACCCTGAAACATCACCCCCAGCAAGACCCCCTACACTGCCCGAACACCACTGACCTAAACCCTGAAACACCACCCCCAGCACGACCCCCTACACTGCCCGAACACCACTGCACTGCCCTAAACCCTGAAACACTACCCCCAGCATGACCCCCTACACTGCCCGAACACCACTGCTCTGCCAAAACCCTGAAACACCAGCCCCAGCACGACCCC
The DNA here is from genome assembly GCA_963921515.1 of Calotriton arnoldi. Taxonomy (NCBI): domain Eukaryota; kingdom Metazoa; phylum Chordata; class Amphibia; order Caudata; family Salamandridae; genus Calotriton; species Calotriton arnoldi. The sequence continues at coordinate 289,198 of CAWUFW010013180.1, forward strand.
CTACACTGCCCGAACACCACTGCACTGCCCTAAACCTTGAAACACCAGCCCCTGTACGACCCCCTACACTGCCCGAACACCACTGTACTACCCTAAACCCTGAAACATCACCCCCAGCACGACCCCCTACACTGCCCGAGCACCACTGCACTGCCCTAAACCCTGAAACACCAGCCCCAGCATGACCCTCTACACTGCCCGAACACCACTGCACTGCCCTAAACCCTGAAACACCAGCCCCAGCACGACCGCCTACACTGCCCGAACACCACTGCACTGCCCTAAACCCTGAAACACCAGCCCCAGCAAGACCCCCTACACTGCCCAAACACCACTGCACTGCCCTAAACCGTGAAACACCAGCCTCAGCACGACCCCCTACACTGTCTGAACACCACTGCACTGCCCTGAACCCTGAAACACCAGCCCCAGCACAACACCCTACACTGCCCGAAAACCACTGCTCTGCCCTAAACCCTGAAACACCACCCCGTGCATGACCCCCTACACTGTCCGAACACCACTGCACTGCCCTAAACCCTGAAACACCACCCCCAGAGCGACCCCCTACACTGCCTGAACACCACTGCACTGCCCTAAACCCTGAAACACCACCCCCTGCACAACCCCCTACACTGCTCGAACACTACTGCACTGCCCTAAACCCAGAAACACCATCCCCAGCACGACCCCCTATACTGCACGAACACCACTGCACTGGCCTAAACCCTGAAACACTACCCCCAGCAAGACCCCCTACACTGCCCAAACACCACTGCACTGCCCTAAACCCTGAAACATCACCCCCAGCAAGACCCCCTACACTGCCCGAACACCACTGCCCTAAACCCTGAAACACCACCCCCAGCAAGACCCACTACACTGCCCGAACACCACTGCACGGCCCTAAACCCTGAAACACCAGCCCCAGCACGACCCCCTACACTGCCCGAACACCACTGCACTGCCCTAAACCCTGAAACACCACCCCCTGCACGACCCCCTACACTGCCCGAACACCACTGTACTGCCCTAAAACCTGAAACCCCACCCCCAGCATGACCCCCTACACTGCCAGAACACCACTGCACTGCCCTAAACCCTGAAACACCACCCCCTGCATGACCCCCTACACTGCCCGAACACTACTGCACTGCCCTAAACCCTGAAACACCATCCCCAGCACGACCCCCTACACTGCACGAACACCACTGCACCGCCCTAAACGCTGAAACACTACCCCCAGCAAGACCCCCTACACTGCCCGAACACCACTGCACTGCCCTAAACCCTGAAACATCACCCCCAGCAGGACCCCCTACACTGCCCGAACACCACTGCCCTAAACCCTGAAACACCACCCCCAGCAAGACCCCCTACACTGCCCGAACACCACTGCACTGCCCTAAACCCTGAAACACCACCCCCAGCAAGACCCCCTACACTGCCCGAACACCACTGCACTGCCCTAAACCCTGAAACACCACCCCCAGCACGACCCCCTACACTGCCCGAACACCACTGCTCTGTCCAAAACCCTGAAACACCAGCCCCAGCACTACCCCCTACACTGCCCGAACACCACTGCACTGCCCTAAACCCTGAAACACCAGCCCCAGCACGACACCCTACACTGCCCGAACACCACTCCACTGCCCTAAACCCTGAAACACCACCCCCAGCAAGACTACCTACACTGGCCGAACACCACTGCACTGCCCTAAACCCTGAAACACCACCCCTGCACTACCCCCTACACTGCCCAAACACTACTGCACTGCCCTAAACCCTGAAACACCACCCCTCATCACGACACCCTACACTGCCCGAACACCACTGCACTGCCCTAAACCCTGAAACACCACCCCAGCACGACCCCCTACACTGCCCGAACACCACTGCATTAAACCCTGAAACACCACCCCCTGCACGACCCCCTACACTGCCGGAACACCACTGCACTGCCCTAAACCCTGAAACACTACCCCCAGCACGACTCCCTACACTGCCCTAACACCAATGCACTGCCCTAAACCCTGAAACATCACCCCCAGCACAACCCCCTACACTGCCCGAGCACCATTGCTCTGCCCTAAACCCTGAAACACTAGCCCCAGCATGACCCCCTACACTGCCCGAACACCACTGCACTGCCCTAAACCCTGAAACACCACCCCCAGCACGACCCCCTACACTGCCCAAACACTACTGCACTGCCCTAAACCCTGAAACACCAGCACCAGCAAGACCCCCTACACTGCCCGAACACCACTGCATTGCCCTAGACTCTGAAACACCAGCCCCAGCAAGACCCCCTACACTGCCCGAACACCACTGCACTGCCCTAAACCCTGAAACACCAGCCCCAGCACGAACCCCTACACTGCCCGAACACCACTGCACTGCCCTAAACCCTGAAACACCAGCCCCAGCACCACCCCCTACAATGCCCTAACACCACTGTACTGCCCTAAACCCTGAAACACCACCCCCTGCACCACCTCCTACACTGCCCGAACACCACTGCACTGCCCTAAACCCTGAAACACCACCCCCTGCACGACCCCCTATACTGCCCGAACACCACTGCACTGCCCTAAACCCTGAAATACCACTACCCCCTACACTGCCCGAACACCACTGCACCGCCCTAAACCCTGAAATACCACCCCTGCACCGCCCCCTACACTGCCCGAACACCACTACACTGCCCTAAACCCTGAAACACCACCCCCAGCATGACCCCTTTACTGCTCGAACACCACTGCACTGCCCCAAACCCTGAAACACCACCCCCAGCATGACCCCCTACACTGCACGAACACCACTGCCCTAAACCCTGAAACACCACCCCTGCACGACCCCCTACACTGCCCGAACACCACTGCACTGCCCTAAACCCTGAAACACCACCCCCTGCACGACCCCCTACACTGCCCGAACACCACTGCACTGCCCTAAACCCTGAAACACCCCCCCAGCACGACCCTCTACACTGCCCGAACACCACTGCACTGCCCTAAACCCTAAAACACCACCCCCAGCACGACCCCCTACACTGCCCGAACACCACTGCACTGCCCTAAACCCTAGAACACTACCCCCAGCATGACCCCCTACACTACCCGAACACCACTGCACTACCCTAAACCCTAAAATACTCCCCCAGCACGACCCCCTACACTACCCGAACACAAGTGCACTGCCCTAAACCCTAAAACACTCCCCCAGCACGACCCCCTACACTACCCGAACACCACTGCACTGCCCTAAACCCTAAAACACTCCCCCAGCACGACCCCCTACACTACCTAAACACCACTGCACTGCCCTAAACCCTAAAACACTACCCCCTGCATGACCCCCTACACTACCCAAATACCAATGCACTACCCTAATCCCTAAAACACTACCCCCGCACAACCCCCTACACTACCCAAAGACCACTGCACTACCCTAAACTCTAAAACAATACCCCCGCACGACTCCCTACGCTACCCAAAGACCACTCCACTACCCTAAACCCTAAAACACGACCTCCTACACTACACAAACACCACTGCACTACCCTAAACCCTAAAAAACTACCCCAGCACGAACCACTACACTACCCAAACATCACTGCACTACCCTAAACCATAAAACACTACCCCCAGCAGTACCCCCTACACTACCCAAACACCACTGCACTACCCTAAACCCTAAAACACTACCCCCAGCAATACCCCCTACACTACCCAAACACCATTGCACTACCCTAAACCCTAAAACACTACCCCCAGCAGTATCCCCTACACTACCCAAACACCACTGCACTACCCTAAACCCTAAAACCCTAAAACACTAACCCCAGCACGACCCCCTACACTACCCAAACACCACTGTACTACCCTAAACCCTAAAACACTCCCCCAGCACGACTCCCTACACTACCCAAACACCACTGCACTACCCTAAACCCTAAATCTACCCCCAGCATGACCCCATACACTACACAAACACCACTGCACTACCCTAAACCCTAAAACACTACCCCCAGCACGACCCTCTTCACTACCTAAACACAACTGCACAATTTGTTACAGGCGTTGCAACGCAGGCCTGTGGTGCTTACTGGAAGTACCTGGTGGGCTAGTTGGGCCCCAGGGACTCTCAGGATTCAAGGTGACCTAATCCCCCAACTTAAAACGCGCCACGGGGCGCGTTTGCACAGTGGTGAAGGGAGGGGGCAGGGCCTCAGGTGACATGTGCGCAAACACGCCCTGTGGTGCGTTTGAAGTTGGGGAGTTAATTCCCTTTGAATCCTGGGGCCAACTAGCCCACCAGGTACCTTCAGTAAGCACAACAGAGTTGCGTTGCAGAGAGGTGAAAAAAGGTGCGTGGCCTCGGAACGCCTCTCTGCAACTCAGCTCTGTGGTCCTAACTGTAGGTACCTGGGGGCTAGTTGGGCCCCAGGGACCCTCAGGATTCAAGGGGACTTAATCCCGCAACTTAAAATGCGCCACGGGGCGCGTTTGCACACATGTCACCTCAGGCCCCCCTCCCTTCACCACTGTGCAAACGCGCACTGGCTCTGGTTAGTCAGAGTCAGTTACCACCAGTACCTGTCTGAAAAAGTTGTGGGCACAGGATGATTTTGCAACAAGGCCTCTTTCTGCTCCTCTGTTGGTTCTTTCTGCACATCTTTTGCTTCTTTCTGTGCGTTTTTTCTTCTTTCTTCACATGTCCTACCTCTGTTGGCATAGTTAGAAACTAGCATTTAAAAAACCTTTGAAATTCACTTAAAAATCATAGGTTTCAAGCACGTTATAGTTAGAAATTAGCATTTAAAAAACCTTTGAAATTCACTGAAAAAACCATAGGTTTCAGGCACGTTATAGTTAGAAATTAGCATTTAAAAAACCTTTGAAATTCACTGGAAAAACCATAGGTTTCAGGCACGTTATAGTTATAAATTAGCATTTAAAAAACCTTTGAAATTCACTGAAAAAACCATAGGTTTCAGGCACGTTATAGTTAGAAATTAGCATTTAAAAAACCTTTGAAATTCACTGAAAAAACCATAGGTTTCAGACACGTTATAGTTAGAAATTAGCATTTAAAAAACCTTTGAAATTCACTGAAAAAACCATAGGTTTTAGGGACAGTTATAGTTAGTTGGACATTGCACTCGTACAAAACCCGTGAAATTCCCCTGTTATAGTTAGTTCAGCTAACTATAACTCGCGCCCCGCAATGCACTGCTGATGACGTCACATATTACATCACTCATGACATGGTCAGTGACATCACTGATGACATCTCAAATGACATCACTGATGACATCATCCATGTGATAATTTCATGCATCTTCTCACACCCTAATATAACTTTTGATACACCCACTCTAAATTACAGACTGCCATTCTCAAAACCATAGACACTCCAACACCAAAAACTACATACCCACTCACTGATTCTTAGGTCTACACACACATCCACTCACTCACCTGTACAGTCACTCATACTTACAGTCACTCAGTACAGGACTATCATATGCACTCATACACCTATATAAACACTCACACACCGCCACTCATCCATAGAGGTACTCACACACCTAGTCAGTCATGCAAAAAATTAATCACACACCCATTTACTCACCTATACAGTTATACACACACCAGCTCACTTACTCATACAAATACTAGCACATTCTTACGCTCTTATACAATAACTGATACAAGCACACACGCATCCATACAGCCACTCTCACAATAACACACTCTCACTTATAGCCATTTAAATACTCTAACACACATATATACTGCCTTTTACATATGTAGTTACTCGCACATGTACCACTGAGATATACATTCACTCACTAACACACCCACACACACACTCACCCACCCAAGCAGTCCATCACAGATGCACTCTTGAAATCATGCACCCAGTGAATCACCCACTCACACATCTATGTATAGAGTCACACACACCCCACCCACACAAACACTCAGGCAGCCATACAGATACTCAGAGAACCAATCAATAACCCATATAGACACTCATGTAGCTATTCGCAAATCCATGCATCCACTTACACACCAACAAACAGACGGATACAGACATTCACACAGTTTAGTCACTAACCCATGCATTCAGTAAGATACGTTTAATCACTCACTTGTAGAGTCAGTCACTCACGTACTAAATCATCCATTCAGACACTTATACACCCACTCATTCTTCAATACGCCTTTCCCAATATATATTAAACATATTTAAACTTTACAGAAACACACAGTCACTGGATGATGTCATCAGTGATGTCATCAGTGATGTCATTTGAGATGTCATCAGTGATGTCATCAGTGATGTCACTGACCATGTCATGAGTGATGTAATATGTGACGTCATCAGCAGTGCATTGGGGGCGCGAGTTATAGTTAGCTGAACTAACTATAACAGGGGAATTTCACGGGTTTTGTACGAGTGCAATGTCCAACTAACTATAACTGTCCCTAAAACCTATGGTTTTTTCAGTGAATATATATATATATATATATATATATATATATATATATATGTCCAAGGAAGCGAACGCTTGTAAGAACAGCAGGGCCGTTAGCCCATGAGAGGTGGAGCACCAAGCCGGTCGAGCAATCCGGCAAGGAAATGTACAATACATCAACAAGATAAGACACTCACTCAGGAATGCGTGACCCATACTGGTTTTACGTATTGTTGGTAAAGCATTGTGACGCGCCTTACTGTCACATGCGCTATACCCTTGTAATTATTTTCTTGTGTGCCTCTGAAGCACATTTCATTTAAGGATTGATGAGTTGTATCATCTTCATTGCAAGTATTTTGTACCATGCCAAGATGGCGCCTGTTTTTCCACGGTTACTTGGAGAACATTATGGCTGTTTTCTATGTTCACTATGCTGTATATACACCGCTTTGCCTTTTGACAATACATGCAAACAAGGCTGCTGGGACAGTCGAAACACGTCATGTTGGAGTAAACTCCTTTGCACCACGCATTAGATATATATGTATAGATATATATATATATATATATATATATATATATACATATATATATACATCTATATATATATTATCTACTGGCGGTCGCCAGTAGATAGTTATAGTTAGGACCTATTTTCCATAGGAAATCCGCAACATTCTATTTGCAATAACGTTGGCGCCGGTTGACGAATCTTCGAAGCTTCCAACTTGTTGGGGCGCTCCGGTCCGCTCCTATCCTGAAAGTCTCGGGGTGATTCGTCAAGCGGGGGCCGAGAAAAAGGGGGTCCCAAAACGCGTTTTCCCCATTCATTTTCCATAGGAACCTTTAGTCGCAGCTATAGCCCGAACTGCTGAACGGAATTACACCAAATTTGGCAAAGAGGTAGCCCTTGGTTCAGTGTTGTGCCTTTTGCTTAAATGGTGTAAATCCGTTCAGTAGTTCCTGAGAAAATCAAAGTAAAGTCACATATATATCTATGGCCGAGTAGGGTCCGCGTACCCTCCCGATCACGAGCTGTATGCTAATTGGCTGTCAACACTCCAAATAAGGAAGTGTTGGCAGCCATTTTGTCCCTTGGTAGAACCGAGGGACAGAAACAAGTGCGCAAAACGCACAAAGGGGGCAGGGTAGAAACACCCTGACCCCCTAGGTCTGCTCCGGGGGTCCTACAAGGACCCCCTGGGCAGAAAAAAGCATTTTTTAAGAAAAAAAAATTGGCGGGATGTGCTTAAGGTGCGCGAATCCCGCCGAAAAAAAAAAAATCGAAGCGCGGTCTCCCGCGCTTCGATGCTATCTTGCCCCCGGGTGGGCCAAGTCCTGGGGGCATGCGGGGGTGGGTTTATATTTAATTTTGGGGGCCTTGAAGGCCCCCAAGCCCCGGGACCGCCACCCCCGGGGCTTTAAAAAATAATGGTGCGGGAGGGTTCTTGGCCCTCCCGCAGCCCCGGGGACTGCCACCCCCGGGGCTTCTTTTTATTTTTAAAAGAAATTACCTGTGTGGGGGGCTCGAGCCCCCACACGCCCGGGACCGCCACCTCCCCGGGGCACTAAAAGTTTCAATATGGGGGTCCATTACGGACCCCCAGAGCCCAGGGACCACCACCTCCCCGGGGCTTTGTCGATGGAGGGAGGGGGCCGCGCGGGCCCCTCCTGGAGCCTGTAATGGCCCTGGGGACCGCCACCCCCCAGGGCCAGCTCCTGCAGTGTCCCGGGTGCCTACCCCGGGACACTGTGGTTGCTATGACAGGACGGGAGCCTCGCGGCTCCCGTCCTGTCATAGCAAACTGCTGGATATTGAGGCGAGAGCAGGAAACCTGCTCTCGCTCCAATATCCAAAGCAAATTAGCTCCACATGGGGAGCTGCATGTTAGCAGCTCCCCATGTGGAAAAGCAATGCCGGCTCCCGCAGGAGGCGGGGAGCCGGCAGGGTCCATGGGGGAGTTGGGGTCCCCCCACGGACCCCAAAGGAGAGGGCCAGCCCCAGGGGATGGGGTCCCCGGGGCAAGTAGTGGCCCGGGAGAGGGGCCACGTGGCCCCCCTCCCCAAAAATAATAAACATTTTTAAAAAAATTAAAAATAAAGGCCTGCCCCGGGGGATGGGGTCCCGGGGCAAAAGGAGGCCTGAGGAGGGGGCCACGCAGCCCCCTCCATAAAAATGTATTTAAAAGTGTGGCCATGCCCCGGGGGATGGGGTCCCCGGGGCCGGATTCGGCACGGGAGGGGGCCACGCGGCCCCCTTCCCGTTTAATTTAAAAAAAAAAAAAGGGGTAAGGCCCTGGGGGATGGGGTCCCCAGGGCCCAAAAATAGGAAAAAGGAAGGGGGCACACAGCCCCCTTCAGGGAAAGAAAATGATCGGGCCGTAGGCCCCGCCCCTTCCTTTACCACTCTGCAAACGCGCCCCCTGGCGCGTTTGCAGAAGGGTGAACGAATTCCCCTAAAATACTGGGGGTCCCTGGGGGCCAACTAGCCCACCAGGAACCTCCAGTATGCACCAGGGGGCTGCGTTGCAGAGAGGTGTACAGAGGCCACGCCCCTTTTTACACCTCTCTGCAACGCAGCTCTGTGGCGCTTTTTGGAGGTACATGGTGGGCTACTTGGACTCCAGGAACCCTCAGGATTCAAGGGGACTTAATCCCCCAACTTAAAACGTGCCACAGGCGCGTTTGCACAGTGGTGAAGGGAGGGGGCGGGGCTTCAGGTGACATGTGTGCAAACAGGCCCCGTGGCGTGGTTTAAGATGGGGAATTAAATCCTCTTCAATCCTGAGGGTCCCTGGGGGCCAACTAGCCCACCAGGTACCTCCAGTAAGCGCCACGGAGCTGCATTGCAGAGTGTTGTAAAAGGGCGTGGCCTCTGAACACCTCTCTGCAATGCAGCTCTCTGGCGCATACTGGAGGTACCTGGTGGGCTAGTTGGCCCCTAGGGACCCTCGGGATTGAGGAGGAATTAATTCTCCAACTTAAAACGCGCCACAGGGCGTGTTTGCAGACATGTATCCTCAGGCCCCACCCCCTTTATTCACCATTGTGCAAATATTCCTCTAAAATCAGCCGAACTACGAATTCCGATTTACTCACCTGTTATCAGGAGAGACCTCAGTGCTTCATCTTTGAACCCAGTACTGATCCTGAAAAGTAATTTTAACCGTACTTACCAGTAACTTGAATTTCCTTCCATAGGATATCATTGCCTGCTTTTTGCTGAAAAAGTTTCTAAGTGTCGATTTTTGAAACTTACAAATATTCCTCTAAAATCAGCAGAACTACGAATTCCGATTTACTCACCTATTATCAGGAGAGACCTCAGTGCTGCATCTTTGCGCCCAGTACCGATCCTGAAAAGTAATTCTAACCGTACTTACCAGTAACTTGAATTTCCTTCCATAGGCTAACATTGACTGGTTTCACTTGGAAATTCTTCTAAGTGTGGAGTTTTGGAACTTTATAATATTCCTCTAAAATCAGCCGAACTACGAATTCCGATTTACTCACCTGTTATCAGGAGAGAACCCAGTGCTGCATCTTTTAGCCCAGCACTGACCCTGAAAAGTAATTCTAACCGTACTTACCAGTAACTTGAATTTCCTTCCATAGGAATCCATTGTCTGGTTTTCAGCAGAAAAGTTTCAAAGTGTCGATTTTCACAAACTACAAATATTCCTTAAAAATCGCATGTGTGACTTAAACGCATTCTTTCAACTGTTTACAGGAGTTGCACCAGTGCTGGATCCAGGATCCACCACTGAGTAAGAAAAAGTAACGATAACACTACTTACCTGCTAAGTGAATTTCCTCCCATAGGATAACATTGGTGATTCTATGTGATAAAGTTTCTAAGTGTCAACTTTTAAAATACAATAATATTCCTTAGAAATCACTACTGTAACCAAAACGCTTTTACTCAACTGTTTACAGGAGATGTCCCAGGACTGAATCTAGGATCCAGTCCTGTGGTTAGAAAAGTAATCCATAAAGTAACTAATTGCATTTAACTAGTAATTCACATTGAGCTCAATGTTGCATTGTGTTTGAAATTGTGTTGCCCATTGCAACAACTGTAACTACTGTACTTAAAAGTCTATTGCCTATTTGCAAAGTATTTAAACTAAAGTAATTCATTCTGAGAAAGTATATTTTGTAATGTAATTTATAATGTAATTACAATGTAATTTAAAAAATAAAATATCTAAAAATAAATAGTTTAAAAAATGTTGTAAATTAGTATCAAAAAAATAAATTCAACAATTAATACATTTAAAAATTGTCATTTACAAAACCTTTGAAATTCACTGAAAAAACCATAGGTTTCAGACACGTTATAGTTAGGAATTAGCATTTAAAAAACCTTTGAAATTCACTGAAAAAACCATAGGTTTCAGACACGTTATAGTTAGGAATTAGCATTTAAAAAAACTTTGAAATTCACTGAAAAAACCATAGGTTTCAGGCACGTTATAGTTAGAAATTAGCATTTAAAAAACCTTAGAAATTCACTGAAAAAACCATAGGTTTTAGGGACAGTTATAGTTAGTTGGACATTGCACTCGTACAAAACCCGTGAAATTCCCCTGTTATAGTTAGTTCAGGTAACTATAACTCGCGCCCCCGCAATGCACTGCTGATGATGTCACATATTACATCACTCATGAGATGGTCAGTGACATCACTGATGACATCTCAAATGACATCACTGATGACATCACTGATGACATCATCCATAAGATAATTTAATGCATCTTCTCACACCCTAATATAACTTTTGATACACCCACTGTAAATTACAGACTGCCATTGTCAAAACCATAGACACTCCAACACCAATTACTATATACACACTCACTGATTCTTAGGTCTACACACACACATCTACTCACTCACCCGTACAATCACTCATACTTATAGTCAATCAGTACAGGACTATTATATGCACTCATACACCTATATAAACACTCACACACCGCCACTCATCCATAGAGATACTCACACACCTAATCAGTCATGCAAAAAATTAAGCACACACCCATTTACTCACCTATACAGTTATACACACACCAGCTCACGCTCTTATACAATCTCTGATACAAGCACACAGTCATCCATACAGTCACTCTCACAATCACACACTCTCACTTATAGCTATTTATATACTCCAACACACATATATACTGCCTTTCACATATGTAGTTACTCACACATGTACCACTGGGACATACATTCACTCACTAACACACTCTTACACACACTTACCCACCCATACAGTCTATCACAGATGCATCCTGAAACCATCCACCCAGTGAATCACCCACTCACACATCTATGCACAGAGTCGCACACACCCCACCCACACAAACACTCAGGCACACATACAGATACTCAGACAACCAATCAATAACTCATATAGACACTCATGTAGCTATTCACAAACCCATGCAGCCACTTACACAGCAACAGACAGACGGATACAGACATTCACCCAGTTTAGTCACTGTGGCGGGGTTGTAATAATAGGTCGGAGGCCAGGTCGATTCAAGTATGGTTTTATTTTGCCAAGTGTCCGTTTATGCCTGCTTGTCAGTCTTTCTGTGGCAAACGCTGCAGGATCCGTCGTGCCTGGGGTCCTTCTACTTCCCTCTCCGGTCTTTGATCCCAGTTCCCAGGCTCCGGTGCGTAGACTCGGTCGGCCCTCCGTGGTGATGGTGCGTGAAAGAGACGGAAAACAATCGTGTCAGGATATTATCCCGGGGAACGGCAAACCAGGGACCAGGGAGTGAAAGGACACCACACACTCTCGTGCTCTTATAACTGCTGAGGGGGAAGGCGTGTTTTGTGAGCGGTAGTGCAGGAAAACTAATGGGGGATCTTGTGAGGGTTCTCGAGCTCCGGTTAACTCTTCGGGCGTCCCTCCTCCCAACCCACCCTGAGAACCTTTCCCGTACCTGGGTAAGCCCACGCTCCTCCTGGAACGTGACTCGGCGAAAGCGTGGGGACGTTGGCCTCCTGGCTCAGCCCGGGGTCCAGATGGTCTCGGTCCTCATCCTGTGGTGTTGTCCTCACTCTCTCTTCGACTCTCCGCATACGCTCCTTTGCCCGAATCTTCCTCCTCCGCTCCGGTGGCAACGCACGCTCGCTTCCTGGAGTCCTCCGTTCTTATCGTCAAGAACGTGTTGACGTCAGGAGGGGGAAGCCCGTCATCCTGGAATCCCCAATTAAAGGAGCCAACGATGTTTTCCTCTATCGGGTTCACTATAGCCTCTGTTTGTGTCTTCCAGTCGTCCTGTTGAGTGGAAACAAGAGGGGGGGAGAGAGGCACTGCAGTCCACCAGTCTGTATTGGATACATGTCTCTCCCCCACCGGCCCCGCCCCGTCACACACCTCCCCCCCCGGATTCTCCCGATCGGGGAGAGGGAATACCCGGGAGAGATAGTCCGCATTCCCGTTCTCTTTACCTTTCCGATGGCGCACTTCAAAGGAAAAAGGCTGCAATGCCAAAAACCAGCGGAGTACCCTGGGGTTTTGGGCTTTATTCCGGCACATCCACTGCAAGGGGGCATGGTCCGTGTACAGAATGAAGGGACTCCCTTCCAGGTAGTAACGTAGCTTATCTATAGCCCACTTAACCGCTAGGCATTCCCTTTCGATTGTTGGGTACTTGCACTCTCTGGGGAACAGCTTCCTGCTAATGTATAAGACAGGGTGTTCTAGTCCATCCCCCCCGATCTGGGACAGCACTGCACCCACCCCGTAGTTAGAAGCGTCAGTGGACAGTATGAAGGTTTTGTCAAGGTCTGGGGAGACCAGCACGGGACCTGTGGTAATGGTCTTTTTCAGGCGCTGAAAGGCGTTAAGCATCTCTGCAGTGGGATGCAGCAGTTGTTGATGTCGGGCTTCTTTTCGAAGGACGTCCGTCAAAGGGGCTGCTACATCCGCGAACTGTGGGATAAATCGTCGGTAATAGCCGATCAGCCCTAAAACGCCCGCAGCTCTCTTTTGCTGGAAGGAAAGGAGCCTCCGCTATTGCTCTTACTTTTCGGCCTGTGGGGCGATCGCCCGTGTCCCAGAACGTAACCCAGGTACTTCACCCTCTGATAGGCCGCTCAGGATTTTTTTGCGTTGATATGAAGCCCGGCCTGTTCTAAGGTCTGTAGGATGATTCGTAGGTGTTGTAAGTGCTCTTCCCAGGTTGTGCTGAACACGACGATGTCGTCTAGGTACGCTGAACAAAACGAAGGGTACTCCTGTAGGATGGAATTCATCAGTCTTTGGAATGTAGCAGGTGCCCCATGGAGGCCGAACAGAAGAACGTTAAACTCGAACAGACCTTCTTCGGTTGAAAAAGCGTTTTTCTTCCGGTCTTTTTCTCGGAGGGGTACCTGCCAGTACCCTTTTGTTAAATCAAATGTTGTAATGTACTTGGAGTCGCCTAACTTCTCGATGAGCTCGTCGACTCTCGGGATTGGGTATGCATCAAAGGTCGATATCGCATTCAGGGCACGGAAGTCCATGGAGAACCGTATGGAACCGTCCGGCTTGGGAACCATCACGATAGGTGAAGACCAGTCACTTTTGGAGGGGCGTATTACCCCGAGGCGTAGCATCTCTTGCACTTCCTTTCTTACTGCTGTTCTCCTAGCCGCAGGCACTCGGTAGGGTCTCTGTTTTACGGTTTTCCCTTCCTGTGTTTCGATCCGGTGTTCGGTCAGTGAGGTTTTCCCCGGCGTGTCAGAAAAGATGGCTGAAAAAGGTTTCAGAGTTTGTTGGAGGTCTTTCTTCTGGTCTTCAGTAAGTCCGTCGTTGATTATGAGCTGATCGAGGGTGGTGGTTCCCGAGGAAGAAGTAGGCAGTGTTAGGTGGGCGGTTTCGGGTAGTGGCCCCAACCATTTCTTTAAAAGGTTGATATGATAACATTGCTTCCGATTGGTGGTGATCTGGACCCGGTACGTGGTGTTTCCTATGACTTCTATCACTTTATACGGACCCAGCCATTCACTTTGAAATTTCCGGGTTGAGGAAGGGAGTAGGACCAATACCCAATCGCCGACCGACAGTTTCCTCCATCGTTTTCCTTTATCGTGACATTTCTTCTGTTTCTCCCTGCTCTTCTCCAAGTTGGAGTAGGCCAGGTCCCTCAGTTTCCCCAGTTTGGACCTTAACTGGTGCGTGTATTCCAGAAGGGACCTTCTGTCGTTTTCCCCTTCCAACTCCCAAGCGTCCTTGGTTATCTCAAGGAGGGATCGGGGTTGCCGTCCGTATAACATCTCGAACGCCGAGCAACCCAGGCTGCTCTGTACTTGGGCCCGTGGGACGTACAAGGCCAAAGGTAAGAGTCGGTCCCAGTCTCTACCCTCGACGGTCAACATCTTCTTCAGAGTTGTTTTGAGGGACCGATTGTACCTCTCCACGAGGCCGTCGGTCTGGGGATGGTACACAGATGTGCGCAGGTGCTGGAGATCCAGGGAACGACACACCTCCTTCATCAACCTGGACACGAAGGGCGTACCCTGGTCAGTTAGAATTTCCTTGGGGAATCCTACCCTTGAGAATAGTTCGAGAAGTTTTTCGGCAATGTTTTTAGTAGTGGGTGCTCGTAGTGGAAACGCCTCAGGGAAACTCGTGGCATAGTCCACGATCACCAGGGCATATAGGTTACCTTTAGGGGTCTTAGGCAGAGGTCCTATCAGGTCCATACCGACTCTCTCAAATGGCTGTCCTATGATTGGCATGGGCTGAAGTGGTACTGCCGGCGGACGTTGCATGTTCTTCTTCTGGCATATGTCACATGTCTGACAATACGTTTTAACATCTTTGTAAATCCCTGGCCAAAAGAAATGACGTAACACATTCTGTGTGGTTTTCTACGACCCTGAGTGTCCCGCTGTGAGGTGGGCGTGAGAGAAGAAATGTATTTGTTCTCGGAAGGGTAATGGGACGAGGAGCTGGGTTGGCTCCTCCGGACCTCCTTGTCGATATAGGAGGTCGTCCTTGATCAGAAAACGGGGATAAGGAGGTGATGTTCTGCTCTGGTTGACATGTGCGGATTCCCAGGCATTGAACAAAGTGGTGTCGTTGGTTTGTGCAAAGCGAAAATTCCGATCTAAGACCCATGGCTCTGTGGTAGTGAGGGCAGGGACGGGTCTTGACTGATTCCTTACCTGGCTTTCTATTTGGCTTTGGAACAGGGATAGGAAGTTGGGGTTGTCAATGTCTATGATAAGGTCTTCGGGTAGGGTATCAACCACCCCCACCCGCACCGTACAGGAGGGTCTGGCTATCGGAACCATGGTAACCACTGCAAGGGGAGTAGGGTTTCACATCTCCGTGTACACAGCGGATATGTACTAACGTGTTAGGGATGTATTGTGAGGGGAGGACTAGGTTTTTCTGTGCTACAGACTGCCTACACCCAGAATCTAGCAATGCCTTCACCCGCCGCCCATTCACCTGTACACGTACATAAAACGAGGTCCCCATTTCAGCAGAGTACAGCACAGCCTTCGGGAGGTACCCGACCTCCATAGGTTCCTCCGCTGGTTTCTTTCTAGGACAAAGGCGGGCGATGTGGCCCCAGTCGCCACATTCGAAGCACTGTGGACCCCGGAACGTCGGTATCTCTGACCTGGTGTTTTTGAGTTTTGGCATGTCCATCCACGGCTTAGATCTCCTTTCAGTCTTTGGGGGCGCTACACCTTTATTCGGTTTCTCGTTGTCCCAGTGTGGTGTCCGAGGTTGTGCTCGTGAGAAATTGGTGGCCATTTCGATGGCCTGTTCAGCGGTAAGGTTAGAGTGCTGTTTAAGCCATCTCTGTGTACCATAGGGGAGAGCCTCCATGAACTGTTCAAGGTACACGCGGTTCATGATGTCGTCTTTCGTACTAGTGGCAGGTTTTAGCCATTTATCTGCCGCCATTTTCAGCCGGAAAAATAAAGTCTTTGGGTTTTCACCCGGCACCCCCCTCTCCTTACGGAAACACACTCTATAGGCCTCCGCATCTAGACCCAGGTGATCCAGGATCACGTCTTTGACCTCCTGGTAAGGTGTTGTCCCGTTGGCATTGGCTACTTGGTAGGCCGATTGAGCCTCTCTGGTTAGGAGTGGTGCTAGAAAGAAGGGCCACTTCTCCTCTGGCCACCCACACGCTCTGGCTGCCCGTTCAAAATTCAGCAAGAACGCATCCGGATCATCACCTGATACGTACTTCTGGAGGGACACCCCTGATGGTCCCGGAATGGGGGCGCGTCTCTCCCCGGGTACAGGATTGCCGGGATCTTGTGTCACCATCTGTAGGCTTCCCATCTGTGCTGTGATTGTGTTCTGGAACACCTCCCGGTCGGCCTGGGCGGAGGTCATCTGCCTCTCTATGGCCCATTCTAGTTTCTCCTGGCCTTTGATGAGCTGCTGTATCACCGCGTCCATCACGGGTTTACTGACGGACTGGGATGGTAATCCCACTTCTGACACCAGTTGTGGCGGGGTTGTAATAATAGGTCGGAGGCCAGGTCGATTCAAGTATGGTTTTATTTTGCCAAGTGTCCGTTTATGCCTGCTTGTCAGTCTTTCTGTGGCAAACGCTGCAGGATCCGTCGTGCCTGGGGTCCTTCTACTTCCCTCTCCGATCTTTGATCCCAGTTCCCAGGCTCCGGTGCGTAGACTCGGTCGGCCCTCCGTGGTGATGGTGCGTGAAAGAGATGGAAAACAATCGTGTCAGGATATTATCCCGGGGAACGGCAAACCAGGGACCAGGGAGTGAAAGGACACCACACACTCTCGTGCTCTTATAACTGCTGAGGGGGAAGGCGTGTTTTGTGAGCGGTAGTGCAGGGAAAACTAATGGGGGATCTTGTGAGGGTTCTCGAGCTCCCGGTTAACTCTTCGGGCGTCCCTCCTCCCAACCCACCCTGAGAACCTTTCCCGTACCTGGGTAAGCCACGCTCCTCCTGGGCGTGACTCGGCGAAACGTGGGGACGTTGGCCTCCTGGCTCAGCCCGGGGTCCAGATGGTCTCGGTCCTCGTCATGTGGTGTTGTCCTCACTCTCTCTTCGACTCTCCGCATACGCTCCTTCGCCCGAATCTTCCTCCTCCGCTCCGGTGGCAACGCACGCTCGCTTCCTGGAGTCCTCCGTTCTTATCGTCAAGAACGTGTTGACGTCAGGAGGGGGAAGCCCGTCATCCTGGAATCCCCAGTTAAAGGAGCCGACGATGTTTTCCTCTATCGGGTTCACTATAGCCTCTGTTTGTGTCTTCCAGTCGTCCTGTTGAGTGGAAACAAGAGGGGAGAGAGGCACTGCAGTCCACCAGTCTGTATTGGATACATGTCTCTCCCCCACCGGCCCCGCCCCGTCACAGTCACTAACCCATGCATTCAGTAAGATACGATTAATCACTCACTTATAGAGTTAGTCACGCACCTACTAAATCATCCATTCAGACACTTATACACCCACTCATTCTTCAATACGCCTTTCCCTATATATATTAAACATATTTAAACTTTACAGAAACACACAGTCACTGGATGATGTCATCTGTGATGTCATTTGAGATGTCATCAGTGATGTCATCAGTGATGTCACTGACCATGTCATGAGTGATGTAATATGTGACGTCATCAGCAGTGCATTGCGGGGGCGCGAGTTATAGTTACCTGAACTAACTATAGCGGGGGAATTTTACGGGTTTTGTACGAGTGCAATGTCCAACTAACTATAACTGTCCCTAAAACCTATGGTTTTTTCAGTGAATATATATATATATCACCACAAATCCTCCGACTTAGAAGAAGACAAGGGGACACAGCGGAGTACTGAAGGAATGTCTTTTATTTGGCAGAACGGCATGACACGTTTCGGCGGGTATGCCTTCTTCCGATGCCTCTCACACCAGGGGTTTCACCCCTAAGCATTTTGAACATGCTCCCCTCCTCCAATTGGTGGGAGCACGATGACCAATTACATCACAAAGCACTCTCATTGAACTTCACTTCCCAGCATGCAGCAGTCTTGTTCGCTGGGAGAG
Source organism: Calotriton arnoldi (assembly GCA_963921515.1). Classification (NCBI taxonomy): domain Eukaryota; kingdom Metazoa; phylum Chordata; class Amphibia; order Caudata; family Salamandridae; genus Calotriton; species Calotriton arnoldi. Next base: position 307,725 of record CAWUFW010013180.1, read on the forward strand.
TTTCTTTGTGCAGCGTCGCAAATTACGTTCTCCCAGTGAGTATGGGCTATGATTATAAAATATGGTCACAGTTCTTTGCCCTTGGTTTCAATTCGTGCCACCAGTTCATTTCTTCGCCCCCAACATCCAGCCTCACTTTTACGATCAGGAGCATACCCGGGGACGATACTGCAGTGAGTTCACCCCTCCGTGAAGTCACGGACTGCACATTAACAGCAGTACCTTGCTCCAGTCGTTGTGTGGCTGTTCAGAGATTTCCAATATCGCGGAGTTTACTGCAGATGCCTTGCCACTGTATTCTCTGAACACTTGTAGGATGGGTCCCCTTTGCGCGTCACTGGCTCCGCGCTAATATCACCACAAATCCCTCCGACTTAGATGAAGACAAGGGGACACAGCGGAGTACTGAAGGAATGTCCTTTATTTGGCAGAACGGCATGACGCGTTTCGGCGGGTATGCCTTCTTCCGATGCCTCTGAAACCAGGGGTTTCACCACTAAGCATTTTGAACATGTTCCCCTCCTTCAAAAGCAGTCATTTGAGGTGAGCAAATTTAGAGTGTCGCTGGTGTTGAGGGTGCTCTATATAGGAGCTGCCTTCCACCTAAACTTCGGAACTACCCAGAGTTCTCTGCTCCTTTTTTGCATAATTTATGCGTCACTCTATGCCTGCAAGGGTATTCTTTTGAATTATACTGGGTGCTCCCTTGTGTCTGGACAAAGCTAAACCTCTCTGAAGAGCAGTAATGACAGCAAAACACGTGTCAGGGATTGCTTTATTCATTTCAGGTTGGCTTGGATGGTATTTTGCCAATCCAAAGTTGTAGTACTGTGCCTGGAGTGGTAAATGGCTTTTGTCATTTTACAGCTCGGCAGGGATAGCACTGTGCTAATCCTATGCTTAAAGACCTTGCTGTAGAAATGGCAAAAGACTTTGTCCCTTTCTATCTTGGCATGGATAGCACTGTGCTAATCCTATGCTTAAAAACTTTGATAGAAAAGCAGACATTTGAGGTGAGCAAATTTAGAGTGTCGCTGGTGTTGAGGGTGCTCTATATAGGAGCTGCCTTCCACCTAAACTTGGGAACTACCCATAGTTCTCTGCTCCTTTTTTGCATAATTTATGTGTCACTCTATGCCTGAAAGGGTATTCTTTTGACTTATACTGGGTGCTCCCTTGTGTCTGGACAAAGCTAAACCTCTCTGAAGAACTGTATTGACAGCCAAACACGTTTCAAGGGTTGCTTTATTCATTTCAGGGTGGCTTGGATGGTATTTTGCCAATCCAAAGCTGTAGTACTGTGCCTGGAGTGGTAAATGGCTTACGTCATTTTACAGCTCAGCAGGGATAGCACTGTGCTAATCCTATGCTTAAAGACTTTGCTGTAGAAATGGCAAAAGACTTTGTCCCTTTCTATCTCGGCGTGGGTAGCACTGTGCTAATCCTATGCATAAAAACTTTGATAGAAAAGCAGACATTTGAGGTGAGCAAATTTAGAGTGTCGCTGGTGTAGAGGATGCTCTATATAGGAGCTGCCTTCCACCTAAACTTCGGAACTACCCAGAGTTCTCTGCTCCTTTTTTGCATAATTTATGCGTCACTCTATGCCTGCAAGGGTATTCTTTTGACTTATACTGGGTGCTCCCTTGTGTCTGGACACAGCTAAACCTCTCTGAAGAGCTGTAATGACAGCGAAACACGTGTCAGGGGTTGCTTTATTTATTGCAGGTAGGCTTGGATGGTATTTTGCCAATCCAAAGCTGTAGTACTGTGCCTGGAGTGGTAAATGGCTTTTGTCATTTTACAGCTCGGCAGGGATAGCACTGTGCTAATCCTATGCTTAAAGACTTTGCTGTAGAAATGGCAAAAGACTTTGTCCCTTTCTATCTCAGTGTGGATAGCACTGTGCTAATCCTATGCTTAAAAACTTTGATAGAAAAACAGACATTTGAGGTGAGCAAATTTAGAGTGTCGCTGGTGTTGTGGGTGCTCTATATAGGAGCTGCCTTCCACCTAAACTTGGGAACTACCCAGAGTTCTCTGATACTTTTTTGCATAATTTATGCATCACTCTATGCCTGCAAGGGTATTCTTTTGACTTATACTGGGTACTCCCTTGTGTCTGGACAAAGCTAAACCTCTCTGAAGAGCTGTAATGACAGCGAAACACGTGTCAGGGGTTGCTTTATTCATTTCAGGTTGGCTTGGATGGTATTTTGCCAATCCAAAGCTGTAGTACTGTGCCTGGAGTGGTAAATGGCTTTTGTAATTTTACAGCTCGGCAGGGATAGCACTGTGCTAATCCTATGCTTAAAGACTTTGATGTAGAAATGGCAAAATACTTTGTCCCTTTCTATCTCGGCGTGGATAGCACTGTGCTAATCCTATGCTTAAAAACTTTGATAGAAAAGCAAACATTTGAGGTGAGCAAATTTAGAGTGTCGCTGGTGTTGAGGGTGCTCTATATAGGAGCTGCCTTTCAACTAAACCTGGGAACTACCCAGAGTTCTCTGCTCCTTTTTTGCATAATTTATGCTTCACTCTATGCCTGCAAGGGTATAGCTCCCGCGCTTCGTTAATAATTAGCCCCCGGGTGGGCCAGGTCCCGGGGGCAGTGAAAAAAAAAGTGTGGGAGGGCCCCAATCCCCCCACACTGCCCCGGGGACCGCCACCCCCCGGGGCTTGTTTTTTTAAAGTTTGGGGGGCCTCTAAGGCCCCCCCAAGCCCCGAGGACCGCCACCCCGGGGCTTTCATTAGTAAGAATAGCCCGGGGACCGCCACCCCGGGGCTTCATTTAAAAATAAAAATACCTGTGTGGGGGCTCGAGCCCCCACACGCCCGGAGACCGCCACCTCCCGGGGCACTTAAAATGTAAATTTGAGGGTCCGTTACGGACCCCGAGCTCGAGGACCACCACCTCCCGGGGCTGTGCAGATGTTGGGAGGGGGCGCGTGGCTCCCTCCTGGAAGCCCTTGATGGCCCTGGGGTCTGCCATCCCCCAGGGCCGGCTCCTGCAGTGTCCCGGGGTGCCCACCCCGGGACACTGCTGTTTGCAATGACAGGGCGGGAGCCTCGCGGCTCCAGCCCTGTCATTACAAGCTGCTTTGCTTCATTGAAGCGAGAGCAGGAAACCTGCTCTCGCTTCAATGAAGCAAAGCAGATTGCTTTCCACACGGGGAGCTGCATGTCAGCAGCTCCCCATGTGGAAAAGCAATACCGGCTCCCGCAGGAGGCAGGGAGCCGGCGGGATCGTGGGGGGATTGGGACCCCCCCACGGTCCCCAACAAGAGGCCAGGCCCCGGGGGATGGGGTCACCGGGGCCATTAGTGGCCCGGGAGGGGGGCCACGTGGCCCCCCCTCCACCATTATAATTTTTTTTTTTTTAAAAGATGGAATGGCCATGCCCCGGGGGATGGGGTCCCCGGGGCCGAATATGGCCTCGGGAGGGGGGCCACGCGGCCCCCTTCCAATTTAAAAAAAAAAATAATAGGGGTGAGGCCCTGTTGGATGGGGTCCCCAGGGCCAATAAAATAGGAAAGAAAGGGGGGCCACACTGCCCCCCTTCTTAAAAAAATAAATTTAAAAAAAAGACCGGCATCGCGCCGGAGGCCCCGCCCCCTCCCTGCAGCACTCTGCAAACGCGCCCCTTGGCGCGTTGTAAGATGGGGAACTAATTCCCATTGAATACTGGGGGTCCCTGGGGGCCAACTAGCCCACCAGGAACCTCCAGTATGCGCCAGGGAGCTGCGTTGCAGAGAGGTGTTCAGAGGCCACGCCCATTTTTACACCTCTCTGCAACGCAGCTCTGTGGCGCTTACTGGAGGTACCTGGTGGGCTAGTTGGACCCCAGGGACCCTCAGGATTCAAGGAGACTTAATCCCCAACCAAAACGCACCACGGGGTGCGTTTGCACAGTGGTGAAGGGAGGGGTGGGCCTGAGGTGACATGTGTGCAAACACGCCCTGTGGAGCGTTTTAAGTTGGGGAATTAAGACCTCTTCAATCCTGAGGGTCCCTGGGGGCCAACTAGCCCACCAGGTACCTCCAGTAAGCACACAGAGCTGCGTTGCAGAGTGGTGTAAAAAGGGGCGTGGCCTCTGAACACCTCTCTGCAACGCAGCTCCTGCGCATACTGGAGGTACCTGGTGGGCTAATTGGCCCCAGAGACCCTCAGTATTCAAGGGGAATTAATTCCCCAACTTAGAGCTCGCCAGGGGCGCGTTTGCACAGTGGTGAAGGGAGGGCGGGGCCTGTGGTGACATGTGTGCAAACACGCCCTGTGGCGCGTTTTAAGTTGGGGAATTAAGTCCCCTTCAATTCTGAGGGCCCCTGGGGCTAACTAGGCCACCAGGTACCTCCAGTAAGCGCCACAGGCCTGCGTTGCAGAGAGGTGGTCCAGGCCACGCCCCTTTTTAAACCTCTCTGCAACGCAGCTCTGTGGCGCTTACTGGAGGTACCTGGTTGGCTAGTTGGACCCCAGGGACCCTCAGGATTCAAGGGGACTTAATCTCCCAACTTAAAACGGCCACAGGGCGTGTTTGCACACTTCACCTCAGGCCCCCCCTCCCTTCACCACTGTGCAAACGCGACCCGTGGCACATTTTAAGAGGTAGATTTAATCCCCCTGCCCTATTATGTACTAGGGCCTTACAGAGGAGGTCATGCTAATCACAGGGGTACCCCAACGCATAGTGTTCCCTAGTGTATGTAGGTGTTTTCACTGTATTCTAAGTGTCTTTTAGCATAGCACTGTCTCTATGCCTGGTTAGTCAGAGTCAGTTACCACCAGTACCCGTCTGAAAAAGTTGTGGGCACAGGATGATTTTGGAACAAGGCCTCTTTCTGCTCCTCTGTTGGTTCTTTCTGCACATGTCTTGCTTCTTCCTGCACTTTTCTTCGTCTTTGTGGACTTCTGTTGCTTCTTTCTGCATTTCTTTGCTTTTTCTGTGCGTTTTTCTTCTTTCTTCACATGTCCTACTTCTGTAGGCATAGTTAGAAACTAGCATTTGAAAAACCTTTGAAATTCACTGAAAAAACCATAGGTTTCAGGCACGTTATAGTTAGAAATTAGCATTTAAAAAACCTTTGAAATTCACTTAAAAAACCATAGGTTTCAGGCACGTTATAGTTAGAAATTAGCATTTAAAAAACCTTAGATATTCACTGAAAAAACCATAGGTTTTAGGGAAAGTTAGTAGTTCACTCGTACAAAACCCGTGAAATTCCCTGTTATAGTTAGTTCAGCTATCTATAACTCGCGCCCCATAATGCACTGCTGATGACGTCACATATTACATCACTCATGACATGGTCAGTGACATCACTGATGACATCACTGATGACATCTCAAATGACATCACTGATGACATCACTGATGACATCATCCATCTGATAAATTGATGCATCTCCTCACACCCTAATATAACCTTTGATACACCCACTCTAAATTACAGACTGCCATTGTCAAAACCATAAACACTCCAACACCAATTACTACATACCCACTCACTGATTCTTAGGTTTACACACACATCCACTCACTCACCCTTACAGTCACTCATACTTATGGTCACTCAGTACAGGACTATCATATGCACTCATACACCTATATAGAAACTCACACACCGCCACTCATCCATAGAGGTACTCACACACCTAGTCAGTCATGCAAATAATTAATCACACTGCCATTTACTCACCTATACAGTTATACACACACCAGCTCAATTACTCATACAAATACTAGCACATTCTTACGCTCTTATACAATCACTGATACAAGTACACTCTCATCCATACAGCCACTCTCACAATCACACACTCTCACTTATAGCCATTTATATACTCCAACACACATATATACTGCCTTTCACATATGTAGTTACTCACACATGTACCACTGAGATATACATTCACTCACTAACATACCCATACACACACTCACCCACCCATACAGTCCATCACAGATGCACTCTTGAAACCATGCACCCAGTGAATCACCCACTCACACATTTATGCACAGAGTCACACACACCCCACCCACACAAACACTCAGGCACCCATACAGATACTCCGACAACCAATCAATAACCCATGTAGACACTCATTTAGCTATTTACAAACCCATGCAGCCGCTTACACACCAACAGACAGACGGATACAGACATTCACACAGTTTAGTCACTAACCAAAGCATTCAGTAAGATACGTTTAATCACTCACTTATAGTCAGTCACGCACCTACTAAATCATCCATTCAGACACTTATACACCCACTCATTCTTCAATATGCCTTTCCCTATATATATTAAACATATTTAAACTTTACAGAAACACCCCCCAACACTGGATGATGTCATCAGTGATGTCATTTGAGATGTCATCAGTGATGTCATCAGTGATGTCACTGACCATGTCATGAGTGATGTAATATGTGACGTTATCAGCAGTGCATTGCGGGCGTGAGTTATAGTTACCTGAACTAACTATAACGGGGAATTTCACGGGTTTTGTACGAGTGCAATGTCCAACTAACTATAACTGTCCCTAAAACCTATGGTTTTTTCAGTGAATTTCTAAGGTTTTTTAAATGCTAATTTCTAACTATAACGTGCCTGAAACCTATGGTTTTTTAAGTGAATATATATATATATATATATTTTTTCAAACAAATGCCTAAGGAGCTCAGGGAAGCACTCAACAGCTCGCCCACCATCCGGAGTTTACGATCAGCTTGCCCTGATGACTTCTGCAAATATTTTCCTTGCCTGACGCGTTTCGCGGCTCTGCACAGCTTTCTCAAAAGCAATTTGCATACAGATGACACAATGGACGCTTCCTTCATTTATAGTACAAGGCATGTTTTAATTAAATAATTACCCCTCGTGGGACTCGCTAAATGCGTAACATTCTCTAGTATGCAGCCTGATGGGACATGTGGTCCTTGAAGCAATGTGTTCAATACCCTAAGTGGGTTCCATGCATCATACTGTAGATTAAAAGCTTAGTAATGTCCTAAGTAGGTTGCAGGGGTATCGAGGCAAGACTCTTTTCAAAAACGGCTCACTGTGCTGACTGGCATGGATTCAGTACCTGGCCTCAGCCGCTCCTTGGGCATTTGTTTGAAAATATATATATATATATATATATATTACTGCTCCATGGTTGTCCACCTGTAAGTAGCACTCGAGCAACAGCTTGATTCATGTATAGGTAAGGACGGGGGACCACCCGTGGGAGCCGCTCCATAGTGATATTGCCTGACGCGTTTCGAATCACCATATGATTCTCTTCAGAGGCTTTAATGGAGCGGTGTGCGCAACCGCTAACCCACCTCCGACACCCCCAATGGGAGGTTCAAATGAAACTGTGCCTTCTGGGAAGTGTAGTGCGGGTAGCACATAATCAAGTCCTGTATGGACCCCACAGGTGGGCCCGTCCACGATCCTGTATACAGCTGCTGTTCCACTTTCGTGGCCCCCAATCTTACGGGGTGGTGCACACTCCGCGGCTGGACTGCCGCGTTAAATTACTGCTCCATGGTTGTCCACCTGTAAGTAGCACTCAAGCAACAGCTTGATTCATGTATAGGTAAGGACGGGGGACCACCCGTAGGAGCCGCTCCATAGTGATATTGCCTGACGCGTTTCGAATCACCATATGATTCTCTTCAGAGGCTTTAATGGAGCAGTGTGCGCAACCGCTAACCCACCTCCGACACACCCCCAATGGGAGGTTCAAATGAAACTGTGCCTTCTGGGAAGTGTAGTGCGGGTAGCACATAATCAAGTCCTGTATGGACCCCACAGGTGGGCCCGTCCACGATCCTGTATACAGCTGCTGTTCCACTTTCGTGGCCCCCAATCTTACGGGGTGGTGCACACTCCGCGGCTGGACTGCCGCGTTAAATTACTGCTCCATGGTTGTCCACCTGTAAGTAGCACTCGAGCAACAGCTTGATTCATGTATAGGTAAGGACGGGGGACCACCCGTAGGAGCCGCTCCATAGTGATATTGCCTGACGCGTTTTGAATCACCATATGATTCTCTTCAGAGGCTTTAATGGAGCGGTGTGCGCAACCGCTATATATATATATAGATATTTTGATGGGGTGTACTTCTCAAATTCCCTCTTTTTAAAATACTACCCCATACCCATCCAAAATCACTTGTAACCCCTTACTATCTCTTAACCAACCAGTTCCTTAAACACTAAAAACTGCTTACTACTTACTTGACCCTGTCTTAACCCTTACCATCCCTGAACCCTTAAAAACCCTAATAACTTCATAACCTTACCCATCCCTAAACCCCAATTACCCCTTACTATCATTTATTATCGATACCCATCTCTGAACTCTAAAAACTCTTCATCCCTATACCTTTGATCCATATACCTTTCGACTGTACATGAACACTAGAAACTCCCCTCTAACCCTTACCACGTCTTATTACTTCCCCTACCTTACCACCCCTTCCTTCTTACTCTTACCCGTTCTGAACCCCTTAATACCTCTTTTGCCCCTTTAATTACCTTAAAAACACACTTACCTGCATAGTAAAGTCCAATGTTTTAAAGTGCCAGAAAATGGCATGTGTGATACTTACCTCTGTGGTAGCTACTGTGTTGTAAAAGTAACGTGTGGTAATGTGTGTGTTTTAAAGACTGTGGGACGAGTGACAGGGGTGAGAAAATGAAAACGAGTTGAGGGGAGTGTGCAGAAAATGTGTGCTGCAGTGGGAGGAAGTAGAAGGATTAGTGGCACATGGTGGGGCGGTTAAAACATAACAACGGGGAGGGGAAGCAGGCAAAGTGTTGCCAAAGGAATGGTTACAGGAAAATATGCCATGGATAGATGCGGTAGGAGGATGAGTAGCACAGGGAGGTGGAGCAGGAAAAAGTTGCCAAGCTGGAACAAGAAAAGAGTATCCACTGGGCAGGGCATCGAAACAAAAGGCTTGGGGGAGAGCCATCAGAAAAGCGGGTGGGGTGGAGCAGAGGGGAGCCCAAAAAGAATTTCAATAGGAAAGGAGTGGAAAATCAGGTGGAGCTGGGGACAGGGGGATGAAAATTAATGGCATGGGGAAGGGTGAAAGAGTTGCCACTCAGGAGGGAGCCAGGAGAATGGCTACCAAAGGAGAGCAGGTTGTTTATATGCCTGCTGAGTTTGTCTCCTGCAGCCTCTTCTTACTAGTAGCATTGATCTTCCTTTAGGCATGTTCTGTCTCCACAGAACATCATAGGAGAAGAGAGTAAAAGAAAAGACCTCCTGCTTGTCGACCCTGCTTCTGTTGGCACTGCGGTCTTTTCATTATATTTTGGTGAGACTGTTGTAAATTGTATAACCCTGGAGGGTCTGATTGACTTTTCCAATAATAAAATGTCTATCAAGTGAACTACAATGGCATTGGAATCCTTCATTCTTATACTGTGAATGGATCCTAGAAGTTCTAATTTGCAAATTTGACTTCCAATTGAAAGATCTAGGCATATATACAGAGTTTGTTGAGAATCTCTTTTCGTTATTTAGTATGACATACAAAACAAGCATTAACAAAACCAATGGGTCTAGCTTTAATGTGCTAACACACACAAACAGAAATTGTCCATGTGTCAGCATATTAAAGCCAGCCCTGTAGGTCTTGCCTTTTCCAGAGACCCACCATGTAAGCCACAATTAACCAGCCTTGACAAGTTTAAGTTCCTTAAAAATGATTTACATAGGGGTGGAGATAGCGAATTAGCGATGTGCTGATTTTTCTTAAGACAGGGACGCACCAAAGTACAGGGAGGTTATGTAGAACCTGTTCTATCTGCCAATTGAGTGGTAAGTCAGGAGGTGAGACCACAGCTCAGTTGGTATCACTACCAGTAGTAGGTGTTCCTTTCAAGGAGGTGGACATTAAGATTGTAGGTCTGTTTAACTCCCCCTCAGTTTCAGGCAACAAATACATATTGATTATGGAGGATAGTGGCACCAAATATCCGGAGGCAGTACCTCGGAGATGCACAACTACTAGGGTAATAGCCAGGAAACTCCTAGGGATCTTGTTAAAAGTTAGGTTTTCCAAGACTGTTTTTGACCAGGAAGCAAAGTTTATCGCCTCTTATATGAGAGAAATGTGGGATCAAGCTGGTGTTAACTACCACTTTTCTATGACATATCACCCACAAACCAATGTGCTGCTGGAGTGGTTTAACAGGGTCATTAAGAGCATGAAGGCAACTCTGAAATGGAACCCCAGGAGGACGTGGAATCTTCTTTTGCCATGCCTCTTCTTTGCCTAAAAAATAAATTCCATAGAAAGAAGTTGGTTTCAGTTCATTTAAACTTATGGTTGGGCACCAAGTCCCTGGCCCACTTACCTTAGATGGAGAAGGTTAGGAAGGAATTTCACAGTTACCTCAGAAGGAGGAAGTGGACTATATGATTGGCATCAGGGGACTGGAGGGGGGGGCAATACATGAATCAGGTGAAGTAAATCCTTCTGGCAAGTTAAAAGCTGCAGAAGGTGAGACTGTCCAGGGGGAAGAGGCCCAGCCATGTTCCTTTGTGCAAGGAACTCCCAGAAGAAACAAACCCCCGAAACCGGTCCCAGGATGCTTGTTTCCAGTCCAATGAGAACTTGGCATGGAAGTTCGGGCTGGACTGCTCGAGGAGCAGGGTCAAGACTGATTTGCATATGGCTGGGTCGAAATCGGGGTGGCGTAGTTAGCAAAAGATCGATGGATTTAACCCAGATCTCTTGACTGGGGTGAATGTTTGATTTACTCAGCATTCCGTCCATCATTTGTTGCTGTAGCACTTTCTAAAAGTGCGATTTCTAAAATGATAATGTAAAATCCAACTTTACCACTAAAGAGGATTTATCATTACCCTTCCATAGATATAAAACATGATTTAGCTATTCTTTTCTAATCCAGGAAATACAGCTTAGAAGTGTTTTAAGGTCTTCCCAATGCTAGTCTATAAAAAAGGATTAGGCCTCACAGTGGTGAAAAACAAATGTAGCTGTTTGTCACTACCAGGACATGTGAACCTTAAAAGTACATGTCCTACCTTTTACATACACAGCACCCTGCCCTAGGGCTACCTAGGGCCTACCTTAGGAATGACCTATGTGTAATAAAAGGGGAGTTTAAGGCTTGGCAGGTGGTTTTAAATGCCTAGTCGAAGTGGCAGTAAACTGCACACAAAGGCCTTGCAACGGCAAGCTTGAGACAGATTTGAAAGGCTACTTGTGTGGGTGGCACAGCCAATGCTTCACGCCCACTAGTGGCATTTAGATTACAGGCCCTGGGTATATGGTATACCACTTTACAAGGGACTTATAAGTAAACTAAATATGTCAATCAGGTATATATCAATGTCACCATGGTTTAGAGAAGCACATGCCCTTTAGCACTGGTTAGGAGTGGTAAAGTGCTCAGAGTCCTAACGCCAACAAAAAGATACAGCAAAAAGTGAAGGTACGCAGGCAAAAAGTTAGGGAGAGACCACCCTAAGAATGACAGGTCTAACAGCGGAGGTATGCACCCTGTCCAAGCAGGAACCACAATCCTAGTCAAGGTAAGCTAGGTACACACTAAAAGATAACCTGTGCTCACTCTCTGGTAGCTTGGCACAGCGCAGTCAGGCTTATCTAAAGAGGCAATGTGAAACACACACACAGACACAGTAGCACAATGAAAACACCACAGAAAGACTCCAAACTAGTTGAGAAAAATAAACATTATTCTTATAAATAAATCAAGTCCAAAACAACAAAAATCCAATATGTAGAAGTTGAGTTATGACTTTGTAAGGAATAAAAAAAGTTCTAGCTCTTAGAAGCAATAAGTGCCAATAGGGTTTATCTGGTTGCACTGGAACAGGGGAAAATCCACAGTTCAAGCCGACCGCGATGGAGCACATTCCAGGAATGGCACGGAGGTCCGGTAAACAGAGTGCCTTGATCCTAATCGCAACAGCAAAATGCAAGGTGCAGATGAGCGACGCGTCGATATCGAGCCTGCAGTCGAGGTGATGCATCGATTTTCTTCACGCAGTGGTGGCCATACTTCGGGTCCATTGAGCGGAGAGCTGACTCTGAGTGTGGCGGTTCTGAAGGCGATGCACAGGGTTAATCCACGCTGGAGGTGCGATCCGTCGATCTGCTCCACTCAGTGTCAGCGATGCGCTGGTTCTGAAGCCGTGGTTCTGGATGTAATGCGGTGGTTCAGAGTGTGATGCACTGATTCTACTCCTGCAGCAGGGTTGATGCACCAGTTCTGCTATACTCAGACTGGAGATGAGTCGATATCTCTGGTGCAAGTCTCTGGGTCAACTTTCAGTGAGCCAGGCACAGGAGCAGGTGTAGAGATTTTGATAGCCCTGAGTCTCAAGCAACAGGAGACAAGCCATCAAGCCCTTAGAGATCACTATGGTGCAAGGTAGAGTCTAGCTCTCCTCAGGAGGGTCAGAGAGCAGCAGGCAACAGGGCAGCGCAAGAGAAAAGCAGGCCTTCCAAGTCAAGAGTCGAGCAGAGTGTCAGTCCTTGATACAGCCCAGCAGTTCTTCTGACAGAGTCCAGTTGTCGGTCCAGAAGTGTCTAATTTGGTGGGGTCAGCGACCCAATACTTATACCCAGGTGTCCCTTTGAAGTGGGGGTGACTTCAAAGAAGGGTCTTTGAAGTGCACAGAAGCCCTTTTTCCCCAAATGTGGTTCCCGACTGTCAGTAGGGGGTAATCAGTCCTGTGTGTAGGGACAGGACACCATCTATTCAGGTGCAAGTGTCAGCTCAGCCCTCCCTTCCTGCCCAGGAAGGGCCATCAGAATGCAGATGAGTGCTCAGACATACCTGCCCTTCATGTGTGTGTGACTGTTTAGAGGGAATGCACTAAGTGAAGCTGTCACCCACCCTAGATGTTTATTGGAGTCATGCTGCAGGCAGACAGAGCAGTAAGAGCATAGGAATGTCCACTTTCTAAAAGTGGTATTTCTAAAAAGGTAATGTTAAATCCAACGTTACTAGTAAAGAAGATTTATCTTTACCATTTCAAAGATATAAAATATGACTTAGCAACCTCTTTCTAATTAGGAATTACAACTTAAAAGTATATTAAGGAATTTCCAATGTTAACCTATGAGAGGAGTAGGCATCACAGTAGTGAAAAACAAATTTGGGTGCTTGTCACTACCATGATATGCAAAACTTAAAAGTACATGTCCTACCCTTTACTTACACAGTCATATGGGCTACCTAGGGCCTAACTTAGGGGTGACTTATGTGTAATAAAAGGGGAGTTTAATACTTAGCAAAGGGTTTTAAATGCCAAGTCAAAGTGGCAAAAAAATGCACACAAAGGCCCTGCAATAGCAGACCTGAGACAGGTTTGAAAAGCTACGTGTGTAGGTGGCACAATCAGTCCTCCAGGCCCACTAATAGCATTTAATTTACAGGCCCAGTGATATGTGGTATACAACTTTAGAAGAGACTTATAAGTAAATCAAATATGCCAATTGTGTACACCAATTTTACCATGTTTAGGGGGAATCACATGCACTTTAGCACTAACCAGCAGTGGTAAAGTGCTCAGAGTCCTAAGGCCAACACAAAAATACAGTAAAAAAGAAGGTAAGCAGTCAAAATGTTTGGGGGGAGACCACCCTAAGGCTTACAGGTCTAACACCATGGTCATGAATAGAGTAGAAGAGGTTATTGTTCCATCCAGGTACAGGAAAGTGCTCTAGTAATGCATAATGTGTCACACACTCTTTGTTGATAGAACAGTAAATTTATGAGGGGATCTGTCCTCTCCCTTAATAATATATCAGGCTAAGGGGGTATTTTTATGCTTTGCATGGGACCAAACCTTGCAGTAGAGAGAAGCTAGATCTCTTGGTTACAGTCTAAAATCAATTCATAAGGAAGATTTCTGGGCAAGAATACTCTAAACAACTGTTGCCTTTAAGGAAAGAATTGAGGGGCCTATTCAGAAAGGTAAACTTACATGTGTGTAAATCTACACATGTAAATTTACTCTTATGCTTTGTAGTATATTTACCACTTTTGGCTAGTCACCATTTTCAATTGTAAGTTTACTACAAAGTGTAGACTTATATGTCTTCACCTCCTGAGACAGGGGATAGAGCCAAATTTATGAGTGTAAAATTACTATTAGTAATTTTTCACATTTAGGAAGATGTTTCCTTCACAAAGGCGGAGATTTCCTTCTGGTAAAGTATAGGGAAAATGTAAAAGGTTTATTAACGTTAAAAAGGTAATAATATTTTTATGTTAAATATCAATGTACATTGATTTATATATTTATTTTAAATGTAGAACAAAATATTAAAAACTGTTTCAGCACAATTAACCTATAATCATTAAATATGTCATTAATTGTTAAAAATTAAATTCAAACTAAATTATTTTTACATCTTTAAAAAAAGTAGAATGCTCATATTTATACATTTTGTATTAAAAATGGCTAAAAATTATGTACTTTGAATGTACATTAATTATTTTTCTAAAATGTTATATTAATGTTTACATTTAAAAAGTTTTTAAAATTATTTATAATAAAGTAAAATTTATTGTATACTTATGTTTACTATTTTTAACATTAATTAAATGGATATATATTTTTAAAAAGTCTAAATAAATTATTTTATTTTAACATTATTTCCAAAGGTCTTCTTTTTTCAGTCTCTGAATCACGTATTTCTATAGGAGTGTGTTGCAGAACTTGTGAGTGGCCATGTATCATGCTGACCTTTACAAAAAGTGATGGGTGGGATGCTAGAATTAATCTCAGCCACTAGTAATTACTTGGCTCGCATTCCAGGCCATCATTCTTTTGTCCACAATGCCAATTCACTTTTGACCCAGCTATATACAAATCATTCTTCACCCTGCTGCAATAGGAAGAGTCCAGCCCCAACTGGCAAACATGTCCTCTCTGAACGAGAATACAATCAAGCCATGATGGGTTTCATCGGGATTGGGACTCATTAGTCAGGCGCAGCTTGGTGTCAGTGGCGCAGCGTGGTGTCAGTGGCACAGTGAGAATGGGATCCTGTTCCAGGCATATCTGTCACACTGAAGGCGTCACCCCAAAGTATACAAAACAGTGATGGGTGAGATGATTGAATTAATCTTATTCACTAGAAATCAACCTTGACCCTACTGGAGCGTGGCCAAGGCTGTTTTGTTTATGGCTGAGGCCAAATTGAGGTGGCAAGGTGTGTAAAATAACAATGGACTGGGATGTGACCCTGAGCAATTACCAGTGTCAGAGATTAATTCAAGCATTACATCCATCACTTTTGTCTACTTCAGTGATTCTCCATAAGTGTAAAGGTTATTCCCAGATGTTGGTCTCGTGCTCACTGTGCCACTGGAGGCAAGATACAGCCCTCTGATGAGCCCCGATCAGAGCAAAACCAGTCTTAGTTTGCTTATGTTCTGTTTCAGGGAGAACCTGGCTTGGTAGTTCATGCTGGGCTGTTCCTGCTAGAGTTTGGCAAGACTGATTTCCATATGGCTGGATCCAAACTGAGTTGGAATGGTGTGCAAAATAATGATGGACTGCAATACGCCCCCAAGTAATTATCAGTGGCTGAAATTAATTTATACATTCCATCCATCAATTTTCTGTATATCTCATGTGTCATGATGGAAATGCTACTCCAAAATTAAGCTGCAGTATACTTACAACTATTTTCTGGCCCTTTGTGCTGTTATAAACTTATAACTGTAGTCTTTTAGTAACAAGGAGATTACTAGTTTGTGGGTTGATGGTTTTATTAGCAAGTCTGTCCATAAACCCCTCCAACCCCTCCTTAAACTCCTCCTTAGTCCTCCCTAAACCCCTCCTTCTTCATAGAAAATATTTTCATTACCCCCCTTATCACCGGTCTCTCCCAATTCACTACTTAGGGCCTTATTAGGATGATGGACGGTCTGTACGACATCCAACGTACGACATCCAAGGCATCGGTCCGACTCCCGGATTACGATGCTGGCGGTCGGAGCGATGTCACCGGAGGGACCGCCTGCAACCTCTGACAGTATAAAGGATCCCATCGGGGCATAGGTCGGAGGCCTAATCCGTACAATTGAGGCGGTGCCTGCGGCGGCACTGCAATAGGGATTAGGATGTCCCTTTCCTACAGCCTTTCCATGTCAGCCTTTCCGACATGGAAAGGCTGTCGGAAAGTGACTTTGGGGGTCCCTAGCAGGGCCCCCGTCCCTATAGGCCTTTGCTGTGTGGCCTGGGGGGCACATGTGGTGCCTAACAAACATCTATGCACTGTGTGCCAGGCACTCATGTTTAGAAACATAACCTATACCATTGCAGCTTGTGCTGCATCCCTTTTCCGGGTCACAGCACAAGCTGCAATGGTAAAGGCTATGTTTCCTACTGCCGTGCTGGTGGTCTGTTGTAAATAAAAGAATGTCCATTCCATGTTGTATGGTAGTCATTCCAAGTATTTATTTAAGTATAGAAGACATGTGGAGGAGGACCCCACCAGGAGCAGCCTCCCTGCTGCTCAGCCCTACTCCAACTGACTCTCTGTCACACACCCAACATTCTATCATGCACTCTCTCACCAACATTCCACACAGGCTGAACAGCAGGTATAACACAGGTTATAAAACAAAAATGCATTTTACTGTTACTGTGTGACACACCCAGCCACACCAAGCTATGAAGCTTCTTCGTTACTGTTGCACTGTGTGGAATTCACCAACACACTTTTACTGTACCGTGTGGTATTGTTCACTGCACCTTTTTGTTTTCTTCATGTATGAATCGTACACTTTACCTTGTCGTACCTTGCTTAGCATCTACTTTTCATACATCTTAATTAGTTTCGTGTGGTGCCTGCCCACACCTTTCTTCCCAACATGCTTTGAGGGAGATTTTCACAATTTCATGTGGCACATTGTGCCGTGTGCCGTTCCGCACACCTTTCACCTCAACCTGCTCTGAGGAAATTTTACTGTCTCATGTGGTACTGCCACATCTCATGCACATTTTTACCTTTCTTCCCAACATGCTTTGAGGGAGATTTTCACAATTTCATGTGGCACATTGTGCTGTGTGCCGTTCCGCACACCTTTCACCTCAACCTGCTCTGAGGAAATTTTACTGCCTCAAGTGGTACTGCCACATCTCATGCACATTTTTACCTTTCTTCCCAACATGCTTTGAGGGAGATTTTCACAATTTCATGTGGCACATCGTGCCGTGTGCTGTTTCCGCACACCTTTCACCTCAACCTGCTCTGAGGGAAATTTTACATTGTTTCATGTGGTACCTCCACATCTCGTGTGCATATTATTGTATTGTGTCATGTGGAGTTCCCACATCTACTTTTTACTTGCCTTGTTTAATGTGGCACATCCACATCTTATGCACATGTTCTACTGTTTTATGTGGTGCGTCCCCACATCTATTTAATGTGGTGTGTCCCCACATCTATTTAATGTGGTCACCCCACATCTGTACTCTGTTACAAATTGTTTTTATTGCGTCATGTTGTGGGTTTTGCTTTCCTTGTTTTCTTCTTCACACTCTTGATCGTACTCTTGTACTTCACTTGTTGTTTTCTTGTGGGAGTGCGTTGGTTGTTTTGTGGGAAAAAGGGAGATGGGTGATTGAGTTGTCTTTAGTGCCACTGTCTTCTTTATTGCTCTTTCCCACTGTCTTCCTTATTGTTCTTTCCCACTCACTACTTTCTCTTGGCGTTTTCTATCAATCTTAATTTATCATCATATCTTAGCCATGTTTTCGATTAATCCTTTTAATGTGATTTTTGTTATACCTTTTTAGAGTTTCTCCCTTCTCATTGTAAAGAAGGGAGATGTTGTAGTATGCTGCTCAGCCATGATGTGTGTGTGTTAGAATGTTGGAAGTTAGAATGTTGGAATGGTTTGAGTCAGTTGGTCTATGGGCTGAGCAGCATACAGGCTGCTCCTGGTGGGGCTCGCTATTTATGTACTTTCTTACTTGTAACTTCAATCTTCAATAAATACACTTGAAGTTACCAACAACGAACGGACAACCTTTTATTTGTTCATTACATGGTCACATCATAATATCGGGAACCGCCGACTACTTGTCGGGTGGTGCCACTCCCGAAATGATGTCAGTCGGATGCTCATCCAACCGGCACCGTAATAAGGACCTAAGTAGTTAACTGACATGTGTGGAGATCTCTTCATAGAAAATATTGAAGAGGTGGAAATGGAGATTTACACCCATAGGTTAGTGAATTGCAATTAGTAATAACTAGTACTAGTGCACTACTACCTTTCATACTACAAAAGGCAGTTTATGAAATGGTCCTTGAGTGTTTCAAGTGTGGACCAATGGGCAGCATTGAAACCCTTAAATTTTTGGCCACATTATTCATTTCAAAGACAAAAATATTTCAGAAGGGCTTTGGGAAGCTTGAAGGTACATGGAAACTACATTGATTATATTATTTACATACTTCAATAAATATTATTTTGGGTTTAAAAACATATTGGGCAGAGCAAGCGAGTTTGACCAAAAATTAAAAACAATTAACTCAAGCTGTTGTTTTTAACCTAATGATGTTAAGGATTATAATAAAATGCTTAATTCAAAGTAAGGGGCCAGATATTATCAATATATATTATTTCCGTGTAGAGAGGAATATTTGGAAAATGCAAAACCTTATTCTATGTAACAATTATATCTGAAACCTTGGGTTGGTATTTTGTCTTTGACTGATTTTTCCATTAAATGGTCCTCCGGGTCCTGTCAGGCTTGCATATGTGATGTCAAATGATTGAAGATGAGATTCATGTTCTATTTTTTTGTCTAATATATTCCAATTTATCTTTGCTACTTTTATCTGGATTGCTAAATTACATCGTGAATGTAGGGTAAATGATTATTTATTAAAGAATTTTGTGAATTTGGACGAATTGGAGTTTGTCATCTTTACAATAAATATCTGGCAGAAAATGATGAATTTGATACCTAAATAGTTTTATGTGATTGTAATTGACATTTTAAATGATGGGTGTATTTGATATCGGTATAATGTAACATTTGTGGTAGTAATTTTGTGGTATAAATATGAAATAAATAATATACTGGAAGTGGTTATAAATATGTGCAAACAATTCAGAGGAATTGTTAAATGTACTTTCAATAAAATCTATTTCAATTGTTTAGAGCTCCATGAAAATCAATTGTAATATAGCCTTATAGCCCGCCGTAGCGGGCTATTCCGGCTATTAAAGGCCCGCTCCCGCGTTAAAGGCCCGAGCCGAAGGCGGGGACTTTAGCTGAGGATCGGGACTTTAATAGCCGGTATAACCCTGCTACGAAGGGCTATAAAACTATTAGAACATTCTGCCACTAGAGGGCAGAATGTTCTAACAAATAAAACAAAGGAATCTTGAAGCTCTAGGGATTTAAATCCCTCGAGCTCCGAGAGCCTTTGTAAAACATTGGAATGTTGCTCTGCGGGCCTTTACCGGCCCGTAGAAGCAGGGAGCACTCCATTGTATTCAATGGAGCTCCCAACATTCCAATGTTTTAATATAGCCTTATAGCCCGCTGCCGAGGGCTATACCGGCTGTCAAAGGCCCTGATCCCGAGTTATAGGCCCGAGCCGCAGGCGAGGCCTATAACGAGGGAGAGAGCTAACAACCGGTATAGCCTGAGGCAGAAGAACTATATAGCTATTAGAACATTCCACCCACTAAGGGTAGAATGTTCTAAATTAAAAATGGAGAAACAAAAGACAAACATTGGAATGTTGGAGCGCTGGGCTTATACCAGCCATTATAAGCCCAGAGCAACTCCATTGTCTTCAATGGAGCTCCCAACATTCCAATGTTCTAATGTGTTTTAAAACACCGATGTAGAAATATTTTAAAGCGATTAAATTAACATTCCTGTATTAAAGCAACTTTGTTCTGTTAATTGGTCTTTTAGAACAATCTTATAGCTAATGCTCCCTGTGAATAGATACAAGTCAATTTAGATTGGCATCCTGGTTTCTGTCTACCAATGTTAACAAGGCATATGTTTGAGGAGTCCTTTTGTTCCCGTACTAACATTAATTGCAAATCTAAAAATAATTATTTATAAATAATAGTTTTTGTAATTTTTGTAACAGTGCTTGAGTGACTAATGAGTAGTTGGTGGCCCAGTAGGATAGATATCCTACTGGGCCACCAACTACTCAAAATGCTCAAACTACTCAAAAAGCTCAAAATGTAGAATTTTGAGCTTCTTCTGAGTCTTTCAGAGCAGGCACAATATAGTGGTAGCCTGTTGGATGACTCAATATTCACTAGAAAAACAAATCCGGGATTTCACTTTGTAATGCGTTGTAGTAAAACAGTCAGTCTTTTTTTCAACCTCTCACTGCCTTTATTCTGCATCTGTCTCGTCACAATTTCTCCACCTCCACCTCCTCTGCTCTATTTATATTATGAACATCTTATTTCCTTTCTCACTTCTGTTCTTTCCATTGCTGATACTTCCTTCACTCTCTACCTATCTAACACACACTATGCATTATCCTTCCCTAGCACATTCATTCCCCCAAGGTTCCCATCACCTACTCTACTCTCTCCTTCACTCCATCTTATGCCCTGAACTCTATAAACTCCAACAAGTAATAAACTAAGAAAAATAAGGTGAGGCTAACCTAATGCATCACATGTTCTTCCTCTCTTAGGTCTTGAATCTCGTTATTAATGCAAGCTTTCTGCTCGTTGCTCATAAAATAGAATTTTAATGGCAGCTGATAGTACAAGTAAGGTGCCTAAAATGTGGCTGTAGCGAAAGGGTCAGTACACACACAGTGCAGTAGAATACACATAATATTTTCCTGTTGTAAACAGAGATTCTTATAATGTGAGTGCTATCCAAAGGCAGCTGGTGAACTTCTTTTATCTCTCTGCCTTTTCCCTTTTTTTCTTCACATTGTTGGCAATGCATAGGTGTTATGATAATTTACTAAAGTGTTTAGCCTCCTTGCTAACCTGAGGCTGTTTGTCAGGGTGTGTGGGTGCCTCCCTATCTCTTGTCTGCCACATTTATAACGTCTTACCTATTTCTTCATTTTCCCCTTTTATGAATCTCAGAACATGCATTTCTGTTTTGGATTGATTCTAAACAAAGATTGTGCATGCATCAGTGTGTGAACTGTGGCATGAAAATGTTTCATTGACTTTGCTCAAGGAACAAGAAAACAATTTGAAGGCCTACTCTCACTCGATTGCTGACGTGAAAGCTCCCAGAGAAACTCAGACTCCAAAATATGTGGTTTCTCAGGTGTAAATGGGGCCCAGGTTATTTTTCGTTGCATCTTTACTATTGATTTATGTAACTGTTGTATTAGCACCGTGCACTGAATAGTATCAGCACGCTTTTCATCAAAACAATTACAATTACTAAACAAACCCCCCAAAGTCTTCCTTCTAACTGTTTGTCAACCATACAGAGTTAGGCAGCAGGCTTCAGCTTTACTGCCAGCCCTACTTTACACTGCCATCCTATCACAGTTTTATACTGCTCAGGCAAGACAGCAGTTTCTATTTGATAACTGTTTTCTATTGGTTCATTCTTATATTTATGCATTTTAGAAATATTAAAATATAACTCTGTTTGACGGTATATGACCCCCCCTTCCCTCTCTCTCTTTCCCTCTCTTGTCAGTTTTTCTCTTTTATGTCTTAACATTATCATTATATGCTTATTGATTATTACCTATCTTATTGTATTATGTTTTGCATATTTACCAAATAAAAATCCCTTTAAACTTCAAAAAAGACAGCGGTTTCTGGCTAGTGCAGTGCAAATAAACAACAGTCACAACCTATGTTCCCTCTAAGCTGCGCGCCTGGGCGGCCGCGCACAGTGTCATTTTCACCGCGCAGGGGGCCTTAGGGAGCGCGCTAAAGAAAGGAATCTCCTGCTGACAGGAGAAGCGCTCTCGATGGCTTGCTAATGAGTAAGTGTGATATTTTTCTTCCTGAAGGTGCGACTCCCCCGCCCCACTATCGCCATTCTCTGAAGAAAATCAAGTAACAAACTGTTTTTGAGACGGCAATAGCAGACAAGATGTACACACTTTGCTATGGCGGCCGCTGACATATTGAGTGCGAGTGCTGACTTCTGACCTGGACGGGGTCGGGCTGATGTTCGTGTGAACTTGTGAAGTTTGACATTTTGCCTTATGAAACGTTTACCATGACGTTTCCTTTTGCTACTTTACGCTGTTTTTGAATGATTATCTGGTCATTTGCTGCCGTCTGGATCTGTTCTGAAACTTGTATTCGAAATCTGACCGCTGACATTTTAAACCCAGATTGATTGCTAATATTCCTGACATATACGAGTACCGTTTTTTAAAGCCTTGAAAAAGTCGTTTTACTGACGAAACACGTGTTGGCTGTGTAATTTCGACATCTACGTGCCGTTATATTTACAAAATCAACGTGTCAAGACTTTGGAATTTGCTTTTTCTTCTTTTCTGTATTAAATATTTTACTGGCTTATTGTGCACCAGTTTGAACTTCTTGGTGTTGTGCTCTGTTAACTAAAAATTTCATTGCAAGATATGTTTGGAGGAATTGTGTATTTCTCCCAATATTGAGTAGCATTGTGGATGGCACGGTGCCTAACATTGAGCACACAAACTGACTTTTTCTTTTTGTGACTTATATATGTGAATTTTGCAGAGGTGCTGACTATTGTTCGATTGAGACCACTGCCATCATTCTTGTTCATTACACTTTGCAAGCATGTTTGTGCGGGTACTACAATTTTTATAATAAAAGCATAAACTTTTACTTGCATGCTTCTATTTAAAAGATGTTGCTACTGCAAAAGCCTCGGCTGTTCCAAGAAAATAGTGTCATGTTCAACCTTTAATTAGGGAGGTAGAGAAATGCCGAGCTGGGAAAAAAATGAAGCCGGTTGAAAATTACTGCCATAAAATAATCTGCATCTCAGACATGATGTTCTCCACCTCTAGGAAGGACATTTCCCTACTTATATTTTTAAGGTAAATTAAATAAACCAACTTTGTTGAAAATGTTTTGATATTACATTCTTCCCTGTGTGCACATTTGAAAGCTGCTTTCCAGTTCTTTTACACATGTGTGATTTCTCCAAATTGCTCTTAATAATACAGATCCTGTCTGGGACTGGCAGGCGTGCAGCAGAGGTTACTACAAGCAATTCGTGAAAACAAATCACATAAAACAAATCCTCAAAAGACAGTTAGCAATACCATGATTGCTGAACGGGAGCAGAAGTAAATCTAAACTGTGGTTAAAAAACAGACCCCCTAAGGAAAATGAAGTGACCAGATTATGTGTACCACTGAGTTGGGTAATAAGCATTTGTAAAATAGCACCAACAAACCCTTGGATAAAAGTGTATTTCACAAATACATGTATGATTCCCTATCTGGTACACATTTTCTCCCAAACATTGGCATACAGTCTGATGTGCTTTGAACCTGCATTCTCTCCATTCCTTCTTCCCACTAGTTTCTTTGTTTCTCCCGCTTCATGGAGGATACCATGCTTGATGCAGACAGCGCTGCGTTATATTTTAGGGCGCCTGGGTTACTGAGTGACGTTGGTCTAGAAATGGGATTCTGCACTGGACTAAAGTGACGGTGCTGAAGGAGTGGTGGGTCCACTCTGCACAAGTCATGATGCAAGGGGGCAGAATTCCAATTATATCAGAAGTCAAAAAATGCGAAGAGGATGGGCTAGATTCAGCATGGCAAATTCGGAGGGTTGCCGGAAAGGAGGTCTTAGAAGGAGTCCTAAATGGCTTTATACCAAAACAAATGATAGCCATGTGTGCAGTACTACTCCGAGAAGCCACATTAGTAATTCAAAGCACCTATTTCTTTACAGTACAATGTAGAAAAACATACATTTTCAAAAGACAAGGAACACCAGTGTTGATTACACGAGTGGGCAGTTCAGTTAATTGACACACGTTTTACCTTTGTATATGTTTCAGGGCAAAAGTTAGAGGGGTGCTAACACCACAGAGAGGATCCGAGGCTTACCGCCTAGCCAGCTCTCTCCAAATTCATTCAAGCCTACTTTTGAGCAGTGCTTGAATTGAAATCACATAGGCATTACAATTTCATGTTATCTCTTTCCATCTCTCATCAGATCAGGCAGTTTTTAATCTGATGGGACTACATGTTTAACCCCCAAAAGACCCTCAGCTTTCGGTGCAGCACATGGTGAAGAAGTCCGCCACTGGTGGGGCACAACCCATACAATATGCTGGAGCAGCTAGGAATTCATCAGAATCTGAAAATTCACCTTTAATCTACTCTGAAAAGGGCTTCAAAGTTATCATAATGTAACAATTTACGCTTTACAAAACACCCAAACAAATAAAAGCAAAAATAGGCACATGCTCCACATATTTACTCAGTATTGTGCTGTGCACTGCTGATTAATTGTTGTGAGGTAGTTCTTAAACTGCTGAGCTAGGAAGACACTTTTTCTGCACAGCAGTCTCTCTCAATAAATACTGTTTCAATCCAGTTCTTTTTCTGTCAACTGCTGTCTTTCCTGGTCACCAACTCCGAGCAGCATTTTCTTCTTTGCTGTGTCCCATGGTTACAGCTATATCAGATCTTGTTCCCTCTCTGTCACTGCTTCTTCCCTGGCACAGTTTCTTTCATTGTGGTTTCATTCTCTTTGTGCAACAGTCTCTCTCAATTAAGGCTCTCTTATCTTCAGTTGCCCCATCACTGTAGACTACTGTAACAGTTATACACTCTGGGCAGGCTCTTTTCTTCTCTGCACAGCTCTCTCGGTCCCAATTCCTTCTTTTACCGGTGTCCTCCCTGCACAGTCTCTTTTTTTTGTAATGTTATCTTCACATAGTTTGCTAGGTTTGCTTCTAATTACCTGCTTGCCTCACTGATGTTGTCCTCATTACTGCCTATAATATAAAAGATGCTCTATACTTTCTTTTACTTACAAGGATTGTATTTTGGCTCTTAATTCCAAATCTCCTGCACCCATCTAAGTCTAACAAGGATGGGGAAAGGGGTGAGATTGAAGTCTCCTTGGCAGCTCTCCTCCTACTCCTACAGGTTGGGCTTTGCAGGAGCTGTTCTGTGTCTAGTCCTACCCAATGTCTCTGACTTGGTGCATGGTGAGTTGTATGCCACTGTTAGTACAGGGATATGGGTATGTCTGTATTAGTTTAGGGTGAGAGTTGTTCCTTTGCGCAACTGAGCAGTGTGCATGTTGAGGGCAAGATGAGCAGTATACCAGTTTGAGTGTAGGGTGAGGGATGCAACTTTGTGAATTTACAGTGAGTGCAGGGTTAGTGATGTGTATAGTACATGTTGGAAGAAGTGAGAGTCATCAGAAGTGCATAGTGAAGTGATTGGATAAGTGCAAGGTGAACTGTGTGAATGTAGGGTCAGCAGTGTGCCTGTGTGAGAATGAGGAAGTGTTCATTCTGTGCAGGGCGCGCAAAGCGTATTTTGAGTGAAGGTTGAATAGTGTGTATTGTGAGTGCAGTGTTCGGGTGTGGCTTTATGACTATACAATGAGTGGTTTGCCTGAATGAGTGCAGTGTGAGTAATGTGAGGGCAGAGTGAGTGATGTGCATAGGGAGATCAAGGTGAAAGGATTGCTTGCAGAGTGTAGACTGAGTGGTTTGTCTGTGTGAATGTATTGTGACTCATGTGTCTGTGTGAGCGTGGAATAAGCAGTATGTCAGAGTGTGTGTACAGTGAATAATGTGCTTGAATGCAGAATTTTATGAGTGCATCTGATTACGGGGTAAGCAAAGTGCCTGAATGTAGGGTGAGCAATGTGTCTGTGTGAGTGCAGGGTAAGCGGTGAGTCTTCATACGTCTAGGATGAGGAGTGTGCTGGGTGAGTGCAGGGTGAGTATGTGCCTGAGTGCAAGTCTTTAGCTGTTTTGTGAGTGCAGGTTGAGGGGTATACTTGTGTAAGTGCAGGGTGCACACATTGCCAATCCTTGTTAGACAATTTAGCAGGAAAATGTGCTTTCAAGGAACTCTTTAACTTTTAAGTGTTTGAGGAGGTGTCCTTTCTAATCTCACTAGAAAGTAGTATAATGTTTGTTAATATCACTCAGTTGCGCACACAAACAAGAAATGTGTTCACACAAACAGGTCACTGACGCACAGAGACACAAATAATTAGAGGGAACACTGGTCACAGCACAACCTAAAAGAGGCTGCCCGAGACTGACCAGTCCATGTAGCCAATCAGCTATAGCATTAAAATCTTCCCAGCCAATAAGAGGTTACGAGGAGAAGGGGGCACTTCTTTCTAGCTTGAAGCCCAGGGGCCACACAGTGTCACAGTTGGTGCTCGTGTGTCTCTCTTACTTTCGTTTCGATGACCTGTAGCATGCTATGGGGCGCACAGAGCAGGAACAGAGCTGAGGAACCTGAAGATAATGTACCAGCAGTTAGGGTTGCCACCGGGCTTTTCTTTTTACAAGCCTTGCTTGTATTGTCAACTCCAGGCCAGTAAATGTATTTGGAAAAACAATGAAATACTGTATTTTTTCTCTTCTGAAACATAAACCTATTACAGGACACATAAAGAAACCAGTTAAGAAGTCTTTGAAAACGGTCTAAATCGTTTAAGAAAAGATTAATAGGGCAATCAGAGGAATAATTACCATGTTACTAAAGAATCCTGACAACTTTACAAAAATCTTTTAATAATCCTGGCAATTTTAAACAAATAACTGGCTGTTCTAGAACAGCAAACCTAAACAAACCTGGACAATATATTTTGTAGTTTAGTGTTAATATCTACCTAGACAAACACAGGTGGGTGGGTCCTCGGGTGCAACCAAGGAAATATCTGCACCTTGCATAATTTTTCAGTTTGTCCCTTTATATTGGCTCACTAAAGGCAGCCAGAAGCTTCTAAGTTCCTGAGAAAAGTCAGGCAGCTTTTTTTGTTTCTTTCACATGGGTTTCCTCATCTACACATACATTATTGGTTCCCTGGCTCGTTAGCTGCCACCCTCAGTTTCTTTCGCTTGTGTTGCAGGACGAGACCCCGTATAGAGAAAAAAGAAACGTAACCTTTATTGCTGGGTAAAAGAAATAGCTGCAATTTTTCAGTGAATGGCAATATGCACACATCATGAAACAAATCAAGGATTGGGAGAAGCGAAAAGGGAGAAGGATGAGAAAGATAGAGTCGCGATCAGAGAGGGAGAAGACCTACTAAACATTGGAAAGGAGAAAAGAAAATGATGTGTAGTGTTTTGCGAGTTAGCAATGACGGAACCCTTTTGGCTCCTGATGGACTCCGTAGAGCTGTGAAAAAAGTGTTAGAGCGTATAATAGTAAGCTCCATGTGTGGCAGAGTCATTGGCGGGTATTCAGACTGGGGAGGATGCAACAAATGGCGACGAGATAGGGGATAAGTAAATAAGTAACCCGAAGATCAGCAATGCTCCCTCAGAGAGTTTGCCGTGGTCCAAACAAAAAGCTCATGTGTACCACGTGTCCCATCGACAAAGTACGGAATGGACGCTTAATGCATGTGGAGTCAAAGCACAGCTCCAGCCACTGTGAAGCAGTTGAAGACAATGAAAGCATTGTAGAGAATCTACACGTCGTTGGCAGAGAACCTGCTGGTCAGGCCATATATAAAGGTCTCGTGCAGCCATGCAAGATAAAGTCATACATTATATGGAGTGTTGAAGCTGAAGGCAGACACAAATAGGTTCTCAAAGAGCATTCCTTGATAATCAAAAATGACATAATAACGCTGTGAAAAGAATCGCTGCAAGGTGAAGATAAACCAGGTGTTAGAAAGTGCAACTTGACAGCAAAGAAGAAATAATTAACTTACCGAAACCATTAAAGAGAGTCATAGTACCGCTGCACTCGGTGAAGTGGCTCAAGAAGATGTGCCCAAGGTTGTGCTTACTGAGCCATCCATACCAGAAGTGGCCAGCCATCCAAACTGCTGAGTGGGGCTAAGAACAACTTCACAGGTTTTCAAAGAATAAAGAACAGAGAGTGATTCTCAGAATAGTGACATTTTTAAGATGACAACAAGAAAGTCACGTTTCCAGCTATAATTAAAGGTGATCCAGAGGCCAGCATGCTGCAAGGTCTCACAGATGAGTTGCCTAAACCAAGCAACAGTGATCCACCAGCTGTGTTATTAAGTTCCACACTGGTCTACAATGCTGTGCATTCCTGAAACCACCACCAACGTTCAATACTGCCAAAAAGCAAAATATTGGCGATACCTGTTTTTTTGTATGGCGGAATTTTAAAAATTCATTGATGCACTTAAAGAGACTGATAACAAAAAAATTATCAAATACCTAAAACAATCTCCCTGGTGACAGTGTAAATGAAGTCATAAGGAAGATGCCGCAAACTTACGAAGAAATCACATACTGTCAGATTAAAGAAACTTTGAATCTCAAATTCAATCCAATGCCCAATGTAGATTACGAGAGATATATTTTCAGTCAAAAATGACAGAAAGTTGATGAAACCTTCGATGAATTTGTGGAGAGACTGGACACACTCATCGAACACTGTAAGTTCAATTAATTTAATGACGAAAAAGCTATGTGACTTAGAGTTATTGATGGATGCTTGTCAGATTAATTTACATGACGAATGCTGAGAGAAATTCTTAGTCTAGAACAAGTGTTAATGGTTGAAAGATCTAAAGAGAGTGCCAATGGAGAAGCTGCCGACATGGAGGCCAGAGGTGCCCAGAATAAATTAGTCATGAGTGTGAAAAGTAAGCCAAAGACTGAAGGACACAATGTGATGTCTACACGTAAAAAGAAAGTGTTTTTTCGATGTGGATTTTCATTTTTCACACAAAGGTAAATTTCCCGCCATTGGACAGATATATAAAGGCTGTGGGAAGGAGAAGCATCTTGTGACAGTTTGCAAAGCAAAGGAAAAAGCAAATGCATCACAGCACAAAGACAAAATGGCCGCTGGAACCTTCCAAAAGCAGCGTTCGACGCGCACCCACCAGGCCAAGCGGTGACATCAGTTAAGCCAAATCGACACTGAATGAAGCCGATTGCCATCTAAATTATTGTCAAACAGTTCTCCTATATCAATATCAAGTGAAAGTGAAGAAGCTGATTGTGCCATTTCGATGTTTACCTGATAAAAGTGTGTGCTTGTTGGACTGGCTGCATGTGAATACAAAATGTCAGTCAAAGAAAAGTCGACATGCTAAAGCACCAAATTATTCAAACACATTTTGAAGATTACACTGAAAGTGAATGGATGTTTGATACCTTGTACCCTGAAGCACCCATCCATGTGCTTCAGGGTACAGCATCAAGTGCCTGTCTACTCAGTTTCAGCAGAGCTACTGATATAGGGCTGATTTTTGTAAACTGCAACATGAATGCTCATAATAAAATAGTAAGTTGATTCCCTTAATTGTTTAATGGTTTAGGAAAGCTTAAGACTATGAAAGTAAAGCTGTACATTAATGAGGACATCCGTCTTGTTGCTCAAGGACATAGACGAAATGCTTTTCATTTACAAGACACTGTTGAAAAAGAACTTCATCAGTACTTAAGCATGATATCATTGAGCGGTCTACTGGTCCCATGCCATGGGTTTCTCCCATAGTGGTAGTGCCCAAAAAGGATAGTGAAGGAGCTGTACTTATATGCGTTGACATGCGTCAGGCAAACAAGGCAATTGAATGAGAACAATATCCAGGTCCACACAGTCTTCTCTCGCTGTGACTTGAATAAAGACTATCATCAGTTGGAACTCGAAGAAAATTGCAGGAACAATCCAACCTTTTCAACACATGTTGGTCTATTTCAATACAAAAGACTAAGGCCCATATGCACAAAAAGATTTAGCATTTCTTAACAGTCTGAATCGCAATTTCGGGCTGTTAAGAAATGCAAAAGAGCCTTTTGGTAAGTATGAAAGGCATTTGTAGTGGTGCAAAATACGATTTCTGCCCAGTAGAAATCACACTTTGTGATTTACAAAATTGGAAATCGCAAATAGGGATTTCCTATTTGAGAATCGGTAACCGCATGTACATGGCATTTCCTAATTACAACTAGTCATAAAATGGCCATTTTGGAAATGCAATTACCACTGAATCTGATCAGGTGGTAACTAGGTGCAAACTATAAAAAGGCACCTAAAATGCCTCAGGTTCTTTCACAATGGTGGACCTGTAGGTTTTGGCGAGAAAGATGAGGATTTTTGCGGTGAGGCAGAGAAGGAGGAGGAGACAGTAGAGGATATTTAGGGGGAGGCCACCCTGTTTGAACAGACAGAGGAGGAGATCATTGATAGGTACAGATTGAGTACCCAGGTAATACTTAATTTAATATACACTTCGAACTCGCATCGGTCTTCTTACTGTAAAGTTCTGTACAGCGCCATGACAACCAGCGTTTTTACAGCTCTGCATGAAATGTCCCAAAAGTGACAACAAATTGCGAAGATTTTAGTTTTAAGTGACAGTCTGTTTCTGACCGAGACGGTCTGGCAAGCTTGTGAGTGACCCATTTGGGCCACTTTTAATTTTTTCAAGAGAATATTGTATTGCTGTTATGTGTCAAATTTGTCATCCCTAAAGGTAAAAAATTAACAAACTATGCGAAAACACACAATAGTGAGGGATAATTATTTACATCTATTTTGACAATATTTATTAGTAATCTCTAATTTTCCAGTAGTTGCTGCAACTATCTATACTTTCAGTGAGAGAGTCAAGACAAGAAATAATAGGAGGATATAGAAATTACCATGCAATACAGACTTCAGATCAAAAAAGCACTGGTCACTGAAAAGAGATTAATCCTGAAATACTGGAAATCTACCAATGCAACAACAATTGAGACTGGATTTCAGAACTTAGTAAACTGGCTAAAAAGAGGGGAGAAAAAGATGAAGAGAAAGACAAAAGGACAGTGGCAAAGGGAGAAAACAGGGATGGAAATGAACTTGCAAGAGTCAATAAAAAGTACAGGAATGATCTAGTGGCATGATGAAAGAGGTATGCGGTGGAATCAAGACTACACATCCTTGGTAATCAGCACCCTTGATATTCATAGTGCTTATGGCGGGCTTCTGAGCAAACGTTTGGTCCCCGTCACTTATTGTTTTACCAATTCAGCACTGCTTTGAATCCGTGTGTAACACTGTATAATACACACAAAACATACTTTGCCTTGTGGCATTCTGGCTTTGAGTCTCCTTCTGTTCTAATCATAAAAGCTGGGGGATGATCAGATAACACTAGCAATCCACGTATGTAGGCCAGACTTTAACAGAGAGCTTTTGATGTTACCAAAATTTGATGTATACTGTACAGATAGGGGCTTTCAACCAATTCTTTTCATCCATCGGTCTGTTATTGTGTTATTCACAATTTTCTTCCGTCCACTACAGGATACAGCTTGGGGCAATGGCACAGGCCACTTCAGCCATTGATTAACTTCACTGTGAGTGACGGCATTCTGAAATTTCACAAGGGGCACACCCAAACACAAAGTAGTTTGCATAACTGCGAGGAACTACAAAGGTGAAGTATCCTTTTTGAAACTAAAAACATATTTTAATTTTTAGCCAATGTTTTTTTAGATTGAGGAGAGGCCAAAACCTCCCCAAGAATAAAGTTTAGCAAACGCCATGACAAGACAAAAGAAAACAAGCATTGACAAAGCCAATAGGCTGGTGACTAAGACCAAACCAATGGCTTTGCCAATGCTCTTTTGAAATTTCAGTCCCAAAGATGTGCCCTGTTGCCCAGCGAGGTGCACCTTCTTTAAAAGCTATTGAAACTATATTGCATCACAAAAAATTGTTTTTTTTAATGTTGTGGCATCACATACAGAAACAGAAAAAACTTCTTGGAATACCCTGCCTGCCCTCACCCCACAACAAGACGCTGGCTAAACGGATCAGAAGGAATGGTGTCACAATGAATTGTTTACTACCAAACCATATTTTATAACTAAATTCCCTGTTGGTTCAGCTATTGAATTGGGTGAGGTTTTGCGGGCAGTGGCAAGTTGTCCGGGTGGGCGAGCCCCTCGTCCAGATGGGCTTCCATCTGATATGTTCAAAACTAATATTTCATTGTGGGCCCCACTCCTGACAAATGCCCTTTATGCTACCCTAGCTACTGGCCCCCCCAAACATTGGTCACATGCAAATATTGCTCCTATTTGCAAAAAGGGCATATAAACCTATCCCCACTGTTATCGTCCAATTTCACTGATTAACTCTACTGCAATGATCATCGGGCACATTTTGTTGGACCGCTTGCAGTCATAGGCCGAGAACCATAACATAGTTCGGAACTCCAGTTTGGTTTCCACTCCGGCCTAGGTACAGTTGAGCAGTCCTTAAATCTATATTTGCTACTGCTAAATATACTGTGGCCAAGCATGGCAAGTTGTAGCTGACATTTATGGATTTGAGTTCTGCCTTTGACTCTGTCAATAGGGCCAAAATTTGGGGTATTATGACCGATATGGGGGTTGACTGTATATTGTTAATTTTCTCAGAAAAAGACACTATGACGCCACTGCCAGCGTAAGGTATGGCTCGGGGTGAAACTACGCCAGCCTTCAGCCTTACTAGGGGCGTATGCCAGGGCTGTGTCTCGGCCCTCTTCTTTTTTTCTATTTATATAAACATGTAAATCAAAAGAGAATGGATCACACATCCTGTTTATGCCAGGATCTGGGGTTCAAACATTGTGAAGACCCTCATTCACGTCAAATATACGGTGCGGTATAGCTTGATTCTCCGCTCTGTTATTTATGTGAATAGCATCATCGGGTCTTTTTATCACTTGAGTTAGTGGTTCTCCAAGTGATCTCCTTTCCTCCACCAGGAGGTGGACCAACTGGTTATTAACAGTGGTGATCAGGAGTGCAGTGGTGTACAGTGAACAGTGAAGAGAGAGATAAAATTGCCTCTTGTCCTCAGTTGAATTCTTTTATTTACCAAGGCTAGGGCAAGATTAAAAGGTGAAGAGGTGGTGCTGTGGTGGAAGGGTTAATGTTCCACTGCACCTGGTTGTTGGTCTCGTTGGGTTGACATGTTTCGGCTCCTTGTAGCCCCTACAGGTCTATGGGCCTTCTTCAGGACAGGGGTGATGTTGGCTACCTTTAGGAATTAACTGTCCTGGGACCGATGGCCTTTGAAAAAAAGTAGGGGAACTGATGTCCTAAAAATTAAAAAGGTATGGGCACGCTGTGCCCCTCGAACAACGTCCCCCATCACCATCACTGTTCTAAGGCCAATTAAAATCGGCCTCTGTTTATGATCTCTGAATGGACAATGCTAGGCTTTCTTTTCCGCCCCGCAGCTGCTTCATGTTAACAAAAAGAATGTAGCAAGTCTAGAACCACAACGTGTGCTTTTCAGATGATTCTGAAAGCACACGTCGTGCTTCTAGACTTGCTGCATTTCTTTTAATAATAGAGCATGGCTGTGGGGTGATTGTGTGCTCTTGTGAAAGCAGTGCAAGATGGGCGCTGCGATTAACATGAATACTTTCACAAAGCCGCGCTCTATTACCAAAGGAATGCAGCAAGTGCAGGAGCCTCTTGCTGCTGAACGCGTACCCCTCCTTAACCCCACAGTCTACCTTTAGAGGTATCCTTACCTGCACGGTCTCTTGCAGGATCTGCACGCTTCATACAAGACACTGCACGCTCGGGGGAGCATAGGTGCGCACGCACACCTTACCGGGAACAGTGGTGACAATAGGGTAAAGGGAAATAAGGGTGATTTAAGGGTTCAGGGGTGGGTAGAGGTAAAGGAAAGTAAGGCTGATTTTAGGGTTTGGGGTGGGTAGAGCTAAAGGTAGGTAATAATGGTTGCAGGGTTCAGTGTGGATAGAGGTAAAAGGATGTGAGGGATATTTTTGGGTTATGGGGTGGTTAGAGGTAAAGGTAGGTGATGGTGACTTGAGGGTTCATAGGTGGGTAGAGGTAAAGGGAGGGGATGGTGAATTGAGGGCTCAGGGGTGGGTAGAGGTAAACATAGTTGAGGGTGATGAGGGTTCATGTTGTGGGTAGAGGGAAAGGGAGGTGAGGATGACTTGATAGCTTAGGGGTGGGTAGAGGTATTTGGAGATGAGGGTGACTTAAGGGCTTAGTGGTAGATAGAGGTAAAGCCAAGTTAGGGGACTTCAGGGCTCAGTGGTGTGTAGAGGTAAAGGGGGTAGGGACTAATTGAGGGTTCAGGGGTGTTAGCAGCAAAGGGAGGTGAGGGCTACTCGAGGTTTTAGTGGTGGGCAGAAGTAAAAGCAGGTGAGGATGACTTGAGGGTTCTTGGTGGGCAGAGGTAAAGGGCGGTAAGGGTGACTTGAGAGCTTGAGGGTGGGGAGATGTAAAGGGAGGGGAGGGTGACTTGAGGATTTGAGGGTCGGTAGACATAAAGTGCTGTGAGGATGACTTTAGGGTTTGGGATGGGTAGAGGTAAATAGAGGTGAGGGTGACTTGGGGCTCTGGGGTGGGTTGAGGTAAAGAGTGGTGAGGGTGACTTGAGGACTAAGGGGTGGTTAGAGGTAAAGGCTGGTGAGGGTGACTTGAGGGTTCAGGGGTGGGTAGAAGTAAAGGGAGGTGAAGGCGACTTGAGGGTCAAGGGGTGAGTAGAGATGCAGGCAGGTGAGGGTGACTTGAGGGTTTAGGGTGGGTAGAGGTAAAGGGAAGTGAGGGTTAATTGAGGATTCAGGGGTGAGTAGCGGTAAAGGGAGGTGAGTGTAACTTGAGGGCTCAGGTGTGGGTAGAGGTAAAGGGAGTTGAGGGTGAATTAAGGGTTATGGTGTGTGCAAAGGTGAAGGGAAATGAGGGAAACTTGAGGAGTCAGGGGTGGATTAAGGTAAAGGGATATGAGGGTGACTTGAGGCTTCAAGGGTGGGTGTTGGGTGGTGGGAAATGGAAGTGAGGGTGACTTGAGGGTACAGAGGTGGGTAGAGGTAAAGGAAGATGAGGGTGACTTGAGCGCTCAGGTGTGGGTAGAGTTAAAGGCAGGGTAAGTGACCTGGAGCTCATGGGTGGAATGAGATAGAGGGAGGTCAGAGCAACTTGAGATTTCAGGGTGGGCCGAGGTAAAAGGAAGTGAGGACGATTTGAGGGTTATGGTGTGGGTAAAGTTAAAGGGAAGTGAGGTGAGGGTGATGTGAAGATGATGGTGTGGGTAAAGGTAAAGGGAAATGAGGGTTACTTGATGATTCAGGGGAGGGTGAAGGTAAAGGGTTGAGAATGACTTGAGGGTTCAGGGGTTGATAGAAGTAAAGAGAGGTAAGGGTGACTTGATCATTCTGTGGTGGGTAGAGGTGAAGGAAGATCAGGGTGACTTGAATGTTCAGCAGTGGGTAGAGATAAAAGTAGGTGAGGGTGTCTTGAGGCTTTGGTGGTGGACAGAGGTACAGGGAGGTAAGGGCGACTTGAGGGTTATATTGGAAAAGAGGTAAGGATGACACTGGGGTTCGGGGTGGGTTGAGTTAAAGGGAGGTAAGGGTGATTTTAGGGTTTGGGGGTGGGTAGAGGTCAATCAGCACTGATGAAGTGCTGTAAATCACCTGTGAGGATCTCAAGGCGCTGGAGTTGCTAGCAGCTTTGCGGTGCTCTGTTCATTCGAACAACCATGTTTTGAGTCTGTTTCTAAGTTCCCAAAGCAAGTACCTGTTTCTGCATAGATAACTTGCTGTCCAACATGATGCGGAGGTTGCGGGCGTGGTCCGTCAGGGCGGGGGAAGGTTTGAGTTTAGCAGGTCACCAAGTGTCGTTCCATGTTGAGGTGTTGTTCCCAAAGATGAGGACTTCTGTCTTGTCTGAGTTGAGCTTGAGATAGTTGTCCTTCATCCGGTCAGCGACGTTCATCATACATCTGTGGAAGTTGGTTCTGGTGGTGGAGTTGTCTTGTGACAGCGAGAGGATGAGCTGGATGTCGTCGGCATAGGAGATGATGTTGAGTATGTGCGATCTGATGGTGTTGGCCAGTGGGGTCATGTACATGTTGAAGAGGGTGGGACGATCCTTGTAGGATGCCGCAGATGGTCTCTTTGGGTTCCGAGGTGAATGATTGGAGATAGATTCTCTGGTTCTTCCAGTGAGGCATGAGGCAATCCATTTGAGAGCATCTTCCTGGATTCCGATTTGGTGGAGTCTGTAGATCAAGATGTGGTGGGAGAGAGTGATGAAAGTGGCTGACAGGTCCAGGGGGATGAGGGCTGCTGTTTTGCCATGGTCTAGGAGGGCCCTGATGTCATCAGTGGCTGCTATCAGGGCTGTCTTAGTGCTGTAGTTGGCTCAGAATTCGGATTGAGAGGGGTCCAGGAGGTTGTGGTGGTCCAAGTGTTTGGAGAGTAGCTGGTTGATTACCTTTTCAAGAACCTTTGCCGGAAAGGGGAGCTGGGAGATGGGCCAGTAGTTCTTTTGATCTGATGGGCCAGCAGATGGTTTCTTCCGGAGGGTCCTCACTTCAGCATGTTTCCAGATCTCAAGGAAGGAGGCCGTGGTGATGGAGGTGCTGGGGACCTGCACCTCCCCTCCTCCCCAGCGCCTTGAGACCCTTACGGGTGAGTAGTAGCGCTCAACAAACACGTGATTGATTGATTGATTGACTGTCCTGGGCTTGTTGCCAATCGTCTTACTACCAAGGTTGCAGATGTGGTGGGGACATGGGTCCGTGGCTGCTCCAGTGTACTGAGTTCATGATGGAGATTGTGGCTTGAGTTGTGAGATGGTCCCAATGGGTGAGCAGGTGTGGGGTGGGTGACAAGCTGTTGAAGGCTGATGTTGCTCATGCATTCCAGGAGGTCGGTTGCGTTGGGGTTGTGTGTAAATTAAGGTCTTCTAGGAAGATTAGTGCTCGTAGTCAATGGCGATCAGGGCAATGAAGTCAGGGAAGGTGTTGCAGAAGCTGGGGCATGCTCCTGGTGGTCTGTATGTGAGGGTTCCTCTGATGGTGCATTCCCCATCTGTGTGAAGTTGGAAATTGAGATGCTCCATTATCAGGGTTGGGTCATCTAACGAGGCTGTGCAGTAGATGGTGTCCTTGTAGATGATGGCAATTCCACCTCTGTGTTTGTTGATTGAGTCACAGTGTGTTATCTTGTAGCCTACTGGTGTGTCAATGGTGATGTCTGGTGTGGAGGCAGGATTCAGCCAGGACTCTGTGAGGAAGATGACAACCAGTGTGAGGGATGAAATCATGTCCCAGATCTCTGTGGCATGTTTGCCTAGCGATCGTGCGTTGGGTAGAATGCACTGGAGTTGTGGGCACAGTCGTATTTGTGGTGTCTCCGGTGTTGTTGGTTGCTTCGGTGTTGTAGGTGAAGTGGCAGTGCTGACAGGAGAATTGTCCTCTGTTGGTACGTAGAGATGTGTGGCTGCAGTTGTTGTTGTTGATGCGCCCAGGGTGCAGGGCTCGGAGATTTGCTGCGCTATAGTTGCGCGGGGTGAAAGAACCAGGGCTCCAGGCGCTGGGTGTGGTCCAGGCACAGATAGGCGCAGACGGGCTTGCTTTAGCGCACTGGCGGCACTGCCACTCTGAGGCTTCCATTAAGTAGGTCCTGAGAGGAGCGAGGGGCACTGGGAGGTAGTGGGTGAGGCTAGGCGGCAGGCAGGAAAACGGGCAGCATGAGAGAGTGGCAAATTGGGAAAAACAAGGATAAGCAGTGAAAAAATGCTGGAAAAGTAGGACAAAGCACTCAGAAAAACGGGGGAAAGGAAAAAGTAAGCAGTAAAAATGAGGCATTAAGCAGAAGAAAGCACTCAGAAAAATAGGGAGGAAGCAGAGCGATGCAGTAGCATGGGAGAGCTGGGCTTGGGATCAGCTCAATGGGCTCCTGCTGCGGCCTCCATTAAGTAGATCCTGGGAGGAGGGAGGGGCGTTGGAAGGCGGGAAGCAGGAAAAGGGAGGCAGGCGAGAGTGGCAAATAGGGAAAAACAAGGATAAACAATGAAAATACACAGGAAAAGCAGGAGAAAGTGCTCAGATAAACATGGGGAAAGGAAAGCGAAAGCAACAAAAACAAGGCAAAAGCAGGAGAAAGCACTCAGAAAAAGGGGGGAAAGGAAGCAGAAAGCAATAAAAACGAGGCAAAAAGCAGGAGAAAGCACTCAGAAAAACAGGGCAGAAGCAAAGCAATGTAACAGCATGGGAGAGCTGGGCCTGGGATGGTTAGAGGTAAAGGCAGGTGATGGTGACTTCAGGGTTCAGGGTTGGGGAGAGGTAAACAGAAGTAAATTTGACTTGAGGGTTCAGGGGTGGGTCGAGGTAAAGGGAGGTGAGGGTGATGAGCTTTCAGAGTGTGGGTAGAGGTAAAGGGAGGTGAGGACGACTTGAGGATTCAGGGGTGGGTAGAGGTAAAGGAAGGTAGGGTAGGAGAGCTTGAGGGTTATGGTGAGGGCTGAGGTAAAAGGATTTTAGGGTGACCTGAGGGCTTTGGTATGGGCAGAGGTAAAAGGAGGTGAGGGCGTCTTGAGATTTTAGGAGTGGATAGAGGTAATGGGAGGTAAGGGTGACTTGAGGGTTCAAGGGTGGGTAGAGATAAGGGAGGTGAGGGTGATGAGGTTTCATGGGTGGGTAGATGTAAAGGGAAGTGAAGGTGACTTGAATGTTCAGGGATGGGTAAAGTTCATGGGACGTAAGACTATTTTGAGGGCTCAGTGGTCTGTAGAGGTAAAGGGAGGTGAGGGCGATTTGAGGTTTCAGGAGTGGATAGAGGTAATGGGAGGTAAGGGTGACTTGAGAGTTCAAGGGTGGATAGAGATAAATAGACGTGAAGTGTCTTGAGCATTCAGTGGTAGCCAGAGTTAAAGGAAGGTGGAGCAACTGGTGAGAGTGACCTGGGGGCTCTTGGATGGGTAGAGATAAGGGAGATGAGGGTGATGAGGTTTCATGGGTGGGTAGATGTAAAGGGAAATGAAGGTGACTTGAATGTTCAGGGATGGGTAAAGTTAAAGGGACGTAAGATTGTTTTGAGGGCTCAGTGGTCTGTAGAGGTAAAGGGAGGTGAGGGTGATTTGAGGGTTATGGTGTGGTTAGAGGTAAAGGTAGCTGAGGGAGACTTGAGGATTCAGGAGTGGGTAGCGGTAAAGGGAGGTGAGGGTGACTTGAGGGTTCCAGGGTGGGTAGTGGTAAAGGGAGGGGGTTACTTGAGGACTCAGGGGTAGGTAGAGGGAAAGGGAACTGAGGTTGACTTGAGATTTCAGTTGTGAAGTAAAGGGAGGTGAGAGTGACTCGTGATGTGACTTGAGGGTACAGGGGTGGGTAGAGATAAGGGAGGTCACGGTGACTTGGCGGTTTCAGGGGTTGTTAGATGTAAATTAGGGTGAGAATGACTTGAGGGTTCTGGGGTGGGTAGAGACAAAGAGAGGTAAGGGTGATTTGAAGGTTTTGAAGGTTCAAGGTTGGGTGGAGGTTAAGGGAGGTAAGACTGAATTTAGTGTTCGGGGTGGGTAGAGGTAAAAGGAGGTAAGGGTGATTTAAGGGTTCAGAGGTGAGTAGACATAGAGGGAGATGAGGGTGAAATTAGGGTTCCTGGGCACGTAAAGGTAAAGAGAGAAAAAAATTTAATTTGATGTTTGGGTGGGTAGAGGTAAAGAGAGATAAGGGTTATTTTGGGGGTTAACAGTGGGCACAAGCCAGGAACAGATCAGGATTTGCCAATGCTACAGTTGGCTGTCTAACTGAACTACTGTCTTTAAAGTCAAGAAATGAGAGTGTGCATGATTATGTCCAGGCTTGAAGCTGCTGTTTCTGTATGTGTGTGTGTTGAATCTAAAGAAGTGAAACCAAAATTCATCCAAAGCCGTCTGGAGCAATGGCAAAATGAACACGCCACCGTCCCTGATGAAGGAAAACAAAACAAATTGAGTGTCGAGGAAGCCAATCAACAGTAATTAATGGGTGGGCACAAAGCCCTTTTGGATTTTATGAAGAACAGTAGGTCTCGCAGTGAAAGTGTTTGTGCTGTCTTAGACGAGATCTAAAAGTGACCTGTGCTAAGAACCTGAATCACAATTGTTTGTAATCCAAGGATAAGGGACCATGTCCACTTGTAGCCTATTTCCATATTTATTGCATCTGACTGAATTGGGCCTCTAATGCTCACCTTTTGAAGGTTTGGCAGTAATCCTCTAAGACAGGAGATGACTGGTGAAGCTACCTTGGAATCTCAGATTATCTAGAGATTTCCCTAAACGACCACAGTACATAGTGATGACAAGCATTATGTGATTAGCTAATGACTGCCTTTGCAAAAATTAAAGAAAGCCATGTTGCTTTCAGTAAATTTTGGCTGTTTTCTGTGGTACAAGTAAGTATTAGGTTTGATATTTTCCCCAAGCAATTACATCTTAGTGGTAATAGGTAGGGAAAATTATTTATAAATGTTAATATATTTTGTTTTAAAATTCTGCGGAGTACCGCATTGCTGCCTTGGAAGTACTGCAGTACTTACAAAGTTTTTTACAAAAAAATGAATATATATTTTGAATTTAAAGATACAGTGCCCTACACTATATTTAAAAAATATAGCGTATTACAATGTAGTTTCACTTTTTAACATTTTCAATTCTAAAAAAAAAATCTCTATGAAGTACCGCGATAATACGTTCAAATTACTGCAGTAAATAAATTATTTTTTTAAAGCACGGTTCCCCATAAAGTGTGATAAAAACATATAGAAACATGTAAATACATTTCTCTACCTATTACCATTTTAATAAAGAGGTAATAGCTGGAGAACAAGAATAAAGCCTACTACTTACCCATATTTAAAGCCCTAACCCAGAGCGCAGCGAAACTTTGCTGAAAACAACATGGTTGCCTTTTACAGTTTGTAAAGATGGCCATTAGCCAATCACATACTGCCTTCTCATGCCTACTATACCTCAAAGATACCGCAGTATACCGCAGTATACTGCTGCACAATATATGTTTTGAACACTTATAACTTTAACACTACTTACATCATTTACACCTAGTACCACCAATTACCATTTATATGTCACAATCTATATAACATCTAAATCCATTCACCCACTTTTACACTATGTCTGTTTCAACATCCACACTACACTCTATGCCAGTCCAATCTATGCCACTTCAATCTATGCAACTCCAATCTACGCCGCTCCACTATACGCTATTACATTCTATGCCACTCCACTGTATGTCCTTAGACTATATGCCACTCTACACTACGTTAATCCACGGTACCCCACTCCACTGCACCCCACTTCACTCTACGCCACTCCACTCTACACCACTCCACTGCATGCTATTACATAATATTCCACTCCATTCTACGACACTCCAGTGTGCGCCCCTCTACTGTGTGTCCCACCACTCTTCGCTAATCAGCTCTATACCATTCCACTCTACACAAGTCCACTCTACAACACTACACTGTACACTATTCCACTCTATACCACTCCACTGGACACCACTCCAGTTTACACCTCTACACTATACCCCATTGCTGTGTATGCCCCTACACTCTATACCAATTCCAATCTATGCCACTCCACTCTACCCCACTGCAGTGTACTGTATTCCAATGTACGCCACTACACTGTACTTTAATCCAGTCTACACCACTCTATTGTATGTCACTCCACTGCACTCCACTCTATGCTATTTCATTCTATGCCACTCCACTCTACCCCACTCCAGTGTACTCTATTCCATTCTATGCCACTCCACTGTACGCCATTACAGTCTTCCTCACTCCACTCTCAGAACTCCACTCTACACCACTTTGCTGTATGCCATTCCACTTTACGCCACTCCAGTCTATTCCACTCCACCCTATGCTATTCCACGGAATGCTACTACACTCTCCCTCACTCCATTCTACGACACTCTACACTTCACCAATCCAACTACACTACTACACTGTATTCTATTACATTCTACCCCCACTCCACTGTATACCACTCCACTTTACGCCAATTCAACTATACACCACTCCAATCAACGCTATTCCACTGTATGCACATTCACTGTACACCACTTCATTTTACACTATCACACTGTATGCCACTCCACTCCACTGTACGGCACTCCGCTGTTCCACTGTACAACACTGCACTCTATGCCACTCCACTCTGCTTCACTATACTCTACCACTCTCCACTCTACGGCATCCCACTCTATGCTATTCCACTGTACACAACTCCACTCTATGCTATTGCACTCTACGCCACTCCACTCTATGCTACTCCACAGTATGTCACTCCACTATACTCTATTCCACTCTACGCCATTCCACTCCATGCTATTGCACTGTATGACACTACACTCTACCTCACTCCACTATACTCCTCTCCACTCTACACCACTTCACTGTATGCTCCTACACTGCATGCTTTACCCTCTACCCCACTACACTCTGCACAGTCCACTCTTCACCTCTCCACTGTATGCTATTCCACTGCAGGCCACTCCACGCTATGTCACTTCACACTATAACATTCTGTGCGATTTTCCACTCTAGCCCCCCACACTCCACACCACTCTAGTCTATTCCACTCCACTGTACCCCACTCCACTCTACACC
Organism: Calotriton arnoldi; assembly: GCA_963921515.1. Taxonomy (NCBI): domain Eukaryota; kingdom Metazoa; phylum Chordata; class Amphibia; order Caudata; family Salamandridae; genus Calotriton; species Calotriton arnoldi. Next base: position 350,340 of record CAWUFW010013180.1, read on the forward strand.
ACTCCACTATTCTCCTCCTCTGTACGCAACTAGACTCTACACCACTCAACTCTACGCTATTCAACTCTATGCCACTAAACTCTTCCCCACTCCACTGTACACCACTCCATTATACGCTATTCCACTATACGCTACTCTACAGTATCCCACTCCACTATATGCTACTCCACTCTAAACTACTCCACTGTACAGTATTCCAGTCTATGCCACTAGAGTCTATGCCAATCCGCTGCATGCCACTCCACTCTATGCTACTCCACTCTATGCTATTTCAGTATTCATTATCTACTGTACGCTATTCCACTATATGCCATTCCACTCTACATCAGTCCCCTGTACGACACTCCACTGTAAGCTTTTCCACTGTACATCTCTCCACTCTACCCCACTCCACTCAACATCTTTCCACTTTGCACCACTCCACTGTACACTATTCCACTGTACACCACTCCAGTCTATTCCACTCCTCTGTACCATACGGTACCACACTCTACTCCATGCTACTCCACTGTGCAATTCTACAATCAATTCTGTGACATCCTTCTCAACTGCACTCCATGACACTTCATGACACTCTGCAACATGCCACTGTACAACACTGTACGATACACCACTCCACTCTTTAACATTTTACTCCACTGTATGCTACACCAGTCCACTCTACTCCACTCCACACCACTCTACTCTACAACACGCTACACCACTCTATGCAATGGCACTCCGCTGGACTCTACTCCACTCGATTTGACTGCACAACACCTTACCCCAGTCTATGGCACAACACTCCATTCTACACCGTTCTATTTTGCCACGCACTACTCCACTTTATGCAACTCCACTGCAGAAGACTCAATTGCACTCTGTGTCATTATACCATACTGTACTCTATTCTATGCCTTTACACTACAGTGTACAACTGTCTACTCCACACTATCCCCCTACACTCCACTGTACTCCATTTTTGACACTTTCCTACACTCTACGACACACCACTCCACTGTACTATACAACACGCCACTACATTTATGACAGTTTACTCAACTTTTTATATGCCTGTCCACTCTAATGCATTACACACCACTGTACTATACAACACAACACTACACTGCATGACACTTTAGTCCACTATACACTATGCCACTCCACTCTTCTTCACGTCAATCTACCCCACTTCACTTTATAACACTCCACTGTATGCCACTCCACTCTACTCCACTCCACTGTACGCTATTCCACTGTATGCCACTCCACTGTACCACACTCCACTCTACAACAGTACATTGTACGACTATCTCCTCCTCTCTACGGTACCACATTCCACTTAATGGCACTCCACTCAACAACAATAAAGTCTTCTATTCCAAACACATTTTTTTAACTTCATTGAAATTCAATTTAAAAAACATAGGTCAAACTTTTATTATACTTAGGGAAACTTTATTTATTCTTTCTATACAAACCAAACTTAACTTCACAAACATTACAAATTTCACACTTATAGTTATACCTATCATTTATAATTTACACACCACCTTTATAATATATAATGTATGCAATAGATTCAAATTATTATAACTCGAACACCTCCTTCCACAGTGTATTCAACTAAATAGGCACAGTACATTAACTATAACTCGCGCCTTCTCCATGCAATGCTTATACCTTTTATATTATATCACTTATACCTCATAAAATCATAGCGTTTGCAATAACACCTATATTGTACATCATTTGTGAGAACATGGTAGGGTGGTGAGCTACAGTTAATGTAGGGTGGCTATTGAGTTGAATACACTGTACATGGAGGTGTGTGAGTTGTACTGATTTATTTACTATATGAACATGAGGTGGTGTACATAGAACAAGATGGCATGGTTGAGACCGGACTTCAGACACATACACATCACTGGAGAACACAATGACAATTATCTTTTTTTCATTACGCTTGTTTGCATTAAACATGTCTAGTCATTAAAGAAAAGATATTTTTTACAATGTTAGCAACAAGGAGATTAACTGATTTTCCAAGTATCATATAATATCTGGTTGAGTACCAAAACTTCTAGGAAAAACCCAGGCCCCCCAGTTCCATGACCAGCTACTAAACCAACAGATAGTATCTCGTCCTCCAAACTAATGTTAAAACTGAGGACAAAATTCAATTTGAGGCTACTTCTCTTCCATGTAGTGTAAGCCTGTCACTGGTAAGGATTACTGTATTTAAATTCTGTCTCTCTGTGAAAGAGGCAGGTCTGTGAGAGCACTCAGGAAGTATTTGGACATCCCCTTATGATGGTAACAGGATTAGGCATGGAAGCGGAGTGGGATTCACAGTGTTCACATTTCATATACATTTTATACCCTGTGGCCAGTAATAAGCTCTCCAATTAGAAGACTTTGGTGGTTTGTGAATGGGCTGGGTGGAGGAGCGTCGCCCCCCAGCTGTCAGCGCAGCAAAAGTGAAAAATAAAACGGTAATAAAAAGAATTACTGTTTTATTTTTCACTGCTCCCAGCCCAAGCAGTGTTTGGGGGTGGGGCATTGCTGCTGACTGGCAGCAGGGGAGTAGTGCTCACTCCACCAGTTTACTCCCCAAGTCACTTTGGCTGGCTGTCTTGTGACGGCGAGCATGACTTGCGCAGTGTAAACCTCTCCACCTAGCTGTCTCAGACAGCTGGGTGGAGAGCAGGCACAGGCCTCCAGTGCCTGCTGGAGCATTGAGGCAGCCCACTCCTGCCAATCCTGACACTGCTCTCATGCTGCTCATCTGCAGCATGAGAGCAGCATCAGGATTTGCAGAAGGGAGTTGCCTGAGGCTCCACAAGGTGGGGTCAAGCTGATGAAAGAAGAAAGAAGAATACACGGAGTATGTTTTTATTAATTTTTTTATTAACTTTGTAGCCCCCACAGGGTTTGTCACTCGCCCCCTCTATGCCCCTCCAGTGATGAGGGTCACCACCCACCACTGATGTACTAGGTTGGAGACTTGTTCAGCTACCAGTGGTAACTCACTGTATGACCATACAATGAGACTGTCAGTCTGTGAGATAAAGACTGTATTTATTCTGGGAGTGGAAGAATGTGCAAGAGTGATAGTAAGGAGAAGATTTTGTGCAGTGTTGCTGTTTGGAAGCTGTTTTTGGGAAGTGTTCCCAGTGAGGGAGTTCCTAGCAGCTTGTAGTGGGCCTCCCAAAGGATGGTGGCCCCTCTGGTTCTCGAGCATATAGACAAACCCACAGAGGTTTTGTTCTTAGGTTTGGGTCCCTCCATAGGGGCATCCAACATTAAGGCTTAAAGGGTACTTAGACAAGGTTAAAAGAGTTATGGAAACAGTATCCCAAAAATATCTATCTCCCTCTCCCAGAACAACAGGAACTCGCTGGAATAATAGTTTGTGAGGGTAGTTTTTTTTAACCACAAATCATGTACCCAGGCAATGAGGCATCTCTTAGCTTCCAACTTGGGAGTGGGAAGTCACTGCATGTTTTTTTTAGGATTGACTAGGTCTCATTATCCATAACTACCTGGTTTGTTTACCATTTAAAATAAAATAATGTTTTGAACATCTCCAGTGGAAGAATCTGCATGTAGCTGAAGAGGGAAAGAAGAATTCCTGCTTACCACACAAAATAATTCTTAACTGACTGAATGAATAGAGGTGTAAGTTGTCTCATTTGCATTCCTGAACCATGGCCTTCAGCGTCTCTCCCAAAACGGGTGGTTTTAGTTTCTTGACATGGGGCTCATAGGGAAATTTGGACCTGGTTTCTGTGAAAAGCATAGCTGCTGGAGGAACTTCCTCCAACAAGCTTATGTGCTAAAGAGTATTGTACGACAGAAGCACGCATGGCTAAACCACACATGCGTCAACCAGGTGATCCCAACAATGAATGCGTCTTAACCATGCATTCCTTTACCACGCACGCCGTTACCATGCAATTTCGTTGTAAAGGAATGATTGGTAAAGGAATCCGGGGCTAAGACGCATTCACCCTAAAATGCCCTCAGCCCTGAAAACTGTCCCTCCCCCACCCTGAGCCCTGAAACTCAACCCCTTGTCTTAAAAACGACCCCAGCTGCCCCACCCTGAGCCATAAAATCTGACCCCCACCCCTGAAAACTACCCCTTCCCCCAACCCTTAGCCCTAAAAACGGGCCCCAGCCCTAAAAACTACCCGACCCCTAAAACCAGCCCTCAGCCCTAAAAACTTTCTCCTCACCTCCCACCAAAACCCGGCCCCAGCCCCATTTGCCAGACCCCGTCTCGGCGGAGCTTCCTCTCCCGATCCTTCCTGTTCCTCTCCCTGCCCATCCGCACATCTAGGCCGCACACTGCCTTAACCAAAAATATGTGTGGTTAAGGTTAAGGCATATCCGTGGTTATGGCAAATGTAGTTCCGCTTGCGGGGAAATGAGACGCGTGGCTCAGCCCGCCTTGTATAGGCCATTTCCCACTGGGGAGTCTGAGTGCAGAAGCATCTAAGAAGAGACTGTCTAAAAAGACCACCTCATAGAGACTGTTACTGAGAGCTTGTTTAATTGGAGCATGCCCTAATGAAATTAGCAATAGGTATATATGATTTATTAAGTATCTGACGTTCATGTCTTCTAAACTCACAGCGATCTACCACCGCCAGAACTACCTGCGCAGAGTTGGAAAACTATGACCCACTTCTCTTTGACCCCCAAACGTTTAAACTACCTGCACCCAGAATTCATACTGCCTCGAGCAACTGACCTACTATTTCGACATGCTGTTCAAAACCACCTCACTGGCGCTTCTTTTCAATCTAGCTCTGTCAGGTCATTTAGTCATCAGACTCATAAAGCATGCATTACCTCCTCGTAAGTCTTCCTCACCACCAGAGTTACAAAGTGAGCTTCAGCTCCACACCAGAACCCTCCAAAGCAAGACAGCATCCCATACCTCCCATCCCTCCCCAACATGGCCGACCACCATCACCCCTGACCCAGTATAAGGGGAAGGTCGGCCCACCCCACTTCCTGAAGAACTACCAAGCTCCAAGAACCAATGAAGCTGATAGAAAAAAAACAGGGAGGGAGAGATGGGAACTCATGTGGCGAGGAAGACAATACTCGGAGTAATGAAGATTACAGGGAAGTATCCGGGGCTTTACCTTTATTTTGGTGTTTCCTGACAAGACTGCCAAGTCAGTTGATTCCTGATGCCAGTTTATCTCTTCAAGTAGTGCTCTTAACCCCTAGCTCCCTGCTCTTTGAGCTGGCTCACTATAATAAACTCTTCAGTGCTTCACCTGCTGAGACAACGTGGTCTGACCTGCTGCCTCCAATTCAAACTGTACTTCCACCTGAGTTGGAACTCTCGATTCATTTGAACTGTTTTGTTTAATTTTCATTCTGGAATATTTTTAAGGTATTTACACAGTATGCTATTGCATATTTTTTGCTACATTTTCTCTAGTGTGAAATGTGACATTTTAATACTTTTTGTACAGCTATCTTACTTGGCAAAGACGTTCACGTCCTCTGTATTTTAACTGTATGAATGTTGCACACATATTCCACAGATTTTCTCTAAGGAAAGACTTGCTGCTTCAGCGAAAATACCAAAGGAGGATGAATTCGTGACCTCAGCCCTCCAGATTTAGAGATATCTGCCAGCCCTGCAGACAGCAACCGCTGTCATTGTGGTTCCTGTCAATGTAGGAAAAGTTTGACAGATGGCACGGTCAGCCATGATGACTGGATGATGTCTGGCCATCAAACTTTTCAAAAGATTTTTGGTTCTCAAAAACAAATTCCCAAAGCAGGAATTTGTTTTTGAAAAACAAAGAAACAATGCCCCCCTCCCCCTCCCCATATCCTGGAAGTTTTCCTTTCCCTTACAGCCGGGTTTTTCTTAGTGGTGATTCACAGGAAAATAAATACTTTGGGACTGCTTTATAGTTTGGCAGAAGAGTACTCCATCACACATGTAACGGAAATACTGTCACCTTATGACAAGTGCATTATATCCTAATGCCCTTGTAACAAGGTGGACGAGGCACCTGTCACGGTCTGCTTGACTCTAAATGAGGTGCGTGGATTGTCAGATTGGTGGAAAAGGTACTGTGTCGCATTTGGGAAAGAGTACCCTGTCCGCCATACTCTAAATCCGGCCCTGAGCGAGATGAACGTTCACCACTGACAGCTGTAGAGTTATAGATGTTTGAATCCTGGCAAGGCAAATTAAGCCTTCTGAAGCAGGTAAACTGAATTTAATAAACTGATTATTAGTAATTTCAGTTATTTGCAACAGTGTGGTATTCGGTGCTACATAAAACCAAGTTATTGATATAAGGGCGATCCAAGGATTCCTTACAAATAACATGTTAAAATTAGGAGTCACTTTTTTGGGGCTTGTCAGACCTTAGACACAACTCACATCAAGACCGTGGCTTCTCTCCCCATAGCCCAACACTCTGGTGCTCTGCTTTTAGTGTCAGGAACTCGGGCCTTATTTATGAGAAGTGACGCAACGCTGCGTGAAAACAGCGATGCGTCACTTCTCAGTGCGCCCTCCTTGCGACATGATGGATGCGTCATATTTACTGTATGACGCATCATTTCGCAAGGAATGACAGATACGTCAGTATTACTGCTGTATCTGTCGGCGCAAAAGTGACTCATTGCTGGGGTGTGTCCGAAAACAGATGCAACTCCAGCAATGTGTTCTTTCACATTGGGCCAGCCCAATGCAAGGGCCTGCGTCAGTCTTACGCCTGCTGTGAGACAGGCGTAAGATATTGACATAGTAGCCTCCTAGAAGTGGCGCAGTGAAATCTGATAGATTTCACTGCGCCAATTCTAGTAGGCTTTTTGCGGGGGAACGCCCACCCTGCATACATTATACCTGACGCAGGTAAAATGTAGCTCAGGGCTTTACAAAGTGACGCATCTGCCTTGATGCGTCACTTTGTAAATAGAGTGCAACATGGCGCATTTTTTACACCGCCGGTGCGTCATAAAAAGTGAAGCACCGGCGGCGCAAAAGTGTTGCAAGGGCTCATAAATAAGCCCCCTCCTCTTCATTTTTATATTGCCTCACCTACGTTATATTATTTGCTTAACTGGCGAAAAAATAAGCCGGAGAACATCATTCAATGTCTCCCCACTTTAACTAACATAAGGCCTAATCCATACAGTACCTTCAAAGCCTAAAACTCAGAAATCAGCCTTAACTCGGACCTCTCACTCACCCTCCATTTGAACGCTTCTTTTAGTGTGTTAAGGACAGCAACTTGCACTCTTGCTGCTCTGGAAAAGTACCCCTTCATGCGAACTCCCCATCAGACTTAACTAAGAAAAAATGCTTGGTCATTGAGCTCTTGGTACTGTGAACTGCGAAAATGTGGTCATGTCAAAGCAGCCCTGAAAGCACTTCACTTGCTCCCACTGATCAAATTCAATATACTCTGAATTATAAATCCAACTGGATTAAAACCCCAACCTTTCTTAAAAAAACAACAACAAAAAACTGTCCTGACACTGAATGCACAACAGAAAACATGTGTTCCTCATCACACAGGTAATCCCACAATGCCTCTTCCAAATGTCACATTCGAAGAACATAGGTCGATGGTTTGCACCTCACCGTTCCGGACTGAAATAACCACTGTCCACTATTGGCTGCTGTGTTTTACTTTGATGTTCTGTACGAAAACAATATTAAGATGACGACAAACCCAGCATAAAAACATCAATAAGTATATCTTTCTTCGTTCAGATGTACATCTCTAGTTTATCTCTCAAAGACATCCCTATCTTATCTTCTCTCCTTTCCCTACCCACAGGGACACGGCTCTTTAGAGATGTGTAAAGTTTCCAATCGTCTGCACAACCACTCAAAAGTATAAAAATAGCCCTCATACAGGACCTCGAAATTCGAAAGTTTTTCATGGAACATGAAATAATACAGATTCAGAAAGATTTAAATTAAAAAACGGGAAAAAGGAAACAAAAGAAAGGGGACTGTATGTGATAAAAAAAAAATCATGAAGGGTGGTAAGAAACAAATGGGTAGAGGGGGGAACATTAAGAAGAAGGGGAAAGGAATGACATGGAGAAAGAGAAAGGAAATTAAAGAGATGAAAATGGAGGAGGTAGAGGAAAATGAGGAAGAGAAAAAAATATGTAAATGGTAGAATGGACATAAAGGGACAGTGGAGTGAAACACACACAAGTTAAGAGAATGTTTGAGAAGAGGAGAAAGGACAGCAACGAAATAGGAAATATATATAGAGAAAAGTAAGAAGAGAAACAAATAGGAAGACAGGGGAATATTATGCTCATTACATTATTTTCCGGAGCGCACAGTCACACATGGACTAGATGTCCAGGAGTTAATCATGAATGAACTGGAAGACGAACCTTTTCAGAACTGGTTAGAGGATGAGAATAACAGAGTTTTTGTTTTGGACGAGAAAGTGGCAAGAAAGAGAGAGGTGGGACGCAAAGCGGAAGAAAGGGAAGAGAGAGGCAAAGGGGAGTGGGGAGAACGGAGACAGAGAGACGGAAGTGGAAAAGTAATAGAAGGTAAAAAAATTAGAGCACAGTGAGAAAGGAGGGAAATGTGATAGAAAGGGACTAAGTAGACAAATAAGCGAGTAGGGCAAGTCTAGAGAACGGAACAATATGGGGAGAACAGTGTAATGGCTATAATGATGGTTAAGGCTAGACATGTGGAAAAACAGAAAACGATAGATGAAATGTAGAGACGATGAGAACAGAAGAAGGTGAAAACTATACTGGAACACCAAGATAGGGGAGAAAAGGAAGGAGAATGGTGGAGGGATACATAGAAAAAGAGAAAAACAAGGGAGAAAAATGGGGAAGAGGAATTCGGACAAGGAAGAGGAAGGAAGAGAAGTAGATAACAGGGCGGAATATAGAAAGAGAAGAAAGGAAAAAGAGATTTGGAAAAATAAGAAGGCAGGGGGAAAAGCATTCATGGGTAACATGAGAAAAGAAAGAATAATAGAAAGCAGGGAGATGGTGAAAAAAGTGACATGGAAAACTCTGGAAATTGAGAGAACTAAAACGGGTAATCGGGTAGCAGGGGAGAAGAGAAATGGGAAGAAAAAAATCTAAAAAGTAAAAAACGCGAGATAAAAAAAAAGTTCCTATCGCAGATATTAGAAGCAGTGGTAGAGAGTTAAAAAAAACACAATGACGGGATGGCAACTGTTCGGAGAAATACCTGTTAGGTGAATGGTCGGCTACGCTCTGTGCCCACCTACCGAGTGCTGTCGATCCTGCAGCGCTGTGGTTCTTTAGCACTTTTCTTCTTTCTTGGTGACTCACAGAAATTAACTGCACTCAGACTGTGCAGTACCTTTGAAGCTCTCTGTAACTAGGGCGTGGCTCATTCTTTCTAACTCTCTCGAAATAAAAAAAAAAGAAAACGCTCTTCCCTCTGAAATCAGCCACATCTATTTTGATAATGGTAGGCGCAATAAACAGAGGGGCTACACTTTCGGAAAAGCACACCTAATGAAAGATTTCACAGCGAGAGCTGGGGGGTGGGAGTATTGTATATCACTCGAAAGAGTATCACCTTCAGGGGGGCCATGTCAAATTTTTTCACAACTCTCATATGCATTTGCAAAAAAAGTCAACAAATAGGTTCTACATTTTATACAAAGCCAGTAAAAAGGAACTAAATGGGCCTCATACACCAATGTTTATGATTTTTTTTTTACCTCAATCTGATTTTGAATCTTCATCTACACGCATTTTTATCTATTTTCAGTTTTTTTGTATAGTGCTAACAAAAATGGCAAATGCCTAAACATTTTTAACAGGTACATACACTCCCATTAGCAAGATCAGTGTGTTTGCAAACGTTAAAAAATGTTTTGGTATGTTCTAAATCCATTTTAGAAGTTGTTAAAGTTTTACGTACTCCTAAACTGGGGTTAGAGAGGGTGCGTGGCCACGATGTCAGCGGAGCAGCAGCCTTTCAGTGGAGCTCCGCCGTGTGTGGCCGGGGCCCCTAAGGCCAGTGCTTTAAATGGGCCGGTACTCACCGGTACTGAGTACCGGCACTTCTTAGATTTATCACTCTGAGTACCGGCACTTCTCTTCTGCCGAGGAGAGTACCGGTACTCATAAAAAGGTAGGCGCATTGGCTGCGAGTGTTGGTGAGCAGGAGTGGAACATGTCTCTGGCAGCCAAGGCGCCGCTTCTGTAACCCGATCTGAGCCCCAGCTGAGCTATTCAGCAGGGCTCATTTGAATAATGTCCGGGTGCTCACCATCACGCTGTGCTTGACAGAGCAGGGTCCGTTCAGGCCCTGTGCTGTCAATCACATTCACACTATCCTGTGCATTTGTGCAAACACAGGAATCATGGCAGTCCCCTGGCAGTGGCAATCAGGCTACAGCCAGTCCGGCCCTGGTGGCAATTAAAATAGCCATGGTAGGTGAAGATTATAACATGGCTTTTATCATACCCGAGTCTTTTGTGAGTCTGCTTATGTTTGTGTGTTTGCCTGCATTTGTATGCCTGTTTTTTGTAAGAAAAAAGTGAGAGAAAGAGAGAGAATCAAGACACTCAGGAGGTATTTTAAAGAAAGTGGGTGGCACTTTGTGTACATGTCTGCTCGGCGACAAAGATTGATAAATAATGTAAAAGGGAGGGTTGGTGGGTGAGTGAGTGGATGGATGAGTGAGCAAGGGTGGATGTATAGATGGATGGATGAATGGATGGGTGAAAGAGGGTGGATGATTGAGTAAAAGGGCGGATGATGGGTGAATAAGTGAAAGATTGGATGGATGAATGAAAAGGAGGGAGGATGGATGAAAGGGTGGATGATAGATGAGTGAAAGGAGGGATTGAGGGAAAAGGTGGACGGAATGAAAGGGTGGATGGAATAAAGGAGTGAAAGGGTTGATAGATGAGCGAAAGGATTGATGGATGAGCGAAAGGGTGGATAAAGAGAGGGATGAGTGAAAGGATGAATGGATAGGTTTGGAGAAGGATGGATGGATAGGTTTGGATATGAAGGGTGGACAGACGGAATGGTGAAAAACTGAATGATGGATGAAAGACTGAATAGACAGAATGTAAAGGTTAAATGGTGGACATCAGCAGGTAAATGGTAGGATGAAAGGATGAATGGACAGGGCTTTAAGTAGGCCGGGTCTCACCGGGTCTGAGCACCGGCAGTTTTTTAAGGGGGGCCTCGAAACGGGTCTCTATTGGGCTCGGTTTTGTGCCCCGGCACAGGCGGCCCGTTTTTTTTTTCCCGTACTGCAGTGACAGCGGGCACATCGATGTGCGCTGCTCTCACTGCTCACTTCTCACTAGTGGAGAAGTTACGGCATGACGTCATGCTAGGTGAGCGTTATAGGCAGGGTCGGACTGGCAACCGAAACCGGCCCTGGCAAACTGCTCGGCCGGCCCCCCCTGGAGTGAGGGGGGAGTGCAGCCGAGCAGTTTGCGAGCGCCGGTTTCGGCCGATTTTGTTACCGGGGGCCGATATTGCCGACCCCTGGTAACAACACCGGCCCCCACCCTAGCGGCCCACCGGGGAAACGCCCGGTGCCCGCTACGGCCAGTCCGGCCCTGGTTATAGGGGAAGGAAAACCTTTAAAGAGAGCCATTTTCTCTCTGGATTTCCCTTCTCTTTTTTAAACTCTGGAGCAGCAACATTGTCGTGGGGTCACCGGGGCCTTAAGTGGAAGCTTTTTCAATAATATTCAAGCCATAGTTGCTGCTTATTTATCTTATGCAACTAACGACCATTGACAAAGCCAATAGTCCTGACTTGTTGTAGGTATGATGTTACTTGTATCATATATCTGGATGCAATGACAAACAGCAAAATACAAGATGGGAGGCACACTATGCTAAACACAGATTTTTGCTTACTTGTTTTTAAGCCACGCCCTTAATTACATTGGCCACGCCCCTTTGAGACACCCCGCAGTTTTTTCATCCCACTTAAAGCCCTGTGAATGGATAGATCGATGGAAGAGTCAAGAGATCTCTTCTGGGGAGGGTCATGATGATTTGCTTTGTGCCATAAGAGCTTTGGTTCGAAGTGGGGGTATTTTCAGTTTCTTCCTACTCACGTGCTCAAAAATATATAGTATTGTGCCAAACAACAGCAATTAACAGTATGGCATTAGGAAGGTGCAACTATTGCAAAAAAGGAAATGTTAACATATTATCGCATTTCTCTTTCATATTGTGTAATGAGTTGTAATTGTCGAAACTGTTACTTGCCATTTATGACTGCTCTTTTTTTTGTCTGGTTGAAAAGAAGAATATACTCCTTGTATTAGTTTTCTTTTTTCTTTTATTGCTGGGTATTGTTTGATTGTAATTGAGACGTCTCCATTCAACATGCTGGTGGTGACTGGCATGTGCCGGGTTACACCACTACCTCGTTCACCTATATGCTTGGTTGTAATGTCTTTAAAAATCTCAATAAAAACAATTTAAAATAAATATTGTGTAATGAGTTAACCTGCTTTGTTTATATAAACACATTTCTCATGCGTTTTAGTATGTGCTGCAACTAATATAGAAGTTGTTAAGTATCATCATGTCTTACCCATAGCCCCGCCCCTAGCCCCGCCCCCTCACTACACCCCTAGCTCATTTTAATGAGTACCTGCACTTATTTTTTCCCATTTAAAGCACTGCCTAAGGCACCATCTGAACCAGACAGAGCTGCATTTTGATGCTCATCGGGCACTCCCTGCGGATGTGAGACTTGCCGCAGAAAAGAAATTTGGCGGGGACGGCTCCCATGAGTCAGCAATCACGGCACAGGAGCGCTAAGGGGTTTTTGGGGGAGCAGCCGACCATCGGGAGGCTTGCGCCCCCGGGGTTTTTGGGCCAGTGGTGCGGCCCGGAGCCCAATTGGGCTCGGGTTGTGCGTGTTTTGGGCTGGGGGTGCGGGGAGGTATATAATCGGACATTTTGTCTGCTGTGTCACCATTTTCGGTAAGGTGACACGGCAGCCGGTTCGAGGGGGTTTTTTGTGCATTTTGCAATCTTAGTTTGCAGTAGCCATTCGGTTGTCTAGGAGAATGGAGGATCCTAGAGTAGCCGAAGCCATGCGCCTGCTCTCCGAGGCCGGGCGCATGGATTTACTAGTGCCGGCGGTGCAGGAGGCGCGGCCGCCGCGTCGCGCGTCTGGAGGGGTGGCGGCAGTGGTGTGGGCTTGCTCGCGTAGACAGCGGTAGGTGGGGGACAGTCTGCGGCCATGTCAAAGCCTTGGGCGAGGGGCAGGGGCGGGGCTCGTGTTTGTGCAAGGAGGGGCGGGGTTAGGGTGACAGGGCCCAGCCATGAGGTCCCCGCGGCGAAGGAGGCCGCATGTGACACGCCAGGGGGGGTAGCAGAGGCCAGAAGCAAGGAGGGGTAGACACAGAGGGGCTGGGGGGCCCAATGAACGGGGGAACCAGAAGAAGTCTACAACAAGCATTTGCAATGCAATAGGTCTCGCATTCTTGCGAGTTTGCGCTATTGGCATTGTAAATGACAATGCCTTTTATTTATGTTCTGTGTTTTAAAACATAAATAAAAGGCATTGTCATTTACAATACTAATAGCTTAAACTCTCGCAAAGGCGGCACAGTGTTACAGCATAACACTTCCTGCAAAAACCAAGTAACCGATATTACAAATTAGCAAAGAAATATTCACCAGGAGAAAACAGAATATAATAATGATGTATTGACTCGCGCATATTAGACTGAGATTGGTTGGGACAGACTTTTAATCACAGCTGCTAGTACAGAATCATGAAACAATAATTATTTCATATGAAGGAGCCATTTAATGAGACGTGGTGGAAACTGAAAGACAAATTATGCCACCTGAGCAGTACACATCAGTTTGCGAATAAGCAGCAAGTTGTTAGACGACGTAGCCTGGCGTTTGACCTTTAGCATCAAGAAGCAATTCTGAGGCAACCATACCATCGGCTATCCCAAATGTGCAGGCCCAGAAGACAACTATGAATGCTACAGACGGGAGAATGTTCAATCCGAGAGAAGCAGTTGTAAATGTCACCTGTTGACTGGCCACCTGTTTGACTGGTTGAGTTCCAATTCAATTCATTAAGCTTTATTCGATTTGGACAACAAACCATAAAAGCATATAAATAACAGTCAATAAAACACACCGATATAAAATTCACATAAGATTCACAGAGATATAATTATCTAAAAAGCGCTATAAAACAACTCATTAAAACTCAATCCTCCCTCGTTGTACGTAATTTTAGAGCAGCTCTTAAAAAATTTGTCACACAATAAAGAGTAAAAACATCAGTTGACATTTTTAAAAATAGCAATGCAACCCGAGCCTGCCTAAATCTGGCCTTTCTCAATAGTTCTTTCAAAAACAGTTTCCTAGGGTGGGCATAGTACGGGCAGAGTAAAACTAAGTGAAGTGTGTCCTGCGGAGACTTCAAGTCGCAGCCGCAGGGCCTCTCTCTTCTGTATTTAAAATAAAACCTTCCGGTACTGCCAGTAAATGATGGATATAATTCAATCTAAAACGGGTTACTAAAAAACGATCATGGGCGTTGGTCATTAATGTTAAGTATGGTTCTATGCCCTGTTTCGTTTTGACTAAAATATAATCTCTCACCGAGTGTTTCCCCAGTTCAACCGTTTCACGATGAGCCATCACAAACATTTTATGCAAAGTTTTAATGTGATTTATATCTTTTGGCTTTATTATCCCTGGGTTATCAAATAAATCTGCGCGCCCAAGGTTGACAAAGGACTCCCTGACATATTTCAACCATGGGATTTTCTGCGCATACTCCAAAGAGAGACAGTCCCGTACTACCAACCTTGTCAGACTGACCTCTTCGTTAGTCCACAACTTCAACCAGCATACTAGGGGCTTCACTCCCATACTATCTATAATGTACCTAACACCCATCTCCTCATGTATGCAATATGCTGGAATGCTATGTGGGACTTTCAGCAACCGCCTTAAATATTTGTTCTCTTCACTTTGCAGTGAGGTAGATTTCACAAAACCCCACACCTCACTGCCATACAAAACCTTAGCACAGCAAACTGAGTTATACAATTTTAAAATCACACCCGGGTCCATAGCCCCAACCTCCGGGCATAATTTGCGATTGAACCCGTGGACCTATTCAGAGTCATACATTTTTCCTCTATAAGGTTTTTAAAATTCAGGTGATCATCAAATAATATACCCAGATAGGCAAAGGTTGAGACTTTACCCAAGGTGTGTGAGCCTATGGAATAAATGTTTTTTTTTTTCCTAGGCTTCTGTCCCATCTCCATAACATAGGACTTAGCTAAGTTCGGGGACATGTCTAGTTGGTCCATAAATTTTGCAAAACCGTCAATTATGAGCTGTAAACTATGTGGGGTGCGGGCCAAGAGCACCGCATCATCTGCATATAACAGCACCGGCACTGTTCTTCCCCTATTCTGGGTAAATCAGCCTCTATTTTCCGCAGAGTGGCATCAAGCCCATTAATATATAAGGTGAACAGAAATGGAGCTAAAATACATCCTTGTCTCACCCCACTGGAACAATTAAAACGCCCTGTAACTTCCCCCTCCTTCGTGTATCTTACCGCTGCTGTCGTGTTACTGTGCAGTGAATAGAGAGTGTTTATTATAGCTATATCCACCCCCAGGTCCCTCATTAAGGCCCACAACTTGTTACGATTCACGCGGTCAAAGGCCGCAGTGAGGTCCATGAAGGCTAGATATAGTGCCCCATCCTTTGCTATGACATACTTAGCAGAGATAAGGTACAGGTTGAGACACTGATCTACGGTAGATTTTCCTGGTCGAAACCCGTATTGCACATCCGTGATAATGTGTGACTCCTCAGCCCATTCTGTTAGCCTGTTTAAAAGCACCCTCCCCAGGACCTTGGCTGCAACATCTATCAGCGATATTGGGCGGTAACACTGCGGGCTATCCCTATTGCCCTTCTTGAAAATCGGCACTATAATAGCGGATGACCAGGAATCTGGCATATTTGTATTAGCTGCTGCATTCAGAACCCTGGTTGAGTTAATTATTCAGTTCAAAGAAAATTGGGGAGGAATGTAGTGTTCATGTGACACCACGAATGAGGACAAACAGCATAACAGGCATGCACGCATCCCGAGGCAGTGTTCGGCGTCGGTGGAAAGTTATTGAAGACTCAGAGTTGGACTCAGTGAGCATGGAGTTGTCTAAAATATTTGTGTTGCCCTGATGACTTTATGCATGGAGAACACAACACAGTCCAAGTGAACCTGATTTAGGATAGAAATGCAGCTGCACGATTAAAACATAATATATAATAATCAAGTAAACACGAATTAGCAGTAACTGGAAAGAAAAACATGCATACTGGTGTGTGCTGTTTAAAGTGTTCAAGGAGCAAACATGAAGAAACCGTGACGTTTAGTATGCGTACATCTCAGGGACCGCAACCTAAGAAAATCAGGCACTTTCTTTTTTAACAGGAGTTAATGTTGCCTGCTAACACACTTCTGATATGTACATTGCCATTGTTGCATTCGTACTTGTTGTAACCGACAAAAACGTTTTCACTCGATTAACTTTAATTTAAATCACATGCGTTTAAAACATAATCGTATTAATTCCTTAAAACTCATTACTCAAGGCCCGACATACCAAACTCTGCGTGGTTCAAAGTGAGACAATTACGAACTGTCGCCAAGTGCCCTAAGGTGATACAATGTGTCCATGTCCGTCCGTAACGTAACTGGTGCTTATTAAGTTCGGGCTATATAAAACTGCAAAAAAACACCAATGCATAATGTTAGAAATGGGGGTCTCTAGTTGGCAATGGCTGGCCACGGTCCAAGTAGGGACCCTTCTTCCTAAGTCAGAGTGAGAGGGCTACCCTCTTTAATACCCCTGCTCAACCCTGTGGTAACGTAGCACGAGCAGGTAGGCTTATCTCAGAGGCAGTGTGTGAAGCATTTATGACCATACACAGTAACACAGTGAGGAACACTACAAAGGGACACCACACAAGTAGTTCTAAAAAATAAGTATCTTTATATAAAGGCAGATTTATCACAAGACCAATAACTGTAAAAGCCACAATACTGTCAAAAATAGGATAGCTGTTGAAGGACTGTGAAAAAGAGTTCAAAGGTTGCAAGAATAAGGTTCAAATTCAAAGCAGGGGTCTCTGCGACCCTTTCTCATTCAGAGGTTGCAACAATAAGGTTCAAATTCAAAGCAGGGTTCTCTGCGACCCTGTCTCGTTCAGAGATTGCAAAAATAAGGTTCAAATTGAAAGCAGGGGTCTCTGCGACCCTTTCTCATTCAGAGGTTGCAACAATAAGGTTCAAATTCAAAGCAGGGTTCTCCGCGACCCTGTCTCGTTCAGAGATTGCAAAAATAAGGTTCAAATTGAAAGCAGGGTCTCTGCGACCCTTTCTCATTCAGAGGTTGCAAAAATAAGGTTCAAATCCAAAGCAGTGGTCTCTGTGACCCTTTCTCGCACAAAGTACCTGAATTCAGTAGCAAAACCAACAAAATGTCGCAAAGAAGTGGTAGCGATGATTTTCCTCACGCGAGGCCGGCGATGCGTTAAATCCTTGCCGCAAGGGAGGATGATGCGCCGATCTGCTGATGCGTGCGGAGACGATGCGACCAACTTCTGCACGCTAGGCCGCCGATGCGATGACTTTCTTGCCGCGAGGGAGAAGTCGATGCGACGAGCCTGTTGCGTTGTGCGATTGTGGTGCGATGCGAAGAAATGGCGCTCCGTGAGGGAGCGACGAAATCCGGTGCGATGCGATGAAAATGGCGGACGCACGGCGTCCGCAATGCGATGTCTTGAAGCGATGATTTCTTTAGGGTTTGCGAGCGCTCGGCGACAGCAGCGCGATGATTTTTCCAGCGCGTCTCGGCTGCAGCGGCTCGCAAAGAGGCGTTAGCGATGGTTTCGTGTTGCGAGCACTCAGCGGCAGCAGCGCAATGATTTTTCCAGCGCTCTCGGCTGCAGCGGCTCGCAAAGGTGCGGTAGCGTCGATTTCCAGCACTCTTTTCTCTGAAGCAAACTAGAGGCCCTGGAACTCACAGGAGCCTCATCAGCAGATAGCAATCCTCACAGGGAGGAAGCAGGAGGTTGGTGGTGGAGTCTGATGTGCCTGAGACTCCAGCAGGAGGCTAGCTCTTTTCCTAGCCCTTGGGTAATTGCTGTAACAAAAATAAAAGTTCTCTCAAAAGTTCCTTTTCCTCTTCTTCATTGTCCAGTGGTCACTGCTGCAGGCCAGTGCAAGAAACAACACACAAGCACAGGGACAGTCACTTCCTGCAGATTCCTCCAGTGGCACGGACAGAGTTTCCTCTCCAGATCCAAAAGCAATACAAATTGTAGGGGTTTGAGCACAGATATTTATTCCCCAAAAGTCTTTGTTCTCAGAAGCTACAAGTCACTGAACCTAGCCAGAACCAGTTCTGCTCAGGCCTGGAGCACTTTGTTTACCAGGCTGCATTCTTCCTTTCAGAAAGAGGGGGTCTGCTAGCAGACACACAGTAGGAGGTGGAGCCAGCATTCACCTTGCCAGGCACAGCCCTATTCAGGTCAAGGAGCCACCCCTCCCCATACTCTAAATGCAGATCTCTCTATTCAACCCAGGTCTGACTCAGCCTGCCCTGCCCCTCCAAAACCAGACAGCCAATACACATAACAACAGAGCACACTGGAAGGCTTAGGCAAGAAAATACCTACTTTCTAAAAGTGGTATTTTCAAACACAGAATATAAAAATAAACTTCACTAAAAGATGTATTTTAATATTCTGAGCTCAGGCATACTAAATTCGTTTTTCTACCATGTTCCTGGGGTCAGTTAGGACTATAGGATGTAATAGCCAAACTGCCCATTCTAGCCTATGAGGAACAGGTAGCCTTACAGTAGTGAAAAACGAAATGGGGTGTAATTCACTACCAGGACATGCTACACATACCAAGGCATGTCCTACCTTACACATACAATGCACCCTACCATAGGGGTGACTTACATGATGCCAAGGGAAGGTTCAGGGGCTAAGAAGTGGGTGCACTTCACAGCCAAGATGGCAGTTCTGGACTGCACACAGACACTGCAGTGGCAGGTCTGAGACACACTTTACAAGCTGCTTCTGTGGGTGGCGCAAACCAGCGCTGCATGCCCACCAGCAGCATTTGGTTTACCAGCCCTGGGCACACACAGGCCACACTACTAGGGACTAACAGGTAAACCAAATAAGCCAATCAGGGATATACCAATTCACATAGACATATTTCCAAAGGGAGAGCATATGCACTTTAGCACTGAACAGCAGTGGTAAAGTGCCCAGAGTCATAAAACCAACAGAAACAGGTCAGCAAAAATACAGGAGGCAGGCAAAAAGTTTAGGGGTGACCCTGCAAAAAGGGCCATTTCCAACACAACCCCCTTCCAGCCAAAACGCAGGGTAGACCAATCACTACTTTGATGGGCTTCCCTGCTTCGAGCGATAGAACACGGAACTGGCCCGCAGCTGCAGGGGCATATGCCAGCTCTACTCCAATCTGAACCCTGGTGGATCCCTCTGTCCACACTCCTAGGGCCCACTAAGATAACCAATGGGGAACTCTTCCCCTCACCTGTGGACACCACCTGTGCAGCATCTAACCTTAACTGGCCCCCAGGTATGTCCCAACAGATAAACAACAAGCCCCAGTAGTCACTGACAGTAGTCAGTGATGAAATCCAAGCCCTATACCTCTCAGGGCTCTCAAACTTTTGTGGCATCAGAGAGTGAGGGGCAGTAACCCCAGGTGCCTGGCACCTTTTGTACACTCTCCCGCCTGTCAGGTCAGGCAAAGCACCCGGACACTGACCCACCAGCCCTGGGCCTGTACCCAGCGGCTGGGCCAGAGACTGGGGTGGGCTCTCCCACACCCGGTCCTCCTCTTTGGGGCTCGGTACCCTCCCACCTGGAGCGATACCCCCTTCCAGAATTGTCAGGGCACCTGTGGCAGGGGCCCTGCACAACTCACCCACCAGTTCAGGGGTTCTATCCTGCAACTGGTATCCCAGCCTAGGGTCTGTACCCTTAGACTGGGCGGAGGTCAGGGGTGAGGCTGCCCTCTCCCCGCCCCTTTACTGGGGCCTGGCACCCTCCCACCTGGAGAGGTGCCCCCATAACACAAACCGGGAGGGGCACTGTTAGCAGTTGCCCCTTCCTCCAGATCAGGGGACACCCTGAACCTGGCCCCCAACCTAGGGTCTGTACCCTTGGGCTGGGCCTGTGCCTGGCAACCCAGGACTTCTGGGGGCGTACACCAAGTCCCCCCAAGGAAAATACACTCTTCCACTGGTTCAGGGCCTTGTCCCTGCAACTGATCCATCAACCTGGAAAAACCCTCAGGTGGTACTGGGGTCAGAGGCGAGGACTCCCTCCCTCTGCACCGCCTTCCAGCATACTGCACCCTCCCACCTGGAGTGGTGCTTTTAGAAAAGAAAATGGTCGGGACACTGCTTACAGTTGTCCCTCCCTCCAGGTCGGACAACACCTGGACCTCACTTACCATCCCAGGGACCAACCCCTGTGGTTGAACAACTGCCTGGCCAACCAGGACTTCCTGGGGAGCACACAGGCCCCCCTCAAGGGAAACACACCCCTCCACCAGTTCAGGGCCTGGACCCTGCAACTGACCTACCAACATGAAAAAACCCTCAGGTTGCACCGGGGTCAGAGGCGAGGACTCCCTCCTTCTGCACCCCCTTCCAGCATACTGCACCCTCCCACCTGGAGTGGTGCTCTTAGAAAAAATGGTCGGGACACTGCTTACAGTTGTCCCTCCCTCCAGGGCAGACAAC
Organism: Calotriton arnoldi; assembly: GCA_963921515.1. Classification (NCBI taxonomy): domain Eukaryota; kingdom Metazoa; phylum Chordata; class Amphibia; order Caudata; family Salamandridae; genus Calotriton; species Calotriton arnoldi. The sequence continues at coordinate 371,201 of CAWUFW010013180.1, forward strand.
TCCTGGATCTGACTTACCAACCCAGGGACCAACCCCTGTGGCTGAACAACTGCCTGGCCAACCAGGACTGAAGTGGTGTCACCATGGTCACTCCTAGGGGGCTCAGCCCTTCTGACTGGCCCCTGACCCACTGGCTCTCACACTGGGGACTCCTTCCCCCTTTCATCCCTCAGACTGGACTTCCGTACCCTCCCCTAGGAGTGGCACTGCCAGGCACAAGAACTGATGGAGGCCTGACTACAGGCACTCCCAGCTCACCTAACACTGGGGTACCCCCCACAATGGACGGTCCATCCAGACAGACTAGGCTCCCCACCTGGTGTTCCCTCATGGAACCATCCAGTCCTGGGGACTGAGGCTGGGGCACTTCGGGACCTATCCCAGTCTCACTCCTGCTCCCACGAGACAGGATGTGAGGCCCTACAACCTCCTCACAACAAGGGGACCCAGCTGTAACACTCCTAACCTTTCCCAGCACTCTGGGTTGGAAAACTTCTGAACCACTTCTCTTAGGGTCATTCCCTAATGCCTCTACAGGGCCTCTGGTACTCACCCAGAGGTCTGCCTCCTGTGCAAGTTCCCTAGGATCAGAGAACTCGCAATCTGACAGGTGTTGGTTTAGCTCTGGAAAACAGGAACTCACAATATGCTCTCCCACAATTGGATTACACAGCTCCACACAGGTGCTAACCTTCACCTCACAACCCAGTGCCTCACACACGTACCCCACACCACTCTCCTGAAATGGGCGAGACATTAACTGACTGTCTCGATCACTCAACCCACACTCTTCTGGGCGGTCCTCACACTCATACACCAGGACTTCAACCACGGGGGAACCCCTCTCCCTGCACCTCTCATCCAGAGTCGGTAGAGTATCCCTCCTTTCACTAGGACTATGGGCCCCTGCGCTAGTTCCCCAATCCACCTCAGGGACACTGCACATTAATGGAGCTACCTCATATCCTTGAATCCCCTGGTGTAGATCAACCCCCTCCTTCAAGTCAGGTGCCATATCCCTGGGGGGGTGTACTACACTGTCATCACTATATACTTCAAATTTGCTGCCACCACTGGACCCCACCCTCTCTGGGGAATCCAGACAATTAAAACTGCGCTCCAGGGGTAACCTACCCTCTTGAGCTAACTTCTCCTTTTCTGCTATCTGCGCTAGGTGCGCCTCCAGCTGGGCAAGCTCTATTTGGAGCCTCTCCAATTCCAGCTGGTACTCCCTCTCCCTCTGTCTGCCCAACTCCTCTGGGGACCATGAAGGGGATTGGGTGCTACCCTGTGCACTAGATCCAGCAAGGGACTCCCTACCTATGGGACCTTCCCGCCTGTCCACCAACTCCTCTGGGGACCCTGAGGGGAATCTGGCACTACCATAGGCACTAGACTCATCAAGGAACTCCCCACCTATGAGATATTCCATAACACTTTCTTCCTCCTCTTCAGACTCTCCAGAGCCACCCTCAGACCAACTACCCTCCTGGTAGGTGTACTGGGACTCCAAGAATCTCCATCTGTCTTGTTGCTAAAGTCTCAGGGATGTCTGCAGGGACAGCTGAGTCTCCTTCCTACTCACTGCTAAGCCCCTCTCCTCACAGAACCCCCTTAGCTCCTCTAGACTGTAGGTCAACAGATCATCTATATAAAAGGTAGGTCTCATTTCAGCAAGACCTATTGTAGCAATAACTGGCAATATCAATAATAAAAAAAATAGGCTTGCCCGTTGTAACAATCACAGGCAATATCAATAAAAGATAGAAGAAAACTTCTCAAAAAAATGTATGCGGGTAAAAAAAAATAAAAAAATCACTGGAAATATCAATCACAATATAGGATCCAAGAACTCTCAAAAATGTATGCGGGTACTATCACCGGCAATATCAATAAAACATAGGCTTGCCCATTGTAACAATCATGGGCAATGTCAATCACAATATAGGATCCAAAAACTCTCAAAAATGTATGCGGGTACTATCACCGGCAATATCAATAAAAAATAGGCTTGCCCACTGTAACAATCATGGGTAATATCAATAAAAAATAGGCTTGCCCATTGTAACAATCACAGGCAATATCAATAAAAGATAGAAGAAAACTTCTCAAGAAAATGTATGCGGGTAAAAAATCACCGGCAATATCAATTACAATATAGGATCCAACAATTCTCAAAAATGTATGCGGGTACTATCACCTGGCAATATCAATAAAACATAGGCTTACCCATTGTAACAATCACGGGCAATATCAATAAAAGATAGAATCAAAAAAAAAACTTCAAAAATATATGTGGTACGTTATGGTCTGCACTCACTAGTAGTGTACACTATAATTATTGTATGCGATCATAAATGCAAGTCCAGATCCTCACCGCTGACCACCAATGTTAGAAATGGGGGTCTCTAGTTGGCAATGGCTGGCCACCGTCCAAGTAGGGACCCTTCTTCCTAAGTCAGAGTGAGAGGGCTACCCTCTTTAATACCCCTGCTCAACCCTGTGGTAACGTAGCACGAGCAGGTAGGCTTATCTCAGAGGCAGTGTGTGAAGCATTTATGACCATACACAGTAACACAGTGAGGAACACTACAAAGGGACACCACACAAGTAGTTCTAAAAAATAAGTATCTTTATATAAAGGCAGATTTATCACAAGACCAATAACTGTAAAAGCCACAATACTGTCAAAAATAGGATAGCTGTTGAAGGACTGTGAAAAAGAGTTCAAAGGTTGCAAGAATAAGGTTCAAATTCAAAGCAGGGGTCTCTGCGACCCTTTCTCATTCAGAGGTTGCAACAATAAGGTTCAAATTCAAAGCAGGGTTCTCTGCGACCCTGTCTCGTTCAGAGATTGCAAAAATAAGGTTCAAATTGAAAGCAGGGGTCTCTGCGACCCTTTCTCATTCAGAGGTTGCAACAATAAGGTTCAAATTCAAAGCAGGGTTCTCCGCGACCCTGTCTCGTTCAGAGATTGCAAAAATAAGGTTCAAATTGAAAGCAGGGGTCTCTGCGACCCTTTCTCATTCAGAGGGTGCAAAAATAAGGTTCAAATCCAAAGCAGTGGTCTCTGCGACCCTTTCTCGCACAAAGTACCTGAATTCAGTAGCAAAACCAACAAAATGTCGCAAAGAAGTGGTAGCGATGATTTTCCTCACGCGAGGCCGGCGATGCGTTAAATCCTTGCCGCAAGGGAGGATGATGCGCCGATCTGCTGATGCGTGCGGAGACGATGCGACCAACTTCTGCACGCTAGGCCGCCGATGCGATGACTTTCTTGCCGCGAGGGAGAAGTCGATGCGATGAGCCTGTTGCGTTGTGCGATTGTGTTGCGATGCGAAGAAATGGCGCTCCGTGAGGGAGCGACGAAATCCGGTGCGATGCGATGAAAATGGCGGACGCACGGCGTCCGCAATGCGATGTCTTGAAGCGATGATTTCTTTAGGGGTTGCGAGCGCTCGGCGACAGCAGCGCGATGATTTTTCCAGCGCGTCTCGGCTGCAGCGATGGTTTCGTGTTGCGAGCACTCAGCGGCAGCAGCGCGATGATTTTTCCAGCGCTCTCGGCTGCAGCGGCTCGCAAAGATGCGTTAGCGTCGATTTCCAGCACTCTTTTCTCTGAAGCAAACTAGAGGCCCTGGAACTCACAGGAGCCTCATCAGCAGATAGCAATCCTCACAGGGAGGAAGCAGGAGGTTGGTGGTGGAGTCTGATGTGCCTGAGACTCCAGCAGGAGGCTAGCTCTTTTCCTAGCCCTTGGGTAATTGCTGTAACAAAAATAAAAGTTCTCTCAAAAGTTCCTTTTCCTCTTCTTCATTGTCCAGTGGTCACTGCTGCAGGCCAGTGCAAGAAACAACACACAAGCACAAGGACAGTCACTTCCTGCAGATTCCTCCAGTGGCACGGACAGAGTTTCCTCTCCAGATCCAAAAGCAATACAAATTGTAGGGGTTTGAGCACAGATATTTATACCCCAAAAGTCTTTGTTCTCAGAAGCTACAAGTCACTGAACCTAGCCAGAACCAGTTCTGCTCAGGCCTGGAGCACTTTGTTTACCAGGCTGCATTCTTCCTTTCAGAAAGAGGGGGTCTGCTAGCAGACACACAGTAGGAGGTGGAGCCAGCATTCACCTTGCCAGGCACAGCCCTATTCAGGTCAAGGAGCCACCCCTCCCCATACTCTAAATGCAGATCTCTCTATTCAACCCAGGTCTGACTCAGCCTGCCCTGCCCCTCCAAAGCCAGACAGCCAATACACATAACAGCAGAGCACACTAGAAGGCTTAGGCAAGAAAATACCTACTTTCTAAAAGTGGTATTTTCAAACACAGAATATAAAAATAAACTTCACTAAAAGATGTATTTTAATATTCTGAGCTCAGGCATACTAAATTCGTTTTTCTACCATGTTCCTGGGGTCAGTTAGGACTATAGGATGTAATAGCCAAACTGCCCATTCTAGCCTATGAGGAACAGGTAGCCTTACAGTAGTGAAAAACGAAATGGGGTGTAATTCACTACCAGGACATGCTACACATACCAAGGCATGTCCTACCTTACACATACAATGCACCCTACCATAGGGGTGACTTACAAGATGCCAAGGGAAGGTTCAGGGGCTGGGAAGTGGGTGCACTTCACAGCCAAGATGGCAGTTCTGGACTGCACACAGACACTGCAGTGGCAGGTCTGAGACACACTTTACAAGCTGCTTCTGTGGGTGGCGCAAACCAGCGCTGCATGCCCACCAGCAGCATTTGGTTTACCAGCCCTGGGCACACACAGGCCACACTACTAGGGACTAACAGGTAAACCAAATAAGCCAATCAGGGATATACCAATTCACATAGACATATTTCCAAAGGGAGAGCATATGCACTTTAGCACTGAACAGCAGTGGTAAAGTGCCCAGAGTCATAAAACCAACAGAAACAGGTCAGCAAAAATACAGGAGGCAGGCAAAAAGTTTAGGGGTGACCCTGCAAAAAGGGCCATTTCCAACACATACAGTATTTTCTCTGATACCCGCAACCAAGCGCCAATTAACTTGGAAACAAAAATAGGACTAGAATAAAGGTAAAAGAGCTTCGTTAGGAGCACCTTTAGTTTAATACGTGTCTGGCTTTACGCTATATGTCAGTGAGTTTGACCAATCCGTCCTGCCAGGGTTTGGTTTTTTGTACGTTCTAGCATCTGGCCTTTCTTACGGGTAAACGTTACGGGTGGTGTCATTGCAGCACTCTGGATTTACGTCACCAACTTCAAAAGTTCGTTTCTAGTTCTACATTATAAGTAACGCCATCTTGCTACTGACTGACGGAGTGAGAGAGGACCCTGTAAAAGGCAAAAAGTAAGATGTTTTGCAATTGATCGAAAATCATCGGCTTATTACGCATCTGCATGATTTTAAATTTAGGGACTTGAAGAAGGTGCAGCGTAAGCAGTTGCGTAATTGACACACAGTCCGTAGGTAGCCATGAGCCAGTGTAGAGGAGTATCTCAGAGGGCAGAGACCTATGTCTAGTTCAAAGCTGAGCGGCATCTGAGGGGAAACGTCTGCAAGTATACGGTGACAGACATCGTTTCTGTTGTGGCTAATAAAGGACCACAGTTCCCGTCGTACCCTGTGCACTGGTGTGCAGAAGTGACGTCCTAAGTTTGCTGCGGTGCCGCCCGGCACAGAGAAAGAAATCCCGAGTCATGGAGGAGTTAGGAATTGCCGTGGCTGAAAAAGTGCAGGTATGCCGCGGGTGTGGGCCGAAGCCATGTCAGCTCTGGAGTGCTTCGTTTAATGTAGGTCCTTTGCCTGAAGTTAGTCTCAGACAGGTTACTGGATGTGACATCTGGACGCTCATAGTTACTCACTGATTGCAGGGTGTTTGAGGGCAAGCGGAATAAGTCTGCATAGAGGAACACTGGTTCTGCTACCGCCGATTTCTAGAAACAGATTTTACATTTAATTGTGTCTGAAAATGTCACTTGAGATTTTCCAAACTACTACTCTATAGTGACATTAAAGACTATCGCTTTCATCCATCCTCATTAAAGTAACACTTGTTTTGAAACAGCGTTAGGGTGCAGTACCATAAACCCCCCCCCCGCAGAAGAAACAAGCGCGTGCGCCTCGCAAGTTTGGAGAGGAGGAGGCAGCAGGGGGAGGGGAGAGAGGAGGGGGCCTGCGCCTGTTTCCCTTGTGGGAGTGAGCTTTAAAACCATCTGTTAATTACAAACAGATGGTTTCAAAGCTCGCTCCCGCAAGGGAATCGCCAAACGTGCACACGTTGCCATTGAAAGCAATGCAACGCGTGCACGTTTTTGGGACACAAACTGAATCGATTGCTAAAGGTCTTTCTCCTACCTACCTAGACCTAAAAAGGGGGGAAGACATGGGGTCTACCCCCACATTTAGGAGATCTGGTGGGAGTCAGGCAGGGAGGGTGGCCAAACGACAGGGAGAGGGGTCCAAGGGACCGGGGGCAAAGCAGGGCAAGGCTCGGCAGGGGAGGGGCTGGGCTGGTCACCAAGGAGCCACGGGACAGGCCGCGTTGGGGCTCCCCTATCTCCCTGGCCATGGGTGGTTGGCTGCACAGGGCCCCATGGAGGCTCAGATCCTGCTGGTCAGAGGAGGGGGGCTGGCGGCAGGGGGAGCAGACTTGGACTTCAAGGAGAGGGGAGAGGGAGGGCAAGGGGGACCTGGGGGTTGAGCCAGGGGAGCAGGTCCAAGGCACAGCATCCGCCTTGATGGCGGCAATGTTGGAATGGAGTGAAGGGGAAGAACAGGAGGTGCTGGGGGAGGAGGGATGGGCGCCAGGGCCACCCCCGGGGGGCAGGGCATGCCCGACACGAGAAGGAGGTCCAGCGCGGCGGGGAGGGCACTCGTCAGGAGCGGGGAGGAAACAGGCGTGGCAGGAGGGCATAGAGGGGGGAGAGGACAGTGGACAGGGGGTTCCTCAGGCGTGGGTCAAGATGTGGGGGGCTTTTGGCATTGGTGCCGAGGGCCAAAGAGGGTAGGTGACGAAGGGGCTTCTAACCCCGACTTGCCGGACCTTACTTGTCATTTCCAGGAGTGACAAGATCACGAGGTAGAGTACTCGGGTGAGTCACATGCGGCTCCACGTTCCCGAGGTGAAGTGAAGGCACAGGCAAAGGCGGCCAGCCGGAATACATCGCGGGACGGTAAAATCACTGCCAAACAACGGTCAGAGGCGGCCGAGAAGGTGCGACAACCCTGTGGGGTCAATGCGGCCTCAGGGGCGGCGGTGAGAGGGCAATCATGCATGGCAGGGGCAGGAAGTTCTTTCGCACCACCACGGGCATCAGTAGTGGACCTAGAGGAGCTACTAAGAAAGAGGCGAGGCAGCGCAGAGGCGCAGTGGCACGAAGGGGCAGGTATTGAGGGTCTTGATGTGGACATACAATTAGATTACAAGGAAGACAGCCTTGAGGAAGGGGAGATTGTGGAGGAGGACGAACGGGGGTCACAGCTGGGGGGGCATAGTAACGATGTGCCTAGTATGTTGCCGGTCTGGAAACATGGAGACCTCCCGGCCTGGGACGAAGTGAGCCAACCCCCTGCACGTCTGGTTAGGCGGCTGGATCCAGTGCGGACGCCGACCTTGATGCCAGGTAAGGGCGTGAAAGGTTGGGGTGCACCTGTAATGCCCCGGGTCAGGGTGTCAGTGGGGACGGATGCCCTTTGCGGGGAGGCTGAGGGGGCTGTGCGTTTGCGAAAAGGCCTGTACGTCAGGGATACGGGGGTAGGCACAGAGGGGCAGACAGCAGGGGAGGGGAAGATGGAAGGGGACTTAGTGGACGGTCAGTGAGACAAGGGACAGGAGACGGGGTCGGGTAAGGACTAGACGCCGGCGGAAGGTCAGGACAGTGAAGGGGACCGGGGGGAAGCCGCGGAAGAGAGCCATGAGATAAAAGTTAAGGAGCTGCCATACATGGGGGTCACTAAGCAACTGGGGGCGCACCTCATGCTGTCAACAAAGAAAATAATTTGGAAAGGTGAGTACGTGGACATACTCAAGTTACTGCACAGGGAGCTTAGGGCAAAGGAGAGCTCAAAAGAAGAGGAATTAGAGTTATCCAAGAGGCCGAAGGTGCCGATGACCATCGAGAATTGGACGGCGGCTTTCTTAATATTTGCAAGTGTTTACTGTGAAAAATACCCGGAGAGGTCCGTCTCGATATTTAAATACATGGACGTTATCAGGAGGGCTCAGGTAACATACGGGGGCTACGCTTGGTCACACTATGATGAGGAGTTTAGGGCCAGGCTGGCTTGGGACCCAGAGGCAAAATGGGGAGAGATTGACGCAGATTTGTACCAACAAACCATGGGGGCAGTAAAGTTCGGGAAGACCACATACACGGCCAACGGGCTGCCACTGACTTACCACCCCTTTCTGAGCCACCCCACCTGGGGGGGTAGGGTACACAGCAAAAACGCCAGGTGGAGTGCAGGGGGCGTGCTGGGATTACGATAAAGGCTCCTGTATGCTGGAGTACTGTAGATTCAGGCACGAATGCTCCAAGTTTGCAGGGCGACACCCGCTGGTGCAGTGTTTTGGGGCAGGCTACAACGGGCAAGGCCAGCAGCATAACCAAGGTTTTCAGCATAACAGCTCTTTCCAGGGCCAGCAGGGACAGCAGACTAACGGGGGCAGGGGTGGGAGGGGAACACACTGGTCCATGGGAAAAAGCTCGTACACCCATTAAGCTGGAACGCTTAGAGCGCTGGCTGGCTCACTACACTTGTCGGGAGGTTGGCACTTTATTGAGCCAGGGTTTTTGGGAAGGGTTCAAGTTGGGGTATGAAGGGCCAAGTGTAGCCAGGTGGGCGGAGAACTTGAGATCAGTGAAAGGACAAAAAGCAATTGTGTGGGACAAGCTGTGCAAAGAAGTTGAAGAAGGGCGAATGGCAGGACCATTCGGACACCTTCCCATCACAGACTTGATAATTTCACCGATTGGGGTGGTGCCCAAGAAGGAACCCGGGCAATTTTGATTGATTCAGCACCTATCGTGGCCAGAGGGATCTTCAGTGAATGATTAAATAGCAGAGGACTTGACGTAAGTGTCATACTCGTCAGTAGATATAGCCAGGGCACTAGTGGAGAAGGTAGGGAAAGGTGCGGAAATGGCAAAATGCGACATTAAGTCGGCCTTCCGCTTGCTGCCGGTACACCCAGAGGATTTCCAATTGTTGGGAATACAGTTTGAAGGACACATTTTTGTGGACAAGGCATTGCCTATGGGATGTTCCATTTCATGCGCACTGTTTGAGCATTTTAGCTCGTTTCTACTATGGGTTTTCACATGGCAGACAGGCAAAGTGACGGTGACACATTACCTTGATGACTTCTTCCTGGTGGGTCAACCCGGTTCGACGGACTGGCAACAACAGTTGAACAGTTTTCAAGAGCTCATGGGTTTACTGGGAGTGCCCCTGGCACCAGAGAAGACACAAGGTCCGAGTACGGTGTCGTCATTTCTGGGCATTGAACTGGACTCACTGGCAATGGAAGCACGCCTGCCGACGGACAAAAAATTGCATATGATTATGCTGATTGATGACATGCTGGCCAAACGGAAAGTGACAGTAAGGGAGGTGCAGGTGCTGCTGGGACACCTTAATTTTGCGTGTAGGGTAGTACGGGCAAGTAGGACTTTTTGCAGGAGACTGGGCAGGTCCCTAGCGGGCATCAGACTCCCTCATCACCACATGCAACTGTCCGCAGGGACAAAGGAGGATTTACGCATGTGGCAAAAGTTTCTAGAAGACTTTAATGGCATACCAATGGTGACGCTCAAAGAATGGGAGTGGGACGTGCACATATACTCTGACGCAGCGGGGGCCCATGGTTTCGGACTGTATTGGCAGGGTAGATGGTACGCAGAACAGTGGCCACTACATTGGAGGAACGGGGGCAGGAGCATTGCCTTTTTGGAATTATTCCCACTATTAGTAGCAACAACAGTATGGGGACAGGAACTGGCATACAAGTAGGTTGTCTTCAGGATAGACAATATGGCAGTGGTTCAGGTGGTTAACAGGCAATCTGCTAGGGATACGCAGGTCCTCAAGTTGATGCAGGTTTTTGTTCTACTTTGTCTGAAACATGACATTACCTTTCTAGCCAGACATGTGCCTGGGGTGGACAATGACATTGCGGACGCTATGTCTCGTTCGCAGTGGGAGAGGTTCCATGGTCTGGCCACGGAGGCGGACAACTGCAAGACACCGGTGCCGGTGGGGATGGGGTCCATCTGAGATAGAGGATGCTTCAGTTGGTGGTAGGGTCGTTGGCTCTTTCCACTAGGAGGGCATATAGACAGGCTTGGCTAGAGTTTATTGCCGGGGGGCTAGGTGTCGGGACGACAGGTGGGCAAGAGAGGAGGACGTAGTACAGTTTATTCTAGATATGATTGATAAGGGCCTGTCCAGAGTTACGATTACTGGCAAATTGGCAGGGATCGCCTTTATGGGTAAGTTGTGGTGGGGGTATGTACCTTCAGCAGGCGAGCTAGGTAGGCGAATCTTGGAAGGTTGGGCAAGGGAACAGGGGACCAGGCCCCGAATTAGGAGGCCAGTGTCTAGAACATTGTTGACAGCCATGTTGCAGTGGACACCGAGGATTTGCAGGAACGATGAGGAAACTGTACTATTTGCGACATTAATGTCTTGGATGTATTTTGGGGCTTTTTGGGTATCAGAGTAGGTGGGCAGGGCAGGCCGCGAATGCCTTCAATGGAGGGAAGTGCGCATGACAGAAAGGGTGGTGGAGGTGAGGTTAAAACCCTCAAAGACAGACCAAAGGGGGAGAGGAAAAGAGGTAGTACTGAGGGCCACAGAGGACACAGAGGTATGCCCAGTGAAATGGGATGGAGCATGGAAGGGCATTTCGGGGTCAGCCACTGGGGGCGTGTTTAGAAGGGCGTCTGGAAAGGTGGTCACGGCAGCACAGCTGCTTTGGGTGATGCGAAGAGCATTGAGGCTATTGGGGGAGGTACCAGGGGAGTACGGCACTCACTCCTTTCGGATCGGGGTTATGACCGATGCGACAAAGCAGGGGTGGAGGGAGGACAAGATCATGCGTTTGGGGAGGTGGAAGTCGGATTGTTTTAAAACGTACATTAAAATGAGGGAGAGGGGGCATGATGACGATTAGTGTATTCGTACTTACGTTTGTGTCTTTTCAGGTGCAGTGGCCGGGCCATCTTCGGCGGAGCTGTCTATATGGATAGTGGGGCATTCTTTTGTTAAATGGGCAGAGCGTCATGAAATTCAAAAAGGGAAAGGTGTGAATCTTGGGTTAGATCCGTCATTATTCAAGGTTTCGTGGCATGGAAAGGGAGGAATGCGCTGGCATGAGCTCATACCGTTCTTGATCAAAGGCATCAAAAATAACGTTTGTCTGGATGTATTGATTGTGCACCTGGGTGAGAATGACCTGGTGGTGTGCAAAGGTTTGGCGCTTCTCAAACAGATGAAGCGGGATTTGTTAGAAATCAAACAGTTGTGGTTAGGGTGTTTTATCATTTGGTCAGAATTCATTCCCAGGAGGCAGTGGAGAGGGGCGGAAAGGCCAGCGGCAATTGACAAAGCGAGGAGAAAAATCAATAGAGACATGAGGAATTTTTGTGAAAAGGAAGGGATAGGGAGAGTAGAACACCCAAAATTGAAGTACACGGCTGTGTATTTTTTCAGGGACGATGGGGTGCATTTGTCACGCTTCGGGATAGAATTGTATTTGATACAGATGAAAGAGATCATAGATAGATCATTCAATATAAGAAGATATCCGAAGATCCCTAGGTTGGGGGGTCAGAAAAGTCACAAGTCAGGCGCAGGGGGAGGACTTTTCTGAGTGGCGTGTTTTCCTAGTGTTTTTACAGGTTAAATTTATGGTGGGTCACAAGTTAATCCGGGAACAAGCAATAACGGGAATTTAATTAGGAGAGGTTTAGGTAGGTAGAGGTTTTAGAAATAGGTAAGAGGTTACAGTATTAAAAGTTCAACAGTTAAGGTTTGTATAAGGGTTGTAAACAGTTGCAAAGAATTGGAGAGGGGGGATCCTTAGGGGTGGGGGGAAGAGGCAAGATAGATGAAAATGTATAGCGAGGATTAGTTTTGTAAGGCAAAGGCCAAGGTTAATGTTTTGTAAGGTGCACCTGGCTTCAATAAAGCGGCCTTTTTCACACTTACACAAGAGTTTTGGTGGTCTGTGCTGCGCCCCCCTCTGGCCCAAGGGGTTTTTGGGGGAGCAGCCAACCATTGGGAGGCTTGCGCCTCCGGGGGTTTTGTGCCAGTGGTGCGGCCCGGAGCCCAATTGGGCTCGGGTTGTGCGTGTTTTGGGCTGGGGGTGCGGGGAGGTATATAATCAGACATTTTGTCTGCTGTGTCACCATTTTCGGTAAGGTGACACGGCAGCCGGTCCGAGGGTGTTTTTTGTGCATTTTCCCACCATCCCTTCTCTTTTTTGGAGGGGGGGGTGTGTAATGATTTTGTTTCACAGGGCAGGTCTCTTTTTCTTTGAAGGTTTTCGGGCCCCTTTGTTACAAACAGGTGTGCCGTGGGGATGAAGTTGTCAATGGCTGTCGCTGGAAGCAGGTGCAAGGTGTGTTTTCCTAGTGTTTATACAGGTTTTGACCGGTTAAATTTATGGTGGGCCACAAGTTAATCCGGGAACAAGCAATAACGGGAATTTAATTAGGAGAGGTTTAGGTAGGTAGAGGTTTTAGAAATAGGTAAGAGGTTACAGTATCAAAAGTTCAACAGTTAAGGTTTGTTTAAGGGTTGTAAACAGTTGCAAAGAATTGGAGAGGAGGGATCCTTAGGGGTGGGGGGAGGAGGCAAGATAGATGAAAATGTGTAGCGAGGATTAGTTTTGTAAGGCAAAGGCCAAGGTTAATGTTTTGTAAGGTGCACCTGTCTTCAATAAAGCGGCCTTTTTCACACTTACACAAGAGTTTTGGTGGTCTGTGCTGGGCCCCCCTCTGGCCCAACAGAACTAAAGGCCAGGGATCGCTGTGTGGAGGAGGCGGAGAGCAGACCAGACTACACCCGAGGAGTGGCGGTACACGTGGGCTGGAACAAAGCCTGGACCAGGGGGGAGCAGAAATGACATTGCGGCCGACGGGGATGTACCTGCTGGGTAGGAGCCGGAGGTCCTAAAGTGGGCCTCAGCAGGCCCGTACGGAGGTGAAACAATGGTGCAGCATGACACCTTTTACAAGTGAGTCAAGTGTGCAGCATAGCGCCTTGGACTGCCCTCTCCCTTTGGGCATACCTCTGGCTCTCCTGCGCTCCCCCCTCACTCTGTTTATAGCAGGAGGGGCCTTTGAAGACCTTGCGGCGCCTGGCATGCAGAGTTCCATTGCCGGCTGCCTCTTTGGCTGCAGCCTCCATCTGGAAATACATAACACCCTTTAGATGGCGAAAACTCTTGAATTGAGGAGTACCTGGTCTATTTGTAATAGTTCCTGCTTATGGGCCTGAGTGTTGACAGCTGAGGCCGGGGAGGAGGCCTAATCCCATATTGTGAAACAACTGGCCCCAATTCTAAAGGGACTTTGGTACTGGCTGGCAGACTCTTTTTGTACTGAGTTAACCTTTGGCTTCAGAACTGGGATCACTAAACTGGAGTGGTGTGAGTGGGTGTCAGAACTGACATGACTTGTCACTGGCTGAATTATATTAGAGTAGTCAAACCTCAACTAAAAAGGTTAGTCACATTAAAATATCCTTATTGGAAACGTTTGTCTCCTTGCTGGAAACTATTACTCAAGGTATTGCTGAAAAATTGTGGAAATGAGTCAAAGAAGACCTCCAACATGGTGGATATTTAATAGTGAGTGTGAAGCAGTCTATCTTTATTGGGTTAGAGCAGCTCTCTTTGTTAATGCTTCTGCCCCAGGCTCATGCTGCTGCACAATTCAACTGAATTCTGAGGAAGAGAGGTAATGTCTCTCTTTTGCTCCTGACAAACTGTAAAAACCGAAGTTCCAGTCAGCCTATGTTCCTGAAAAATCCAGAGTGCATTTTCAATTATCCAGTGTCTTGCCGGCATTGAAAAGTCTCGTCGAATTTCTGTCAAAAGAATGTTTTTGTAAGAAGCCACCTTCTCAGTGAGCAGTTGTCATTCGGAATTCACAGAGTTCACAGCAAAATGTCTTAGTGAAAGTAAGCTCCTTACAGAGTTAACAGAGGGTTTCCAGTTAGGAGGTATTTTCTAGTTTTTTTAACTATTATTGAAGTTAAGCTTATATAATAAAGATAAATCAGCTTAGAGGCTAGTCTGCATTCAACACTTGGTATTGTAATAATTTGTTTCCAGATAATTGCTAGCTCCTCTGACACAATATGCAGCTAGTTGAACACAAGAAAAAGTCACGCAATTTACAAGTAGAAAAAGGCTTATTTTTAAAGACCAAAATCAAACAGTATGAAAACTTTTCCAGAAGTCATAATTCAACTATATATATATATATATATATATATATATATATATATATATATATATATATATGTAAAACAATATGCCCCAGCATCGAAATAGCACTCGACAGCGTCCTTGTACCACCAGGTAAGTATAAACCTCGCTGCAGCTCGCTCGTCAACTGCCTCAACTTTCATCATGTCGCCGACGCGTTTCGAGGCTGGAACGCCTCTTCTTCATGGGCTCTGAAAGGAAACCGGCATTGAAACATCACTCCCATAAGCAAATTTTAATTAACAAACACGTCCCCAGTGGGCTAGGCTTGATGTGATTATAGTAATCACGGCATTGTGGGACTCGTGGTTCCATGGAAGTGAAATTAAGTTCCTTAGTAGGCTCAATGTCAGTCCAGAATTAAAAGCATATTTCAACCTTAGTAGGCAGGCAGAGTCAGTGCGGGCTTTAATCTGCAGAGGACGCCGTGCTTACAGAGAGGAAGAGTTCCCTCTCCACAGCCTTTCTCCTTGCAGGAAATGGTGCTTCTTTCCGCGGCGGGCCATGTAAAACAATATGCCCCAGCATCGAAAGAGCACTCGACAGCGTCCTTGTACCACCAGGTAAGTATAAACCTCGCTGCAGCTCGCTCGTCAACTGCCTCAACTTTCATCATGTCGCCGGGAGTGATGTTTCAATGCCGGTTTCCTTTCAGAGCCCAAGAAGAAGAGGCGTTCCAGCCTCGAAACGCGTCGGCGACATGATGAAAGTTGAGGCAGTTGACGAGCGAGCTGCAGCGAGGTTTATACTTACCTGGTGGTACAAGGACGCTGTCGAGTGCTCTTTCGATGCTGGGGCATATTGTTTTACATATATATATATATATATTCACTGAAAAAACACAGGTTTCATGGACGTTATAGTTAGGCATTAGCATTTAATAGATATTCACTGAAAAAACTACAGGTTTTAGGGACGTTATAGTTAGGCTGACATTTCACTCATACAAAAGCAGAGAAATTCAGCCATTATAGTTAGCTGGGCTAACTATAACTCGTACCCCCGCAATGCACTGCTGATAACGTCACATATTACATCACTCATGACATGGTCAGTGAATGAATGAATTGGCATTTGTAAAGCGCATGGCTACCAGAAGGCCTCCCAGCGCTTAGGAACAGAGCCTACACAAATGGCAAGCATTAAGCGGCCGGGAACAGGAACGTTTTAAGCTGTCTACGGAAGGACATATAATCGTTTTCAAGACGAATGTAGTTTGGAAGAGAATTCCAGCTCTTGGAGGCCATGTAGGAGAAACGTCTTCCCCCACTCCTAGACCTATATATTCTAGGGACTACTGCCATGCGCTTATTACCAGTGCGCAAGGCTCTACTGGGATAATAAGGAGAAATGATGGAACGTAAAATTGGAGGGCCCTTGGAAGAAAGAATCTTGTGGACAATACATAGGGACTTGAACTGAATCCTCTCAGCGACTGGGAGCCAGTGGAGGGAGGCTCTTGACGATCACGCAGATTCCCTAGGGGGGGTCTGTAAAAGGAGGCGAGCTGCACAGTTTTGCACAGTCTGTAGCTTCTTTATTGTTGATCGCGGGGAGCCCAGATAAAGGGCATTTGCATAATCTAGACGTGAGAGAATTAAGGCTTGAACCAGCAATTTCCTGGCAATGAAAGGCAGCAGGGGAAGGATTTTCCTTACCATCTTAAGTATTCCATAACAGGTTCCTGCTACCTTCCGGGATTGCTCCTTCATGTCTAGATTATGGTCCAGCCAGACTCTGAGACTTTTGATTTGTTCTTTAAGGAGGGGCATACTGTCCAAACATTTAGGCCATATGGAGCTAGGGCCTAGTGGGGAAGGTTTACCCAAGAACCTCAGATCAGTTTTTGCTCCATTCAGTTGTAGATATGAGCCTTCCATCCATGCCGACACGTCAGTGACATCACTAATGACATCACTGATGACATCTCAAATTACATCACTGATGACATCATCATGTGAGTGTTTCTAAAAAGTTTAAGAATGTTATATATATATAGATATATATATACGCCAAGGTGTATTGAAGAATGACTGGGTCTGTGAGTGTCTGAATGGACGATTTAGTGGATGCGTGATTGACTGTATAAGTGAGTGATTTAACGTGTCTTAATGAATGCATGAGTGAATGACTAATCTGTGTGAATGTCTGTATCAGTCTGTCAGTTGGTGTGCAAGTGGCTGCATGGGTTGGTGAGTAGCTACATGAGTGTCTATATTGGTTAATGATTGGTTGTCTGTGTACCTGTATGGGTGCCTGAGTGTCTGTGTGGGTGGGTGGGGGTGTGACTCCCTGCATGGATGTGTGAGTGGGTGATTCACTGGGTGTATGGGTTCATGAGTGGATCTGCGAGGGGCTGTATGGGTGAGTGAGTGTGGGTATAGCTGTGTTGGTGAGTGAATGGATGTCTCAGTGGTATATGTGTGAGTAACTACATATGTGAAAGGCAGTATATGTGAGTCTTGGGGTATATAAGTGACTATATGTGAGAGTGAGTGATTGTGAGAGTGACTGTATGCATGAGTGTGTGCTTGTGTCAGTGATTGTAGAAGAGAGTAAGTATCTATTATTATCTGTATAAATAAGTGAGGTGGTGTGTGTATAACTGTATAGGTGAGTAAATGGCAGTGTGATTGATTCTTTGGGTGACTGACTAGGTGCGTGAGTAACTCTAAGGGTGAGTGACGGTGTGTGAGTGTCTGTATGGGTATATGAGTGCATATATCAGTGGCTGTATTGATGAGTGATTGAGTGAATGAGTGACTGAATGAGTGAGTGAGGGGATGAGTGTGTAGACCTATGAATCAGTGAGTGTGTGTATATACTAACTGGTATTGGTGTGTCTATGGTTTCGAGAATGGTAGTCTGTATTTTAGAGTGGGTGTATGAAAGGTTACATTAGGGTGTGAGGAGGTGCATCAGATATTAAGTGGATGATGTCATCAGTGATGTCATTTGAGATGTCACCAGTGATGTCATCAGTGATGTCACTGACCATGTCATGAGTGATGTAATATGTGACGTCATCAGCAGTGCATTGCGGGGGCGCGAGTTATAGTTAGCTCAGCTAACTATAACGGCTGAATTTCTCTGCTTTTGTACAAGTGAAATGTCAGCCTAACTATAACGTCCCTGAACCCTGTGGTTTTTTCAGTGAATATCTAAGGTTTTTAAAATGTTAATTCCTAACTATAATGTCCATGAAACCTGTGGTTTTTTCAGTGAATTTCTAAGGTTTTTTAAAAGCTAATACTAACTATAACATCCCTGAAACCTATGATTTTTTCAGTGAATTTCTAAGGTTTTTTAAATGCTAATTTCAAACTATGCCTACATAGGAAGGACATGTACAGAAAGAGGAAGAAAAGAGCAGAAAGAAGCAAGAGAAGTGCAGAAAGAAGCAAGAGAGGTGCAGAAAGAAACAACAGAGGTGCAGAAATAGGCCTACTTTGACTGTACCTTTCCACAGACTCATACAAAGTAGCCTAATCACTAATCCTTCTCCCAAGATGTCTTAAACCTCACTTTTCTCTTGAAGGATCACTATTCATCAACTGCTCAGATTGTTAGGCATTCCAAATGTAAAACAGCAATCCTAACCATATCACTGTTGTAAGTCTGACCACGTTTGTGAAGGTATGCATGCGTGTGTCTTTGCTTTTACCTAGTGACATGTTCCATAAAAATAAACATACAAATACTTGAATACCTGTGTTTCAAACAGCATTCTCTGTAAATTTGTGTACAAAAAGGTAGAAGCAAGAGAAGTGCTGAAATAAGCAACAGAGGTGCAGAAAGAGAGAATAGGGGTGCAGAAAGAGGGAAGAGAAGTGCAGACAGAAGCAACAGAGGTGCAGAAAGAGGCAAGAGAAGTGCAGAAAGAGGCAACAGAGGTGCAGAAACAGGCAGGAGGAGTACAGAAAGAGGCAACAGGGGTGCAGAAAGAGGCAAGAGAGGTACAGAAAGAGGGAAGAGGGATGCAGAAAGAGGCAAGAGGGGTGCAGAAAGAAGCAAGTGAGGTGCAGACAGAGGCAACAGTGGTTCAGAAAGAGGCAAGACGGGTGCAGAAACAGGCAAGAGAAGTGCAGAAAGAGGTAAGAGAAGTGCTGAAAGAAGCAAAGGTGTAGAAAGAAGCAAGAGAAGTGATGAAAGAGACAACAGAGTTGCAGAAAGAAACAAGAGAGGTGAAGAAAAAGCAAGAGAAGTGCAGAATGAGGCAAGTGAGGTGCAGAAAGAGTCAAGAGAAGTGCAGAAAGAGAAAAGAGAGGTGCAGAAAGAGGGCAAGTGAGGTGCAGAAACTTGAATACCTGTGTTTCAAACAACATACTCTAAATTTGTGTACAAAAAGGTAGAAGCAAGAGAAGTGCAGAAAGAAGCAACAGAGGTACAGAAAGAGGGAAGAGGGGTGCAGAAAGAGGCAAGAGAAGTGCAGAAAGAAGCAACAGATGTGCAGACAGAGACAGGAGAAGTGCAGAAAGAGGCAACAGAGGTGCAGAAACAGGCAGGAGAGGTACAGAAAGAGGAAAGAGAGGTGCAGAAAGAGGCAAGAGAGGTGCACAAAGAGGGAATAACGGTGCAAAAAGGTGTAGGAGGGGTGCAGAAAGAAGCAAATGAGATGCGGAAAAAAGCCAGAGAAGTGCAGAAAGAACCAACAGAGGTGCAGAAACAGGCACAAGAGTGGTGCAGAAAGAGGCAAGAGAAGTGCAGAAAGAAGCAACAGAGGTGCAGAAAGAGGCAAGAGAACTGCAGAAAGAGGCAAGAGAGTTGCAGAAAGAGGCAAAAGAGGTGGAGAAAGAGGGAAGAGGGGTGCAGAAATTTACAAGAGAGCAATGCAGTTAGAACCAACAGAGGTGTAGAAAGAGGCAAGAGGGGTGTAGAAAGAGGCAACAGAAGTGCAGAAAGAAGCAAAAGAGGTGCATAAAGAGGCATGTTCCATAAAAATAAACATACAAATACTTGAATACCTGTGTTTCAAACAGCATACTCTGTAAATTTGTGTACAAAAAGGTAGAAGCAAGAGAAGTGCTGAAATAAGCAACTGAGGTGCAGAAAGAGTGAATAGGGGTGCAGAAAGAGGCAAGAGAAGTGCAGACAGAAGCAACAGAGGTGCAGAAAGAGGCAAGAGAAGTGCAGAAAGAGGCAACAGAGGTGCAGAAACAGGCAGGAGGAGTACAAAAAGAGGGAACAGGGGTGCAGAAAGGCAAGAGAGGTACAGAAAGAGGGATGCAGAAAGAGGCAAGAGGGGTGCAGAAAGAAGCAAGTGAGGTGCAGAAAGAGGCAACAGTGGTTCAGAAAGAGGCAAGACGGGTGCAGAAATAGGCAAGAGAAGTGCAGAAAGAGGTAAGAGAAGTGCTGAAAGAAGCAACAGAGGTGTAGAAAGAAGCAAGAGAAGTGATGAAAGAGACAACAGAGTTGCAGAAAGAAACAAGAGAGGTGACGTAAAAAGCAAGAGAAAAGCAGAAAGAGGCAAGTGAGGTGCAGAAAGAGTCAAGAGAAGTGCAGAAAGAGGAAAGAGATGTGCAGAAAGAGGGCAAGTGAGGTGCAGAAACAGGCAAGAGGGGTGCAGAAAGAGGCCAGAAAAGGGCAGAAAGAGCAAAAGAAGTGCAGAAAGAAGCAATAGAGGTGCAGAAGGAGGCAAGAGAACTGCAAAAAGAGGCAAGAGAGTTGCAGAAACAGGCAAAAGAGGAGCAGAAAGAGGAAAGAGGGGTGCAGAAAGAGGCAAGAGGGGTGCAGAAAGAAGCAAGAGAGAAGAGGAAAAAAGCAAGAGAAGTTCAGAAAGAACCAACGGAGGTGCAGATAGAGGCAAGAGGGGTGCAGAAAGTGGCAAGATAAGTGCAGAAAGAAGCAACAGAGGTGCAGAAAGAGGCAAGAGAGTTGCAGAAACAGGCAAAACAGGTGCAGAAACAGAACAGGGGTGCAGACAGAGGCAAGAGAGGTGCTGAAAGAGGGAAGAGGGGTGCAGAAAGAGGCAAGAGGGGGGCAGAAATTTGAAAGAGAGGTGCAGAAAGAAGCAAGAGCAGTGCAGAAAGAACCAACAGAAGTGCAGAAAGAAGCAATAGGGGTGCAGAAAGAGGGAAGAGAACTGCAGAAAGAGGAAAGAGAGGTGCAGAAACGGGCAAGAGAGGTGCACAATGAGGAAAGAAGGGTGCAGAAAGAGGGGAGAGGGGTGCAGAAAGAAGCAAGAGAGGCACAGAAAGAAGCAAGAGAGGTGGAGAAAGAAGCAAGAGAAGTGCAGAAAGAAGCAACAGAGGTGCAGGAAGAGGCAAAAGGGGTGCAGAAAGAAGCAAGAGAGGTGCAGAAAGAAGCAAGGAAGTGCAGAAAGAAGCAAGTGAGCTGCAGAAAGAGACAAGAGAAGTGCAGAAAGAGGCAAGAGAGGTACAGAAAGAGGCAAGAGAGGTGCAGAAAGAGGGAAGAGGATACAGAAAGAGGCAAGAGAGGCTCAGAATGAAGCAAGAGTGGTTTGCGCACAATTAGTACCAATTTAACACCCACATTTAGCAATAAGTAACTTGTGACCATTCTAGCTTTGCGAAGGGCCTTCGACCACGCTGTAACACTTGTTGCTGCATTTTTGGTGCCGTTTGAGCTAGAAACAAGATTTTTTTGTTCAAATCTGCAGAATATGCGACAGATGATGGATTATGTGGCAAATGCGGAAAATTTATAATTATGCAAAAATTGCTGTGGCCGAACAGTCGCATAATTTCAGTGGCCCTGCTTATACCTATCACTAGGTCTGGAAGAGCTCCTCAGTGGTTCCTTCTTTTTTTTGTCTCATTGAGTTCATAGTTTAGCTTCTATGGAAACGAGGAAGACTAAACCTGAGGTTACCAATCCACAACACAGACTACCATACCACATAATTACTCTCCATAACACATAATCCCACTCTACATAATTCCTATACATTAAATACCACATACTTTCTATCCACATAATTTCACTGCACAACATACCACATAATTCCACTACACACAACGTACATCCACTCCACTCCAAAAAACATTAGTAAAAAACCTTTACATTTACAACGCCAATAGCCCTAACTTTCGCAAATGCGAGACCTATTACATTGCAAATGCTTCTTTAACTAGTAGTCACGTTTACAGAGTGGTGGAGAAAGGGGGCTGGGTCTCCGACCAGTGCTCAGGAATTCCGCTGCATAGCACTTACAGGAGGTACCAGGAGGGCTTCTTGGCCCCCAAAGTCCCTCAGCAGTAAAGTGGACTTTATCCCCCAACCAGTAGTGTGCCAGGAGGCGCTTTTGCAGAGTGGTGGAGAAAGGGGTGTGTGGCCTCCGAAGGCCTCTTAGCAATCCCACTGTGTTGGACTTACTGGAGGTAACAGGAGGGGTAGTTGACCCCCAAGGACATCCTTGGGGGCCAACTACCCCTCCTATTACCTCCAGTAAGTCCCACACAGGAGGATTGCTAAGTTCTCATAGCAGGGCATGCCTCCTTTTCCCACCACTCTGCAAACGCGCTCCCTGGCACGCTCTTGGATGGGGATTGAAGTCCCCTTCGCTGCTGGGGGTCCTTAGGCGCTAACTAGCCTACCTGTTACCTACAGTAAGCCCCACACAGTGGGATTACTGAGAGGTGGACACAGGCCACGCCCCCTATGTCCACCACTCTGCAAACACGCCTCCTGGCACGCTCTTGGTTGGGGGATGAAGTCCCCTTTCCTCCTGAGGGTTCCTGGGGGCCAACTAGCCCTCCTGTTAGCTCTAGTGAGCCCCACACAGCTGGAATGCTGAGAGTGGTCAGAGGCCATGCCCCTTTTTACACCACTCTGCAAACACGCCTCCTGGCGCACTACTGCTTGGGGGATTAAGTCCACTTTAGTCCTGAGGTCCTCAGGACACAAGAGGACCTCATCACCCCACCAGCAGTGCGACAAGAGGCGCGTTTGCAGGGTGGTGTAAAAAGGGGCATGGCCTCGGACCACCTCTCAGCAATCCCACTGTGTGGGGCTTACTGGAGGTACCTGGTGGCCTAGTTGGCCCCTAAGGACCCTTAGGACTCAAGCAGACTTAATCCTCCAACCCAGAACGCACCAGGAGGCATGTTTGCATAGTGTTGCAGGGAGGGGTGGGGCCTCCGGCAAGTTGCCAGTTTCTTTTTTCTTTTTATTTTAGGAAGTGGGGGGCCCTTTACCTTAACCCTTTTGGGCCCCGGGGACCTCATCACCTGGGGCCTTAGCCATTTTTTTTTAAATGTAAAAAATTGAAAAGGGAGAGGAGCTCGTGCTGACCCCCTTCCCTGGCCGATTTCAGCCCCGGGGACCCCATCCCCCGGGACCGAGCAAAACCTTTTTTTATAGAAGGGGGGCCGCATGGCCCCTTCCCTAGGCCACTTATGGCCCCGGGACCCCATGACCCGGGGCCTGGCCTGTCTTTTTTTTAACATGTTGGAGGGGGTCTGCGTGGCCCCCCTCCTGAGGCCATTTTCGGCCCCGGGGACCCCATCCTCGCGGCTTGGCCAATGCTTTTTATTTATTTTTTAAAGAGAGGTGGGCCGCGTGGCCCCCCTCCTGAGGCCAATTATGGCCCCAGGGGCCCCATCCCCCTGGGCAGGCTTTACGTTTTTTCTTTTTTTAAATTAAATTTAAAAAATGGAGGGGGCCATGTGGCCCCTATCCCGGGCCATTTTTGGCCCCGGGGACCCCATCCCCCGGGACTTGGCTTCTTTGTTGGGACCACGGGGAGCCCCAATGCCCCCACGGTCCCTGCCGGCTCCCCACCTCCTGCGGGACCCGGCATTGCTTTTGGGCAAAGGGAGCTGCTAACATGCAGCTCCCTTTGCCCAAAAGCAATTCTGCTTTGCTTCATGGAAGCGAGAGCAGGTTTCCTGCTCTCGCTTCCATGAAGCAAAGCACTGTTTGCTATGGCAGGGCGGGAGTCGTGCTCCTGCCCTGCCATAGCAAACTGCAATGTCCCGTGGGTGGGCACCCCGGGACATTGCTGGAGCCGGCCCTGGGGGTGGTGGTCCCCAGGGCCATGGAGGGCTCCACAAGGGGGGCTGCATGGCCCCCCTCCAACATGTGTGTAGCCCAGGGGAGGTTGTGGTCCCCAGAGCCGGGGGTCCGCAATGGACCCCCATATTAGAATAATTAGTGCCCCGGGGAGGTGGTGGTCCCCGGGGCAGTGTAGGGGGGCTTGAGCACCCCCACATTTAGATTTTAAAAGTAGCCCCGGGGAGGTCCCCGGGGCTACGGTGGGCCACGTGGCCCCTCCGCATTTTAAGCATATAGCCCCGGGGAAGTGGTGTTCCCTGGCGCTAGGGGGGGCCCACGAGGCCCTCCCGCCCAAAATAAATTAAAGCCCTGGGGAGGTTGTGGTCCCCGAGGCTGGGGGGGGCCCGTGATGCCACCCCACCCAAAATAAATGAAAGCCCCGGGGAGGTGGCGGTCCTCGGGGCAGCGTGGGTGGGGCAGGGGCCCCCCATGCTTTTTTATGAAAAAGCCCCTGGGAGGTGGTGGTCCCCAGGGCTTTTGGGCCCTTGCAGACCGCTCTACATAAATATGTATTGCCCCCGGGACCTAGCCCACCCGGGGGCTTAAAACAAATGAAGCGCGAGAGCCTGCGCTTTTAAAAAAAAAAAAATTCAGCCGGATTCACGGACCATACGTGAATCTCGCTGAATTTAAAAAAAAAAAATCTTTTTAGGGCCCTATGGGTCCCTGTGGGACCCCCTAACAGGCCTAGGGGGTCAGGGTGTTTCTACCCTGCCCCCTTTTCTTGTTTTTTAATGTTTTTTCACCTTTTTTCTTGTGACTCAGTTCAACCGAGTCACAAAACGGCTGCCAACACTTCCTAGTTTGAAGTGTTGGCAGCCAATCAGAATCAAGCTCGTGCTCGGGAGGGTTCGCGGATCCACTGCGGTCACCAGATGCTAATATTTTTTTATGTATGTATTTCTCAGGAACTACTGAACAGATTTACACCATTTAAAAATAAAAAGGTCGCTTTCTGAACAAAGACCTACCGTTTTGCCAAATTTGGTGTAATTCCGTTCAGCAGTTCGGGCTATAGCCTTGTGTAAAGTTTCCTATGGAAATTAACATGGAGAAAACACGTTTTGGGACCCCCCTTTTTTCTCGGGTCCCGCTTGACAAATCACCCCGAAACATTCAAGACAGGAGCTGACCAGAGCGCCCCATTAGTTTTGAAAATTTTGCAATGATTCGTCAAACGGCACCAAAGATATTGGCAAAAGAAAAACGCTTTTGAATTGAAACAAGGTCCTAACTATAACTACCTACTGGCGACCGCCATAAGGTAATACATTTATATATATATATATATATATTCACTGAAAAAACCATAGGTTTCAGACACGTTATAGTTAGAAATTAGCATTTAAAAAACCTTTGAAATTCACTGAAAAAACCATAAGTTTTAGGGACAGTTATAGTTAGTTGGACATTTCACTCGTACAAAACCATAGAAATTCCCCCGTTATAGTTAGTTCAGCTAACTATAACTCGCGCCCCGCAATGCACTGCTGATGACGTCACATATTACATCACTCATGACATGGTCAGTGACATCACTGATGACATCACTGATGACATCTCAAATGACATCACTGATGACATCACTGATGACATCATCCAGTGACTGTGTGTTTCTGTAAAGTTTAAATATGTTTAATATATATAGGGAAAGGCGTATTGAAGAATGAGTGGGTGTATAAGTGTCTGAATGGATGATTTAGTACGTGAGTGACTGACTCTACAAGTGAGTGATTAAATGTATCTTACTGAATGCATGGGTTAGTGACTAAACTGTGTGAATGTCTGTATCCGTCTGTCTGTTGGTTTGTAAGCGGCTGCATGGCTTTCTGAATAGCTACATGAGTGTCTACATGGGTTATTGATTGATTGTCTGAGTATCTGTATGGGTGCCTGAGTGTTTGTGTGGGTGGGGTGTGTGTGACTGTGCATAGATGTGTGAGTTGGTGATTCACTGGGTGCATGGTTTCAAGAGTGCATCTGTGATGGACTGTATGGGTGGGTGAGTGTGTGTATGGGTGTGTTAGTGATTGAATGTATATCTCAGTGGTACATGTGTGAGTAACTACATATGTGAAAGGCGGTATATATGTGTGTTGGAGTATATAAATGGCTATAAGTGAGAGTGTGTGATTGTGAGAGTGGCAGTATGGATGAGTGTGTACTTGTATCAGTGATTGTATAAGACCGTAAGAATGTGCTAGTATTTGTATGAGTAAGTGAGCTGGTGTGTGTATAACTGTATAGGTGAGTAAATGGGTGTGTGATTACGTTTTTTGCATGACTGACTAGGTGTGTGAGTGCCTCTATGGATGAGTGGCGGTGTGTGAGTGTTTATATAGGTGTATGAGTGCATATGATAGTCCTGTACTGAGTGACTAAGTATGAGTGACTGTACGGGTGAGTGAGTGGATGTGTGTGTAGACCTAAGAATCAGTGAGTGGGTATGTAGTTTTTGGTGTTGGAGTGTCTATGGTTTTGAGAATGGCAGTCTGTAATTTAGAGTGGGTGTATCAAAAGTTATATTAGGGTGTGAGAAGATGCATGAAATTATCACATGGATGATGTCATCAGTGATGTCATTTGAGATGTCATCAGTGATGTCATCAGTGATGTCACTGACCATGTCATGAGTGATGTAATATGTGACGTCATCAGCAGTGCATTGCGAGGCGCGAGTTATAGTTAGCTGAACTAACTATAACGGGGGAATTTCTATGGTTTTGTACGAGTGAAATGTCCAACTAACTATAACTGTCCCTAAAACCTCCAATACCTGACCAGTCTGCACTACATAAAACTGCAAAAAAACTAAAAATAAAAGTGTTTTGCACACTTTTGTCATTGGGCTATATGTGGGCTACATCTGGGTAATATTTGTGCTACATTTGGGCTCTTTTTTCAGACTTCTTTGTTATGAAGTTTCCTAATTTCCTCATTTACTGCAGTCTCCTCAGTAGGAAATGCTTTCAGTTTTTTACTTTGATTCCATCAAGAAGGCATTCAGATGTGTCACACATTTGCCATAAATTCAGAATGTTAGCACTCTAGTTGTTCATTAGATCACTGTAGTAAAGCTACTGCTCACCAAGGAGTTAACTGGAAGTCTACTGCTGGTATTGAAAGTGATTGTTTCAGTCTGCATGTCAGAATTTTCTAATGAAATAGAAGAGGATTTGAGATTTCACTTAAAACATGCACTAAATTTTCTTTTTGCAGCACTAACCATAATTTCTATGGCAAAATGAACCCCCTCATTTTGTTCCTTTTTAAATTAAATGTTTTAAGTGTTACCAGTTTATTCCAATCAAGATGGCTTCAGGTGTGCCATACTTTTGTCATAAGTAAGGCTGTTAGCACTCTAGTTGTTCTTTAGAACACTCTGGGAAGCTGCAGTAGAACACAAAGGCATCAACTGACAGGCTGCTCCTGTTGAAATATAACAGGAAGATATTTGAGATCTCACTTAAAACATGTCCTAATTTTTCTTTCTACAGCACTAACCATAATTTCTATGGCAAAATGAACCCCCTCATTTTGTTCCTTTTTAAATTAAATGTTTTAAGTGTTACCAGTTTATTCCAATCAAGATGGCTTCAGGTGTGCCATACTTTTGTCATAAGTAAGACTGTTAGCGCTCTAGTTGTTCTTTAGAACACTCTGGGAAGCTGCAGTAGAACACAAAGGCATCAACTGACAGGCTGTTCCTGTTGAAATATAACAGGAAGATATTTGAGATCACACTTGAAACATGTCCTAATTTTTCTTTCTACAGCACTAACCATAATTTCTATGACAAAATGAACCCCTCATTTTGTTCCTTTTTAAATTAAATGTTTTACGTGTTACCAGTTTATTCCAATCAAGATGGCTTCAGGTGTGCCATACTTTTGTCATAAGTAAGACTGTTAGCACTCTAGTTGTTCTTTAGAACACTCTGGGAAGCTGCAGTAGAACACAAAGGAATCAACTGACAGTCTCTGCCCTTGTTGGATGTACATGTTTTACTGAGAATGTCATACTTCATTCTCACATGACTGAGAAAGATAATGTGAATTTACAGAAAATATGCTCTCATTTTAGCTTCTGGAGCACCTTCCAAAACTGTATGGGACAAGCATGTGAAAATAGTTTTCTCTCAAACATGATTCATGATATCCCAGCAGAAGGTTTTTCACAGGGTAAAATCACCTTAGAACACACCACAATTCCTGAAATTAGTATGGTACCATCAACAAATGAATTCTAATGTAACTAAAGTCTGTTATCACCCTTTATAGTTCTCCTTTTGGTAACCCTCAAAATCTTCGATTCACTACAATGCATTTCAATGGGGTACTATCATTTATATTGGTCCCAAGATGGCTGCCAGCAATTCCAGGATGAAGTGCTGACAGCCAATCAGATCTCACGATGACATGTGTGGTTAGGCTCCGCCCAGATATATATGTGTTTTTACTTTTGATTTTCTCAGCAACTACTGAACGGATTTACACCATTTAACAAAAGGGTTCTTTCTGAACCAAGAACTACCTCTTTGCCAAATTTGGTGTAATTCCGTTCAGCAGTTCGGGCTGTAGCCTTGCATAAAGTTTCCTATGGGAAATTGATTTTTTGACTCTTATTTTTTTAATTTCTCTGCAACTACTGAACGGATTTACACCATTTAACAAAAAGGGTTCTTTCTGAACCAAGAACTACCTCTTTGCCAAATTTTGTGTAATTCCGTTCAGCAGTTCGAGCTGTAGCCGTGGCTAAAGTTTCCTATGGGAAAATGAATGGGGAAAACACGTTTTGGGACCCCCCTTTTTTCTCGGCCCCCGCTTGACGAATCACCCCGAAACTTTCAGGGTAGGAGAGGACCGGAGCGGGCCATAAGTTTGAAAATTTCGCGAATATTCGTCAACCAACGCAAGAGTTATTTCAAATAGAATGTTGCGGATTTCCTATGGAAAATAGGTCCTAACTATAACTATCAGTGGTGTTCAGGCAGTGTAGGGGTCGTGCTGGGGCTGGTGTTTCAGGGTTTAGGGCAGTGCAGTGGTTTTCGGGCAGTGTAGGCGGTTGTGCTGGGGCTGGTGTTTCAGGGTTTAGGGCAGTGCAGTGGTGTTCGGGCAGTGTACGGGGTTGTGCTGGGGCTGGTGTTTCAGGGTTTAGGGCAGTGCAGTGGTGTTCGGGCAGTGTAGGGGGTCGTGCTGGGGTGGTGTTTCAGGGTTTAGGGCAGTACAGTGGTGTTCGGGCAGTGTAGGGGGTCGTGCTGGGGCTGGTGTTTCATGGTTTAGGGCAGTGCAGTGGTGTTCGGGCAGTGTAGGGGGTCGTGCTGGTGGTGGAGTTTCAGGGTTTAGGGCAGTGCAGTTGTGTTCGGGCAGTGTAGGGGGTCTTGCTGGGGGTGGTGTTTCAGGGTGTAGGGCAGTGGTGTTCGGGCAGTGTAGGGGGTCTTGCTGGGCGTGATGTTTCAGGGTTTAGGGCAGTGCAGTGGTGTTCGGGCAGTGTAGGGGGTCTTGCTGGGGGTAGTGTTTCGGGGTTTAGGGTAGTGCAGTGGTGTTCGTGCAGTCTAGGGGGTCGTGCTGGGGGTGGTGTTTCAGGGTTTAGGGCAGTGCAGTAGTATTCG
This sequence comes from Calotriton arnoldi, assembly GCA_963921515.1. NCBI lineage: Eukaryota > Metazoa > Chordata > Amphibia > Caudata > Salamandridae > Calotriton > Calotriton arnoldi. Next base: position 400,326 of record CAWUFW010013180.1, read on the forward strand.
GGCAGTGTAGAGGATCGTGCAGGGGGTGGTGTTTCAGGGTTTAGGGCAGTGCAGTGGTGTTCGGGCAGTGTAGGGGGTCGTGCTGGGGGTGGTGTTTCAGGGGTTAGGGCAGTGCAGTGGTGTTCGGGCAGTGTAGGGGGTCGTGCAGGGGGTGGTGTTTCAGGGTTTAGAGCAGTGCAGTGGTGTTCGGGCAGTGTAGGGGTCGTGCTGGGGCTGGTGTTTCAGGGTTTAGGGCAGTGCAGTGGTGTTCGGGCAGTGTAGGGGGTCTTGCTGGGGGTGGTGTTTCAGGGTTTAGGGCAGTGGTGTTCGGGCAGTGTAGGGGGTCTTGCTGGGGGTGATGTTTCAGGGTTTAGGGCACTGCAGTGGTGTTCGGGCAGTGTAGGGCCTCTTGCTGGGGGTAGTGTTTCAGGTTTAGGGCAGTGCAGTGGTGTTCGTGCAGTGTAGGGGGTCGTGCTGGGGATGGTGTTTCAGGGTTTAGGGCAGTGCAGTAGTGTTCGGGCAGTGTAGGTGGTCGTGCTGGGGGTGGTGTTTCAGGGTTTAGGGCAGTGCAGTGGTGTTCGCGCAGTGTAGGGGGTCGTGCTGGGGGTGGTGTTTCAGGGTTTAGGGTAGTGCAGTGGTGCTTGTGTAGTGTAGGGGGTCGTGCTGGAGGTAGTGTTTTAGGGTTTAGGGTAGTGCAGTGGTGTTTGTGTAGTGTAGGGGGTCATGTTTTAGGGTAGTGTAGTGGTGTTTGCGTAGTGTAGGGGGTCGTGCTGGGGGTAGTGTTTTAGGATTTAGGTTAGTGCAGTGGTGTTTGGGTAGTGTAGGGGTCATGCTGGGGGTAGTGTTTTAGGGTTTAGGGTAGTGCAGTGGTGCTTGTGTAGTGTAGGGGGTCGTGCTGGGGGTAGTGTTTTAGGGTTTAGGGTAGTGCAGTGGTGTTTGTGTAGTGTAGGGGGTCATGTTTTAGGGTAGTGCAGTGGTGTTTGGGTAGTGTAGGGGGTCGTTCTGGGGTAGTGTTTTAGGATTTAGGTTAGTGCAGTGGTGTTGGGGTAGTGTTTTAGGGTTTAGGGTAGTGCAGTGGTGTTTGTGTAGTGTAGGGGGTCATGCTGGGGGTAGTGTTTTAGGGTTTAGGATAGTGCAGTGGTGCTTGTGTAGTGTAGGGGGTCGTGCTGGGGGTCGTGTTTTAGGGTTTAGGGTAGTGCAGTGGTGTTTTTGTAGTGTAGGGGGGTCATGTTTTAAGATGCAACGCTCCAATACCTGACCAGTCTGCACTACATAAAACTGCAAAAAAACTAAAAATAAAAGTGTTTTGCACACTTTTGTCATTGGGCTATATGTGGGCTACATCTGGGTAATATTTGTGCTACATTTGGGCTCTTTTTTCAGACTTCTTTGTTATGAAGTTTCCTAATTTCCTCATTTACTGCAGTCTCCTCAGTAGGAAATGCTTTCAGTTTTTTACTTTGATTCCATCAAGAAGGCATTCAGATGTGTCACACATTTGCCATAAATTCAGAATGTTAGCACTCTAGTTGTTCATTAGATCACTGTAGTAAAGCTACTGCTCACCAAGGAGTTAACTGGAAGTCTACTGCTGGTATTGAAAGTGATTGTTTCAGTCTGCATGTCAGAATTTTCTAATGAAATAGAAGAGGATTTGAGATTTCACTTAAAACATGCACTAAATTTTCTTTTTGCAGCACTAACCATAATTTCTATGGCAAAATGAACCCCCTCATTTTGTTCCTTTTTAAATTAAATGTTTTAAGTGTTACCAGTTTATTCCAATCAAGATGGCTTCAGGTGTGCCATACTTTTGTCATAAGTAAGGCTGTTAGCACTCTAGTTGTTCTTTAGAACACTCTGGGAAGCTGCAGTAGAACACAAAGGCATCAACTGACAGGCTGCTCCTGTTGAAATATAACAGGAAGATATTTGAGATCTCACTTAAAACATGTCCTAATTTTTCTTTCTACAGCACTAACCATAATTTCTATGGCAAAATGAACCCCCTCATTTTGTTCCTTTTTAAATTAAATGTTTTAAGTGTTACCAGTTTATTCCAATCAAGATGGCTTCAGGTGTGCCATACTTTTGTCATAAGTAAGACTGTTAGCGCTCTAGTTGTTCTTTAGAACACTCTGGGAAGCTGCAGTAGAACACAAAGGCATCAACTGACAGGCTGTTCCTGTTGAAATATAACAGGAAGATATTTGAGATCACACTTGAAACATGTCCTAATTTTTCTTTCTACAGCACTAACCATAATTTCTATGACAAAATGAACCCCCTCATTTTGTTCCTTTTTAAATTAAATGTTTTACGTGTTACCAGTTTATTCCAATCAAGATGGCTTCAGGTGTGCCATACTTTTGTCATAAGTAAGACTGTTAGCACTCTAGTTGTTCTTTAGAACACTCTGGGAAGCTGCAGTAGAACACAAAGGAATCAACTGACAGTCTCTGCCCTTGTTGGATGTACATGTTTTACTGAGAATGTCATACTTCATTCTCACATGACTGAGAAAGATAATGTGAATTTACAGAAAATATGCTCTCATTTTAGCTTCTGGAGCACCTTCCAAAACTGTATGGGACAAGCATGTGAAAATAGTTTTCTCTCAAACATGATTCATGATATCCCAGCAGAAGGTTTTTCACAGGGTAAAATCACCTTAGAACACACCACAATTCCTGAAATTAGTATGGTACCATCAACAAATGAATTCTAATGTAACTAAAGTCTGTTATCACCCTTTATAGTTCTCCTTTTGGTAACCCTCAAAATCTTCGATTCACTACAATGCATTTCAATGGGGTACTATCATTTATATTGGTCCCAAGATGGCTGCCAGCAATTCCAGGATGAAGTGCTGACAGCCAATCAGATCTCACGATGACATGTGTGGTTAGGCTCCGCCCAGATATATATGTGTTTTTACTTTTGATTTTCTCAGCAACTACTGAACGGATTTACACCATTTAACAAAAAGGGTTCTTTCTGAACCAAGAACTACCTCTTTGCCAAATTTGGTGTAATTCCGTTCAGCAGTTCGGGCTGTAGCCTTGCATAAAGTTTCCTATGGGAAATTGATTTTTTGACTCTTATTTTTTTAATTTCTCTGCAACTACTGAACGGATTTACACCATTTAACAAAAGGGTTCTTTCTGAACCAAGAACTACCTCTTTGCCAAATTTTGTGTAATTCCGTTCAGCAGTTCGGGCTGTAGCCGTGGCTAAAGTTTCCTATGGGAAAATGAATGGGGAAAACACGTTTTGGGACCCCCCTTTTTTCTCGGCCCCCGCTTGACGAATCACCCCGAAACTTTCAGGGTAGGAGAGGACCGGAGCGGGCCATAAGTTTGAAAATTTCGCGAAGATTCGTCAACCAACGCAAGAGTTATTTCAAATAGAATGTTGCGGATTTCCTATGGAAAATAGGTCCTAACTATAACTATCTATTGGCGACCGCCAGTAGATAATATATATATATATATATATATATATATATTCACTGAAAAAACCATAGGTTTTAGGGACAGTTATAGTTAGTTGGACATTGCACTCGTACAAAACCCGTGAAATTCCCCCGTTATAGTTAGTCCAGCTAACTATAACTCGCGCCCCCGCAATGCCCTGCTGATGACGTCACATATTACATCACTCATGACATGGTCAGTGACATCACTGATGACATCACTGATGACATCTCAAATGACATCACTGATGACATCACTGATGACATCATCCAGTGACTGTGTGTTTCTGTAAAGTTTAAATATTTTTAATATATATAGGAAAAGACGTATTGAAGAATGAGTGGGTGTGTAAGTGTCTGTATGGATGATTTAGTAGGTGCGTGACTGACTGTATAAGTGAGTGATTTAACGTATCTTACTGAATGCATGGGTTAGTGACTAAACTGGGTGAATGTCTGTATCCGTCTGTCTGTTGCTGTGTAAGTGGCTGCATGTGTTTGAGAATAGCTACATGAGTGTCTATATGAGTTATTGAATGCTTGTGTGAGTATCTGTATGGGTGCCTGAGTGTTTGTGTGGGAGGGGTGTGTGCGACTCTGTGCATAGATGTGTGAGTGGGTGATTCACTGGGTGGATGGTTTCAAGAGTGCATCTGTGATAGACTGTATGGGTGGGTAAGTGTGTGTAAGAGTGTGTTAGTGAGTGAATGTATGTCCCAGTGGTACATGTGTGAGTAACTACATATGTGAAAGGCAGTATATATGTGTGTTGGAGTATATAAATAGCTATAAGCAAGAGTGACTGATTGTGATAGTGGCTGTATGGATGAGTGTGTGCTTGTATCAGTGATTGTATAAGAGCGTAAGAATGTGCTAGTATTTGTATGAGTAAGTGAGCTGGTGTGTGTATAACTGTATAGGTGAGTAAATGGTAGTGTGTTTAATTATTTGCATGACTGACTAGGTGTGTGAGTACCTCTATGGATGAGTGGCGGTGTTTGAGTGTCTATATAGGAGTATGAGTGCATATGATAGTCCTGTACTGAGTGACCGTAAATATGAGTGACTGTTCGGGTGAGTGAGTGGATGTGTGCGTAGACCTAAGAATCAGTGAGTGGGTATGTAGTTATTGGTGTTGGAGTGTCTATGGTTTTGCGAATGGCAGTCTGTACTTTAGAGTGGGTGTATCAAAGGTTATATTAGAGTGTGAGAAGATGCATGAAATTATCACATGGATGATGTCATCAGTGATGTCATCAGTGATGTCATTTGAGATGTCATCAGTGATGTCATCAGTGATGTCACTGACCATGTCATGAGTGATGTAATATGTGACGTCATCAGCAGTGCATTGCGGGGGCGCGAGTTATAGTTAGCTGGACTAACTATAACGGGGAATTTCACGGGTTTTGTACGAGTGCAATGTCCAACTAACTATAACTGTCCCTAAAACCTATGGTTTTTTCAGTGAATTTCAAAGGTTTTTTAAATGCTAATTTGTAACTATAACGTCCCTGAAACCTATGTTTTTTTCAGTGAATTTCAAAAGTTTTTTAAATGCTAATTTGTAACTATAACATGTCTGAAACCTACGGTTTTTTCAGTGAATTTCAAAGGTTTTGTAAATGACAATTTTTAAATGTATTAATTGTTATATAAATTTTTAAAATACTGATTTACTACATTTTTAGAAACAATTTTTTTTTACATATTTTATTATTTAAATTACATTGTAATTACATTATACATTACATTACAAAAAATACTTTCTCTTAATGAATTACTTTAGTTTAAATACTTTGCAGATAGGCAATAGACTTTTAAGTACAGTAGTTACAGTTGTTGCAATGGGCAACACATTTTCAAACACAATGCAACATTCAGCTCAATGTGAATTTCTAGTTAAATGCAATTAGTTACTTTATGGATTACTTTTCTAACCACAGGACTGGATCCTAGATTCAGTCCTGGGACATCTCCTGTAAACAGTTGAGTAAAAGCGTTTTGGTTACAGTCGTGATTTTTAAGGAATATTATTGTATTTTAAAAGTTGACACTTTGAAACTTTTTCTCATAGAATCACCAATGTTATCCTATGGAAGGAAATTCACTTAGCAGGTAAAAACTGTTATCGTTACTTTTTCTTACTCAGTGTTGGATCCTGGATCCAGCACTGGTGCATCTCCTGTAAACAGTTGAAAGAATGCGTTTAAGTCATACTGTCGATTTTTAAGGAATATTTGTAGTTTGTGAAAATCAACACTTTGAAACTTTTTTGCTGAAAACCAGTCAATGTTAGCCTATGAAGGAAATTCAAGTTACCGGTAAGTACGATTAAAATTACTTTTGAGGATCAGTACTGGGCTGAAAGATGCAGCACTGATTTCTCTCCTGATAACAGGTGAGTAAATCGGAATTCGTATTTCGGCTGATTTTAGAGGAATATTTTAAAGTTCCAAAACTCCACACTTAGAAGAATTTCCAAGTGAAACCAGTCAATGTTAGCCTATGGAAGGAAATTCAAGTTACTGGTAAGTACGGTTAAAATTACTTTTCAGGACCAGTACTGGGCTGAAAGATGCAGCACTGAGGTCTCTCCTGATAACAGGTGAGTAAATCAGAATTCGGATTTCGGCTGATTTTAGAGGAATATTTGTATGTTTCAAAAATCAACACTTAGAAGAATTTCCAAGTGAAACCAGTCAATGTTAGCCTATGAAGGAAATTCAAGTTACCGGTAAGTACGGTTAAAATTACTTTTCAGGATCAGTACTGGGCTGAAAGATGCAGCACTGAGGTCTCTCCTGATAACAGGTGAGTAAATCGGAATTCGTATTTCGGCTGATTTTAGAGGAATATTTTAAAGTTCCAAAACTCCACACTTAGAAGAATTTCCAAGTGAAACCAGTCAATGTTAGCCTATGAAGGAAATTCAAGTTACCGGTAAGTACGGTTAAAATTACTTTTCAGGATCAGTACTGGGCTGAAAGATGCAGCACTGAGGTCTCTCCTGATAACAGGTGAGTAAATCGGAATTCGTATTTCGGCTGATTTTAGAGGAATATTTTAAAGTTCCAAAACTCCACACTTAGAAGAATTTCCAAGTGAAACCAGTCAATGTTAGCCTATGAAGGAAATTCAAGTTACCGGTAAGTACGGTTAAAATTACTTTTCAGGACCAGTACTGGGCTGAAAGATGCAGCACTGAGGTCTCTCCTGATAACAGGTGAGTAAATCGGAATTCGTATTTCGGCTGATTTTAGAGGAATATTTTAAAGTTCCAAAACTCCACACTTAGAAGAATTTCCAAGTGAAACCAGTCAATGTTAGCCTATGGAAGGAAATTCAAGTTACTGGTAAGTACGGTTAAAATTACTTTTCAGGACCAGTACTGGGCTGAAAGATACAGCACTGAGGTCTCTCCTTATAACAGGTGAGTAAATCGGAATTCCTATTTCGGCTGATTTTAGAGGAATATTTGCACAATGGTGAAGGGAGGGGCGGGGCCTGAGGTGACATCTTTGCAAACGCGCCCCGTGGCGCGTTTTAAGTTGGGGGATTAAGTCCCCTTGAATCCTGAGGGTCCCTAGGGGCCAACTAGACCACCAGGAACCTCCAATATGCGCCAGGGGGCTGCGTTGCAGAGACGTGTAGAGAGGCCACACCCCTTTTTACACCTCTCTGCAACGCAGCTCTGTGGCGCATTCTGGATGTACCTGTTGGGCTAGTTGGCCCCAGAGACTCTCAGGATTGAAGGGGATTTAATTCCCCATCTTAAAACGCGCCACGGGGCCTGTTTGCACACATGTCACCTGAAGCCCCGCCCCTCCCTTCACCACTGTGCAAACGCGCCCCGTGGCGCGTTTTAAGTTGGGGGATTAAGTCCCCTTGAATCCTGAGGGTCCCCGGAGTCCAACTAGCCCACCATATACCTCCAAAAGCGCCACAGAGCTGCGTTGCAGAGAGGTGTAAAAAGGGGCGTGGCCTCTGTACACCTCTCTGCAAGGCAGCCCCTGGCGCATACTGGAGGTACCTGGTGGGCTAGTTGGCCCCAGGGACCCCCAGTATTCAAGGGGAATTTGTTCCCCCTCTGCAAACGCGCCAGGGGCGCGTTTGCAGAGTGGTGAAGGAAGGGGCGGGGCCTGCGGGCCCGATCGTTTTTTTTTTTTTCTCCCCTGTAGGGGGGCTGTGTGGCCCCCCTTCCTTTTTTCTTTTTTTGGGCCCTGGGGACCCCATCCCCCAGGGCCTTACCCCTTTTTTTAAATTACCTTAAAAAAAAAAAAACGGGAAGGGTGTCGCGTGGCCCCCCTTCCCTGGGCCTGTAATGGCCCCGGGGACCCCATCCCCCGGGGCATGGCCTCTATATTTATTTTTTTGAGGGGGGCAGCGTGGCCCCCCTCCTCTGGCCATTTTAAGGCCCCGGGGACCCCATCTCCCAGGGCCGGCCTTTCCATTTTTTTTTTTTTTTAAATTTTCTCTTTTTTGGGGAGGGGGGCCGCGTGGCCCCCCTCCCGGGCCACTACTTGCCCCGGGGACCCCATCCCCCGGGGCTGGCCCTCTCCGTTGGGGACTGTGGGGGGGTCCCCAATCCCTCCACAGTCCCGCCGGCTCCCCACGTCCCTTGGGAGCCGGCATTGCTGTTCCACATGGGGAGCAGCTGACATGCTGCTCCCCATGTGGAAAAGCAATCGCTTTGGATATTGGAAGAGAGAGCAGGTTTCCCTGCTCTCTCTTCCAATATCCAAAGCAGTTTGCTATGGCAGGACGGGAGCCGCGAGGCTCCGTCCTGCCATAGCAAACTACAGTGTCCCGGGGGTAGGCACCCCGGGACACTGCAGGAGCCGGCCCTGGGGGGTGGTGGTCCCCAGGGCCATCAAGGGCTCCAGGAGGGGGCCGCGCGGCCCCCCTCCCATTCAGTACACAGCCCCGGGGAGGTGGTGGTCCCCGGGGCTCTGGGGTCCGTAACGGACCCCCATATTAAAATGTTTAGTGCCCCGGGGAGGTGGTGGTCCCCGGGGCGTGTGGGGGGGCTGGAGCCCCCCCCCACACAGGTTTAATAATGTATTTAAAAAAAGCCCCGGGGAGGTGGTGGTCCCCGGGGCTGCGGGAGGGCTCAGAGCCCTCCCGCACCAATTTTTAAAAAAAGCCCCGGGGGGTGGCGGTCCCCGGGGCTTGGGGGGCCCTTTGAGGCCCCCCACACATTAAATTATCCCCCCACCATGCCCCCGGGACTTGGGCCACCCGGGGGCCAATTAACATCGAAGCGCGGGAGACCGCGCTTCGATTTTTTCCGGCAGGATTCGCGCACCCTGAGCGCATCCTGCCGATTTAAAAAATTTTTTTTTTTGCCCAGGGGGTCCTTGTGGGACCCCTGAGCAAACCTAGGGGGTCAGGGTGTTTCTACCCTGCCCCCTTTGTGCGCTTTGCGCACTTGTTTCTGTCCCTCGGTTCTACCGAGGGACAAAATGGCTGCCAACATTTCCTGAATCGGAATGTTGACAGCCAGCTGACAGCCAATTAACATGCAGCTCGTGATCGGGAGGGTACGCGGACCCTACTCGGCCATAGATATCACTAACTTTTTACTTTTCATTTTCTCAGCAACTACTGAACGGATTTACACCATTTAACAAAAAGGGTTCTTTCTGAACCAAGAACTACCTCTTTGCCAAATTTGGTGTAATTCCGTTCAGCAGTTCGGGCTGTAGCCGTGTCTAAAGTTTCCTATGGGAAAATGCATGGGGAAAACACGTTTTGGGACCCCCTTTTTTCTCGGCCCCCGCTTGACGAATCCCCCGAGACTTTCAGGGTAGGAGCGGACCAGAGCGGGCCACAAAGTTTGAAAATTTCGCGAAGATACATCAACCGGCAAGAGAGTTATTTCAAATAGAATGTCGCGGATTTCCTATGGATAATAGGTTGTAACTATAACTATCTACTGGCGACCGCCAGTAGATAATATATATATATATATATATATATATATATATATTCACTGAAAAAAACTTAGGTTTCAGGCACGTTATAGTTAGAAATTAGCATTTAAAAAACCTTTGAAATTCACTGAATAAACCATAGGTTTCAGACACGTTATAGTTAGAAATTAGCATTTAAAAAACCTTTGAAATTCACTGAAAAAACCATAGGTTTCAGGCACGTTATAGTTAGAAATTAGCATTTAAAAAACCTTTGAAATTCACTGAATAAACCATAGGTTTCAGACACATTATAGTTAGAAATTAGCATTTAAAAAACCTTTGAAATTCACTGAAAAAACCATAGGTTTTAGGGACAGTTATAGTTTGTTGGACATTTCACTCGTACAAAACCATAGAAATTCCCCCGTTATAGTTAGTTCAGCTAACTATAACTCGCGCCCCACAATGCACTGCTGATGACGTCACATATTACATCACTCATGACATGGTCAGTGACATCACTGATGACATCTCAAATGACATCACTGATGACATCACTGATGACATCATCCACGTGATAATCTGATGCACCTCCTCACACCCTAATATAACCTTTGATACACCCACTCTAAATTACACACTGCCATTCGCAAAACCATAGACACTCCAACACCAATAACTACATACCCACTCACTGATTCTTAGGTCTACACACACACATCCACTCACTCACCCGTACAGTCACTCATACGTACGGTCACTCAGTACAGGACTATCATATGCACTCATACTCCTATATAGACACTCAAACACCGCCACTCATCCATAGAGGTACTCATACACCTAGTCAGTCATGCAAATAATTAATCACACTGCCATTTACTCACCTATACAGTTATACACACACCAGCTCACTTACTCATACAAATACTAGCACATACTTACGCTCTTATACAATCACTGATACAAGCACACACTCATCCATACAGTCACTCTCACAATCACACACTCTAGCTTATAGCTATTTATATACTCCAACACACATATATACTGCCTTTCACATATGTAGTTACTCACACATGTACCACTGGGACATACATTCACTCACTAACACACTCTTACACACACTTACCCACCCATACAGCCTATCACAGATGCACTCTTGAAACCATCCACCCAGTGAATCACCCACTCACACATCTATGCACAGAGTCGCACACACCCCACCCACACAAACACTCAGGCACCCATACAGATACTCAGACAACCAATCAATAACTCATATAGACACTCATGTAGCTATTCACAAACCCATGCAGCCACTTACACAGCAACAGACAGACGGTTACAGACATTCACCCAGTTTAGTCACTAACCCTTGCATTCAGTAAGATACGTTTAATCACTCACTTATTGAGTCAGTCACGCACCTACTAAATCCTTCATCCACACACTTATACACCCACTCATTCTTCAATACACCTTTCCCTATATATTAAAAATATTTAAACTTTACAGAAACACAGTCACTGGATGATGTCATCAGTGATGTCATTTGAGATGTCATCAGTGATGTCATCAGTGATGTCACTGACCATGTCATGAGTGATGTAATATGTGACGTCATCAGCAGTGCATTGCGGGGGCGTGAGTTATAGTTAGCTGAACTAATTATAACGGGGGAATTTCTATGGTTTTGTACGAGTGAAATGTCCAACTAACTATAACTGTCCCTAAAACCTATGGTTTTTTCAGTGAATTTCAAAGGTTTTTTAAATGCTAATTTCTAACTATAACGTGTCTGAAACCTATGGTTTTTTCAGTGAATTTCAAAGGTTTTTTAAATGCTAATTTCTAACTATAACGTGCCTGAAACCTGTGGTTTTTTCAGTGAATTTCAAAGGTTTTTTAAATGCTAATTTCTAACTATAACGCCCCTAAAACCTATGGTTTTTCCAGTGAATTTCAAAGGTTTTGTAAATGACAATTTTTAAATGTATTAATTGTTATATTAATTTTTTTGATACTGATTTACTACATTTTTTTAAACTATTTATTTTTACATATTTTATTTTTTAAATTACATTGTAATTACATTATACATTACATTACAAAATATACTTTCTCAGAATGAATTACTTTAGTTTAAATACTTTGCAAAAAACTTTTAAGTACAGTAGTTACAGTTGTTGCAATGGGCAACACAATTTCAAACACAATGCAACATTGAGCTCAATGTGAATTTCAAGTTAAATGCAATTAGTTACTTTATGGATTACTTTTCTAACCACAGGACTGGATCCTAGATTCAGTCCTGGGACATCTCCTGTAAACAGTTGAGTAAAAGCGTTTTGGTTACAGTAGTGATTTTTAAGGAATATTATTGTATTTTAAAAGTTGACACTTAGAAACTTTTTCACATAGAATCACCAATGTTATCCTATGGGAGATAATTTACTTAGCAGGTAAGTAGTGTTATTGTTACTTTTTCTTACTCAGTGTTGGATCCTGGATCCAGCACTGGTGCATCTCCTGTAAACAGTTGAAAGAATGCGTTTAAGTCATACAGGCGATTTTTAAGGAATATTTGTAGTTTGTGAAAATCGACACTTTGAAACTTTTCTGCTGAAAACCAGACAATGGATTCCTATGGAAGAAAATATAAGTTACTGGTAAGTACGGTTAGAATTACTTTTCAGGGTGAGTGCTGGGCTAAAAGATGCAGCACTGGGTTCTCTCCTGATAACAGGTGAGTAAATCGGAATTCGTAGTTCGGCTGATTTTAGAGGAATATTATAAAGTTCCAAAACTCCACACTTGGAAGAATTTCCAAGTGAAACCAGTCAATGTTAGCCTATGGAAGGAAATTCAAGTTACTGGTAAGTACGGTTAGAATTACTTTTCAGCATCTGTACTGGGCTCAAAGATGCAGCACTGAGGTCTCCTGATAACAGGTGAGTAAATCAGAATTCGTAATTCTGATGATTTTAGAGGAATATTTGTATGTTTCAAAAATCGACACTTTGAAACTTTTTCAGCAAAAAGCAGGCAATGATATCCTATGGAAGGAAATACAAGTTACTGGTAAGTACGGTTAGAATTACTTTTCAGGATCTGTACTGGGCTCAAAGATGCAGCACTGAGGTCTCTCCTGATAACAGGTGAGTAAATCGGAATTCGTAGTTCAGTTGATTTTAGAGGAATATTATAAAGTTCCAAAACTCCACACTTAGAAGAATTTCCAAGTGAAACCAGTCAATGTTAGCCTATGGAAGGAAATTCAAGTTACTGGTAAGTACGGTAAGAATTACTTTTCAGGATCAGTACTGGGCTCAAAGATGCAGCACTGAGGTCTCTCCTGATAACAGGTGAGTAAATCGGAATTCGTAGTTCGGCTGATTTTAGAGGAATATTTGCACAATGGTGAAGGGAGGGGCGGGGCCTGAGGTGACATCTGTGCAAACGCACCCCGTGGCGCGTTTTAAGTTGGGGGATTAAGTCCCCTTGAATCATGAGGGTCCCTGGGGTCCAACTAGCCCACCCAGTACCTCCAGTATGCGCCAGGGAGCTGCGTTGCAGAGAGGTGTTCAGAGGCCACGCCCCTTTTTGCACCTCTCTGCAACGCAGCTCTGTGGCGCTTTCTGGACGTACCTGGTGGGCTAGTTGGCCCCCAGGGACCCTCAGGATTGAAGGGGATTTAATTCCCCATCTTAAAAGGCGCCACGGGGCCTGTTTGCACACATGTCACCTGAAGCCCCGCCCTCCTTTCCCCACTGTGCAAACGCGCCCCGTGGCGCGTTTTAAGTTGGGGGATTAAGTCCCCTTAAATCCTGAGGGTCCCTGGGGTCCAACTAGCCCACCAGGTACCTCCAAAAATCGCCACAGAGCTGCGTTGCAGAGGTGTAAAAAGGGGCGTGGCCTCTGTACACCTCTGTGCAACGCAGCCCCCTGGCGCATACTGGAGGTTCCTGGTGGGCTAGTTGGCCCCAGGGACCCCAGTATTCAAGGGAATTCGTTCCCCATCTGCAAACGCTCCAGGGGGCTCGTTTGCAGAGTGCTCCAAGGAGGGGGTGTGGCCTCCGGCGCATGCCGGTATTTTTTTAAATTTGTTTTTTAAGAAGGGGGGCTGTGTGGCCCCCCTTCTTTTTCTAATTTTTGGCCCTGGGGACCCCAACCCCCAGGGCCTGCCCCCTAATATTTTGTTTAAAAAAAAAAAAAAAATTGATAGGGGGCCGCGTGGCCCCCCTCCCCAGGCCTTAATCGGCCCCGGGGACCCCATCCCCCAGGGCATGGCCTTCTTTTTTTTGTAAATGTTATGGAGGGGGGCTGTGTTGCCCCCCTCCTTAGGCCACTTATGGCCCCGGGGACCCCATCCCCGAGGCCGGCCTTTGTTTTTTTTTTTAAATTAACATTTGGGGAGGGGGGCCGCGTGGCCCCCCTCCCGGGCCACTACTAGCCCCGGGGACCCCATCCCCCGGGGCTGGCCCTCTCCGTTGGGGACCGTGGGGGGTCCCCAATCCTCCCACGGTCCCGCCGGCTCCCCGCGTCCCTCGGGAGCCGGCATTGCTTTTCCACATTGGGAGCTGCTAAGATGCAGCTCCCCATGTGGAAAAGCAATTGTCTTTGAATTTTGGAAGCGAGAGCAGGTTTCCTGCTCTCTCTTCCAAAATCCAAAGCAGTTTGCTATGACAGGACGGGAGCCGCGAGGCTCCCGTCCTGTCATAGCAAACTACAGTGTCCCGAGGGTAGGCACCCCGGGACACTGCAGGAGCTGGCCCTGGGGGGTGGCGGTCCCTAGGGCCATCAAGGGCTCCAGGAGGGGGTCCGCGCGGCCCCCCTCCCCACATCTGCAAAGCCCCAGGGAGGTGGCGGTCCCCGGGGCATGTGGGGGGGCTGGAGCCCCCCCACACAGGTGATTTAAATTTAAAAAAAGAAGCCCCAGGGGGTGGTGGTCCCCGGGGCTTGGGGAGGGCTCAGAGCCCTCCCGCACCATTTATTTTTAAAGCCCCGGGGGGTGGTGGTCCCCGGGGCTTGGGGGGCCTTAGAGGCCCCCCACATATTATAAATAACCCCCCCGCATGCCCCCGGGACTTGGCCCACCCGGGGGCCAATTAACAACGAAGCGCGGGAGACCGCGCTTCGTTTTATGTTTTTTTTCAACGGGATCCGCGCACCCTAAGCGCATCCCGCCAATTTAAAAAAAAAAAAAATGCTTTTTGCTGCCCAGGGGGTCTTTGTGGGACCCCCTGAGCAGACCTAGGGGGTCAGGGTGTTTCTACCCTGCCCCCTTTGTGCGTTTTGCACACTTGTTTCTTTTTTTTTTCTCGGCGGGATCCGCGCACTTTAAGCACATCCCGCCGATTTAAATAAAAATAAAAATGCTTTTTTCTGCCCGGGGGGTCCTTGTGGGACCCCCTGAGCAGACCTAGGGGGTCAGGGTGTTTCTACCCTGCCCCCTTTCAGCGCTTTGCGCACTTGTTTCTGTCCCTCGGTTCTACCGAGGGACAAAATGGCTGCCAACACTTCCTGATTTGGAGTGTTGACAGCCAATTAGCATGCAGCTCATGATCGGGAGGGTACGCGGACCCTACTCGGCCATAGATATATATGTGATTTTATTTGTGATTTTTTCAGAAACTACTGAACGGATTTACACCATTTAAGCAAAAGGCACAACTCTGAACCAAGGGCTACCTCTTTGCCAAATTTGGTGTAATTCCGTTCAGCAGTTCGGGCTGTAGCCGCGATGAAAGGATCCTATGGAAAAATGAATGGGGAAAACGCATTTTGGGACCCCCTTTTTTCTCGGCCCCCGCTTGACGAATCAACCCGAGACTTTCAGGATAGGAGCGGAGTGGAGCGCCCCAACAAGTTAGAAGCTTTCGCGAAGATTCGTCAACCGGCGCAAGAGTTATTTCAAATAGAATGTCGTGGATTCCCTATGGAAAATAGGTCCTAACTATAACTATCTACTGGCGACCGCAGTAGATAATATATATATATTCACTGAAAAAACCAGTGGCATGTTTTAAGTTGGGGGATTAAGTCCCCTTGAATCCTGAGGGTCCCTGGGGTCCAACTAGCCCACCAGGTACCTCCAAAAAGCGCCACAGAGCTGCGTTGCAGAGAGGTGTAAAAAGGGGCGTGGCCTCTGTACACCTCTGTGCAACGCAGCCCCCTGGCGCATACTGGAGGTTCCTGGTGGGCTAGTTGGCCCCCAGGGACCCCCAGTATTCAAGGGGAATTCGTTCCCCATCTGCAAACGCGCCAGGGGGCGAGTTTGCAGAGTGCTCCAAGGAGGGGGCGTGACCTCAGGCGCGATGCTGGTATTTAAAAAAAAAAAAAATTAAGAAGGGGGGCTGTGTGGCCCCCCTTCTTTTTCTAATTTTTGGGCCCTGGGGACCCCATCCCCCAGGGCTTGCCCCCTAATATTTTGTTTAAAAAAAAAAAAAGAATTGAAAGGGGGCCGCGTGGCCCCCCTCCCCAGGCCCCCGGGGCATGGCCTTCTTTTTTAAAAAAAATGTTATGGAGGGGGGCTGTGTTGCCCCCCTCCTTAGGCCACTTATGGCCCCGGGGACCCCATCCCCCGAGGCCGGCCTTTGTTTTTTTTTTAAAATTGACATTTGGGGAGGGGGGCTGCGCAGCCCCCCTCCCAGGCCACTACTAGCCCCGGGGACCCCATCCCCCGGGGCTGGCCCTCTCCGTTGGGGACCGTGGGGGGGTCCCCAATCCTCCCACGGTCCTGCCGGCTCCCCGCGTCCTTCGGGAGCCGGCATTGCTTTTCCACATGGGGAGCTGCTAAGATGCAGCTCCCCATGTGGAAAAGCAATTGTCTTTGAATTTTGGAAGAGAGAGCAGGTTTCCTGCTCTCTCTTCCAAAATCCAAAGCGAGGCTCCCGTCCTGTCATAGCAAACTACAGTGTCCTGGGAGTAGGCACCCCAGGACACTGCAGGAGCCGGCCCTGGGGGTTGGCGGTCCCCAGGGCCATCAAGGGCTCCAGGAGGGGGGCCGCGCGGCCCCCCTCCCCACATCTGCAAAGCCCTGGGGAGGTGGTGGTCCCCGGGGCTTCGGGGGTCCAAAACGGACCCCCATTTTAAATTTGTTAGTGCCCCGGGGAGGTGGCGGTCCCCGGGGCATGTGGGGTGGCTGGAGCCCCCCCACACAGGTGATTTAAATTTAAAAAAAGAAGCCCCGGGGGGTGGCGGTTCCCGGGGCTGCGGGAGGGCTCAGAGCCCTCCCGCACCATTTAGTTTAAAGCCCCGGGGGGTGGCGGTCCCCGGGGCTTGGGGGGGCCTTAGAGGCCCTCCCATATAATTAATAATAAACCCCCGCATGCCCCCGGGACTTGGCCCACCCAAGGGCCAATTAACGACGAAGCGCGGGAGCCCGCGCTTCGTTTTTTTTTTTTATCGGCAGGATCCGCGCACCCAGCGCGTTTTTTGCCGATATTTAAAAAAAAAATAATAATAATTTTGGGGCCCTGGGGGTCCTTGTAGGACCCCCTGAGCAGGCGTTTTGCGCCGTTGTTTTTGTCTTTTCTTGTCCCTCGGTTCTACCGGTTCTACCGAGGGACAAGATGGCTGCCAACACTTCCTGGTTTGGAGTGTTGACAGCCAATTAGCATGCAGATCGTGGTCGGGAGGGTGCGCGGATCCATCGCGACCATAGATATCGAAACTTTTATTTTGGATTTTCTCAGCAACTACTGAACGGAGTTACACCATTTTTAAAAAGGGTGCTTTCTGAACCAAGCACTACCTTTTTGCCAAATTTGGTGTAATTCCGTTCAGCAGTTTTTGCTGTAGCCTTGCATAAAGTTTCCTATGGGAAATTGATTTTTTCACTCTTATTTTTTTAATTTCTCCGCAACTACTGAACGGATTTACACCATTTAAAAAAAAGGTCGCTTTCTGAACCAAGCGCTACCTTTTTGCAAAATTTGGTGTAATTCCGTTCAGCAGTTCGGGCTGTAGCCATGGCTAAAATTTCCTATGGGAATTAACATGGAGAAAACACGTTTTGGGACCCCCCTTTTTTCTCGGCCCCCACTTGATGAATCACCCCGAAACGTTTAAGACAGGAGCGGACCAGAGCGCCCCACTAGTTTTGAAAATTTTGCGATGATTCGTCAAACGACACCAAAGTTATTGGGAATAGAATGTTACGGATTTCCTATGGATAATAGGTCCTAACTATAACTATCTATTGGCGACCGCCAGTAGATAATATATGTATATATATATATATATTCACTGAAAAAACCATAGGTTTCAGGGACGTTATAGTTAGTTGGACATTTCACTCGTACAAAACCAGAGAAATTCAGCCGTTATAGTTAGTTCAGCTAACTATAACTCGCGCCCCCGCAATGCTCTGCTCATGACGTCACATATTACATCATTCATGACATGTACAGTGACATCACTGATGACATCACTGATGACATCTCAAATGACATCACTGATGACATCATCCACGTGATAATCTGAGGCACCTCCTCACACTCTAATATAACCTTTGATACACCCACTGTAAAATACAGACTACCATTTTCGAAACCATCGATACACCAATACCAGTTACTACATACGCACTCACTGATTCCTAGGTCTACACACACATCCACTCATTCACCCATACAATCACTCATACATTAAGCCTGGGCGTAGTTCGCGAAGTAATGCTTCGCGAAGCTACGCAAAGTGCAGTTCGCACTACGCAAGCTTCGCGTAGCACTACGCGAACTGCGTAGCGCACTGTTCGCAATGATTGCACAGTGCCGGATGCTTGTCCGCACTGTGCAATCATTGAAAACGGCAACTTGCACAGTGCGAGCTGTCTTTTACTGCCGCTCGAGTAGATTTTTACTCGAGCGGCAGCTCTCTCAACGCGGACTGGTAGTTTCTCATCGCGAGCGGTCGCGAGCATACGCGACCACTCGCAATGAGAAACCTGACCTCCCCGCGTTGAGAATCTCGCCGGGAGGTTTATTTTCCACGCTCGCGATAGGCAACTTGATGTTGTTGATCGCGAACGAGGAAAAAGTCTCGCCGGGATGTCATTTTGCTTGCTCGCGGTCGCCAACTTGACGTTGAGGACCGCGAGCAAGCAAAAAATGACCGCGGCACTACGCTACGCTACGCTACGCGTGTTTGCACTGTGCTACGTGCAATTCGTGTTGTGCGAAGTAGCGCAAGCTTCGCAAACTACGCGAGCGTAGCGTAGCACTTCGCCCAGGGTTATCATACATGCAGTCACTCATCAATACAACACTATCAAATGCACTCATGTCATGAGTGATGTCACTGACCATGTCATGAGTGATGTAATATGTGACGTCATCAGCAGTGCATTGCAGGCGCGCGAGTTATAGTTAGCTGAACTAACTATAACATGGGAATTTCTATGGTTTTGTACGATGGAAATGTCCAACTAACTATAACGCCCCTGAAACCTATGGTTTTTTCAGTGAATTTCTAAGGTTTTTTAAATGCTAATTTCTAACTATAACGTGCCTGAAACCTATGGTTTTTTCAGTGAATTTCTAAGGTTTTTTAAATGCTAATTTCTAACTATAATGTGCCTGAAACCTA
This sequence comes from Calotriton arnoldi, assembly GCA_963921515.1. NCBI lineage: Eukaryota > Metazoa > Chordata > Amphibia > Caudata > Salamandridae > Calotriton > Calotriton arnoldi. Next base: position 419,292 of record CAWUFW010013180.1, read on the forward strand.
TGGTTTTTTCAGTGAATATATATATATTTATTTTACTATGTATACATGTGAAAATGTCTCGGTCCCCTGTTTGCCTCGGTGGCACGGAAAAAATGGGTGGAACTGATGTCAGCACGCCGACGAGGTCCTCTTATGGCTCCGATGACGTCATACGGTGTCGCGAGCGGAGCCGTGCTCGTTGACGATGGAGAGCTAGGAAAGAATTTCCGTGGAATGCTGGTGCAGGGGATATTCACCTAAGTGTTCAGGCTAGTCCTTTGGGAGCAACTGTTTATGTTGCCACTCCAGAAACCGAAACCAGTGATCCGAGGGCAGAGGCCCTGCAGATGGCACACAAGGTGGGGTGCCCAGCCGTGTGCACCGGCGGGGCAGCGAAGTGACAAGCACCACAACCCACAAAAAAGGCAACGAGGGCACTGAATAACACAGGATCTTCTCTTTGTATCTGGCAGGAACAACGAAGTTAAAATGCCCTAGTACCAAAATGTAGAATTAGATGCCGCTTCTGCCTCCCGTACCCTGGAGGCGGCACATGGGTCACCGGTACGGTCATACTGCGGTGGGATGCACACTCGTTGACCTCTCATGGCACTGCTCCATACTTCAGGGAGGACGCTTTCCATTATCTATGTTTTCTGATGACATGTCGCGCCGGCCCCGTCCAACAACAGAACTCCTTTAGATCCAAACAGACTCTTCCACTCTCTCACCGGAAGTGAAACCAGGCCACGCGGACACTTTCACAATACAACAGCCTGGAATGCACTTTTCGGTAAAAAAAACACATTCCTTCCTCCTAATTAATCAAATAAACGTCTCACTGAAGAACAGGGGCCAGCTTCGATCGGTAAACAGCCGTTACAACAACTTTTTTACTTTGCGATACCATTACAACGCATGCATTACCACACATGCGTTGTACATCACGAAGTCATTACTACGCAATTTTTTAGAACGCATGGTCATTTACCACGCATTCCTTTACAACGAATTTTCTTGTAAAGGTATGTATGGTAAATGACCATGTGTTCTAAAAAACATGTAGACGATCCATGTCGTTGTAAGGAAACAGAAGCTGTTCCGTTTCCTCACAACGACGTGCACCGCCCCTCAGAGATGACGTGAAGCAGGAACCATGAGGAGAGAGGAACCATGAGGAGTGAGAGGTAAGGGGGATTGGGCATGGGGTGGGGGTTTCTTTTCTAGGGTTTAGGGTAGTGCAGTGGTGTTTGGGTGGTGTAGGGGGTCGTGCTGGGGGTAGTGTTTTAGGGTTTAGAGTAGTGCAGTGGTGTTTGGGTAGTGTAGGGTGTCGTGCTGGGGGTAGTGTTTTAGGGTTTAGGGTAGTGCAGTAGTGTAGGGGGTCGTGCTGGGGGTAGTGTTTTAGGGTTTAGGGTAGTGCAATGGTGTATGGGTAGTGTAGGGGGTCATGCTGGGGTAGTGTTTTAGGGTTTAGGGTAGTGCAGTGGTGTTTGAGTAGTGTAGGTGGTCATGCTGGTGGTAGTGTTAGGGTTTAGGGTAGTGCAGTGGTGTTTGTGTAGTGTAGGGGGTCATGCTGGGGGTAGTGTTTTATGGTTTAGGGTAGTGCAGTGGTGTTTGGGTAGTGTAGGGGTCGTGCTGGGGGTAGATTTAGGGTTTAGGGTAGTGCAGTGGTGTTTGGGTAGTGTAGGGAGTCGTGCTGGGGTAGTGTTTTAGGGTTTAGGGTAGTGCAGTGGTGTTTGTGTAGTGTGGGGGTTGTGCTGGGGGTAGTGTTTTAGGGTTTATGTTAGTGCAGTGGTGTTTGGGTAGTGTAGGGGTAGTGCTAGGGTAGTGTTTTAGGGTTTAGGGCAGTGCAGTGGTGTTTTTGTAGTGAAGGGGGTCATGCTGTGGGTAGTGTTTTAGGGTTTAGGGTAGTGGAGTCGTGTTTGTGTAGTGTAGGGGGTCGTGTTTTAGGGTATAGGGTAGTGCAGTGGTGTATGGGTAGTGTAGGGGGTCGTGCTGGGGTAGTGTTTTAGGGTTTAGGGTAGTGTAGTGGTGTTTGAGTAGTGTAGGGGGTCATGCTGGTGGTAGTGTTTTAGGGTTTAGGGTAGAGCAGTGGTGTTTGTGTAGTGTAGGGGGTCATGCTGGGGGTAGTGTTTTATGGTTTAGGGTAGTGCAGTGGTGTTTGGGTAGTGTAGGGGTCATGCTGGGGGTAGATTTAGGGTTTAGGGTAGTGCAGTGGTGTTTGGGTAGTGCAGGGAGTCGTGCTGGGGGTAGTGTTTTAGGGTTTAGGGTAGTGCAGTGGTGTTTGGGTAGTGTAGGGGGTCATGCTGGGGGTAGTGTTTTAGGGTAGTGCAGTAGTGTAGGGGGTCATGCTGGGGGTAGTGTTTTAGGGTTTAGGGTAGTGCAGTGGTGTACGGGTAGTGTAGGGGGTCATGCTGGGGTAGTGTTTTAGGGTTTAGGGTAGTGCAGTGGTGTTTGAGTAGTGTAGGGGGTCATGCTGGTGGTAGTGTTTTAGGGTTTAGGGTAGTGCAGTGGTGTTTGTGTAGTGTAGGGGGTCATGCTGGGGGTAGTGTTTTATGGTTTAGGGTAGTGCAGTGGTGTTTGGGTAGTGTAGGGGTCATGCTGGGGGTAGATTTAGGGTTTAGGGTAGTGCAGTGGTGTTTGGGTAGTGCAGGGAGTCGTGCTGGGGGTAGTGTTTTAGGGTTTAGGGTAGTGCAGTGGTGTTTGGGTAGTGTAGGGGGTCATGCTGGGGGTAGTGTTTTATGGTTTAGGGTAGTGCAGTGGTGTTTGGGTAGTGTAGGGGTCATGCTGGGGGTAGATTTAGGGTTTAGGGTAGTGCAGTGGTGTTTGGGTAGTGCAGGGAGTCGTGCAGGGGTAGTGTTTTAGGGTTTAGGGTAGTGCAGTAGTGTAGGGGATCGTGCTGGGGGTAGTGTTTTAGGGTTTAGGGTAGTGCAGTGGTGTTTGTGTAGTGTAGGGGGTCATGCTGGGGGTAGTGTTTTATGGTTTAGGGTAGTGCAGTGGTGTTTGGGTAGTGTAGGGGTCATGCTGGGGGTAGATTTAGGGTTTAGGGTAGTGCAGTGGTGTTTGAGTAGTGTAGGGGGTCATGCTGGTGGTAGTGTTTTAGGGTTTAGGGTAGTGCAGTGGTGTTTGTGTAGTGTAGGGGGTCATGCTGGGGGTAGTGTTTTATGGTTTAGGGTAGTGCAGTGGTGTTTGGGTAGTGTAGGGGTCATGCTGGGGGTAGATTTAGGGTTTAGGGTAGTGCAGTGGTGTTTGGGTAGTGCAGGGAGTCGTGCAGGGGGTAGTGTTTTAGGGTTTAGGGTAGTGCAGTAGTGTAGGGGATCGTGCTGGGGGTAGTGTTTTAGGGTTTAGGGTAGTGCAGTGGTGTATGGGTAGTGTAGGGGGTCGTGCTGGGGTAGTGTTTTAGGGTTTAGGGTAGTGTAGTGGTGTTTGAGTAGTGTAGGGGGTCATGCTGGTGGTAGTGTTTTAGGGTTTAGGGTAGAGCAGTGGTGTTTGTGTAGTGTAGGGGGTCATGCTGGGGGTAGTGTTTTATGGTTTAGGGTAGTGCAGTGGTGTTTGGGTAGTGTAGGGGTCATGCTGGGGGTAGATTTAGGGTTTAGGGTAGTGCAGTGGTGTTTGGGTAGTGCAGGGAGTCGTGCTGGGGGTAGTGTTTTAGGGTTTAGGGTAGTGCAGTGGTGTTTGGGTAGTGTAGGGGGTCATGCTGGGGGTAGTGTTTTAGGGTAGTGCAGTAGTGTAGGGGGTCATGCTGGGGGTTGTGTTTTAGGGTTTAGGGTAGTGCAGTGGTGTACGGGTAGTGTAGGGGGTCATGCTGGGGGTAGTGTTTTAGGGTTTAGGGTAGTGCAGTGGTGTTTGAGTAGTGTAGGGGGTCATGCTGGTGGTAGTGTTTTAGGGTTTAGGGTAGTGCAGTGGTGTTTGTGTAGTGTAGGTGGTCATGCTGGGGGTAGTGTTTTATGGTTTAGGGTAGTGCAGTGGTATTTGGGTAGTGTAGGGGTTGTGCTGTGGGTAGATTTAGGGTTTAGGGTAGTGCAGTGGTGTTGGGTAGTGTAGGGAGTCGTGCTGGGGTAGTGTTTTAGGGTTTAGGGTAGTGCAGTGGTGTTTGTGTAGTGTAGGTGGTCATGCTGGGAGTAGTGTTTTATGCGTTAGGGTAGTGCAGTGGTATTTGGGTAGTGTAGGGGTCGTGCTGGGGGTAGATTTAGGGTTTAGTGCAGTGGTGTTGGGTAGTGTAGGGAGTCGTGCTGGGGGTAGTGTTTTAGGGTTTATGTTAGTGCAGTGGTGTTTATGTAGTGAAGGGGGTCATGCTGTGGGTAGTGTTTTAGGGTTTAGGGTAGTGCAGTCGTGTTTGTGTAGTGTAGGGGTCGTGTTTTAGGGTATAGGGTAGTGCAGTGGTGTTTGGGTAGTGTAGGGGGTCATGCTGGGGTTAGTGTTTTAGGGTTTAGGGTAGTGCAGTGGTGTTTGGGTAGTGTACGGGGTCATGCTGGGGGTAGTGTTTTAGGGTTCAGGGTAGTGCAGTGGTTTTTGTGTAGTGTGGGAGGTCATGCTGGGGGGTATATTTAGGGTTTAGTGTAGTGCAGTGGTGTTTGGGTAGTGTAGGGAGTCGTGCTGGTGGTAGTGTTTTAGGGTATAGGGTAGTGCAGTTATGTTTGGGTAGTGTACGGTGTCGTGCTGGGGGTAGTGTTTTAGCACTAATTTTTCTTTCTACAGCACTAACCATATTTTCTATGACAAAATTAACCCCCTCATTTTGTTCCTTTTTAAATTAAATGTTTTAAGAGTTACCAGTTTATTCCAATCAAGATGGCTTCAGGTGTGCCATAATTTTGTCATAAGTAAGGCTGTTAGCACTCTAGTTGTTCTTTAGAACACTCTGGGAAGCTGCAGTAGAACACAAAGGCATCAACTGACAGGCTGCTCCTGTTGAAATATAACAGGAAGATATTTGAGATCTCACTTAAAACATGTCCTAATTTTTCTTTCTACAGCACTAACCATAATTTCTATGACAAAATGGACCCCATCATTTTGTTCCTTTTTAAATTAAATGTTTTAAGTGTTACCAGTTTATTCCAATCAAGATGGCTTCAGGTGTGCCATCATTTTGTCACAAGTAAGGCTGTTAGCACTCTAGTTGTTCTTTAGAACACTCTGGGAAACTGCAGTAGAACACAAAGGCACCAACTGACAGGCTGCTCCTGTTGAAATATAACAGGAAGATATTTGAGATCTCACTTAAAACATGTCCTAATTTTTCTTTCTACAGCACTAACCATAATTTCTTTGACAAAATGAACCCCATCATTTTGTTCCTTTTTAAATTAAATGTTTTAAGTGTTACCAGTTTATTCCAATCAAGATGGCTTCAGGTGAGATTTAATTTTGTCATAAGTAAGGCTGTTAGCACTCTAGTTGTTCTTTAGAACACTCTGGGAAGCTGCAGTAGAACACAAAGGCATCAACTGACAGGCTGCTCCTGTTGAAATATAACAGGAAGATATTTGAGATCTCACTTAAAACATGTCCTAATTTATCTTTCTACAGCACTAACCATAATTTCTATGACAAAATGAACCCCATCATTTTGTTCCTTTTTAAATTAAATGTTTTAAGTGTTACCAGTTTATTCCAATCAAGATGGCTTCAGGTGTGCCATACTTTTGTCATAAGTAAGGCTGTTAGCACTCTAGTTGTTCTTTAGAACACTCTGGGAAGCTGCAGTAGAACACAAAGGCATCAACTGACAGGCTGCTCCTGTTGAAATATAACAGGAAGATATTTGAGATCTCACTTAAAACAAGTCCTAATTTTTCTTTCTACAGCACTAACCATAATTTCTATGACAAAATGAACCCCATCATTTTGTTCCTTTTTAAATTAAATGTTTTAAGTGTTACCAGTTTATTCCAATCAAGATGGCTTCAGGTGTGCCATAATTTTGTCATAAGTAAGGCTGTTAGCACTCTAGTTGTTCTTTAGAACACTCTGGGAAGCTGCAGTAGAACACAAAGGAATCAACTGACAGTCTCTGCCCTTGTTGGATGTACATGTTTTACTGAGAATGTCAGACTTCATTCTCACATGACTGAGAAAGATAATGTGAATTTACAGAAAATATGCTCTCATTTTAGCTTCTGGAGCACCTTCCAAAACTGTATGGGACAAGCATGTGAAAATAGTTTTCTCTCAAACATGATTCATGATATGCCAGCAGAAGGTTTTTCACAGGGTAAAATCACCTTAGAACACAACACAATTCCTGAAATTAGTATGGTACCATCAACAAATGAATTCTAATGTAACTAAAGTCTGTTATCACCCTTTATAGTTCTCCTTTTGGTAACCCTCAAAATCTTCGATTCACTACAATGCATTTCAATGGGGTACTATCATTTATATTGATCCCAAGATGGCTGCCAGCAATTCCAGGATGAAGTGCTGACAGCCAATCAGATCTCACGATGACATGTGTGGTTAGGCTCCGCCCAGATATATATGTGTTTTCTTTTTCAAATTTCTCAGAAACTACTGAACGGATTTACACCATTTAAGCAAAGGCACGACACTGAACCAAGGGCTACCTCTTTGCCAAATTTGGTGTAATTCCGTTCAGCAGTTCGGGCTGTAGCTGCGATGAAAGGTCCCTATGGAAAAATGAATGGGGAAAACACGTTTTGGGCCCCCTTTTTCCTCGGCCCCGCTTGACGAATCACCCCGAGACTTTCAGGATAGGAGTGGACCGGAGCGCTCCAACAAGTTGGAAACTTTTGCAAACATTCGTCAACCGGCGCCAACGTTATTGCAAATAGAATGTTGCGGATTTCCTATGGAAAATAGGTCCTAACTATAACTATCTACTGGCGACCGCCAGTAGATAATATAAATATATATATAAATATATATATATATATTATATTATCTACTGGCGGTCGCTAGTAGATAGTTATATTTAGGACCTATTTTCCATAGGAAATCCATAACATTCTATTTGCAATAACATTGGCGCCGGTTGACGAATCTTCGAAGCTTCCAGCTTGTTGGGACGCTCCGATCCGCTCTATCCTGAAAGTCTCGGTGATCGTCAGCGGGGCCGAGAAAATGGGGGTCCCAAAATGCGTTTTCCCCATTCATTTTTCCATAGGAACCTTTCATTGCAGCTACTTCCCAAACTGCTCAACGGAGTTACACCAAATTTGGCAAAGAGGTAGCCCTTGGTTCAGTGTCCTGCCTTTTGCTTAAATGGTGTAAATCCGTTCAGTAGTTCCTGAGAAAATCAAAAGTAAAGTCACATATATATCTATGGCCGAGTAGGGTCCGCGTACCCTCCCGATCACGAGCTGCATGCTAATTGGCTGTCAAGTGGCTGTCAACACTCCAAATCAGGAAGTGTTGGCAGCCATTTTGTCCCTCGGTAGAACCGAGTGACAGAAACAAGGGGGCAGGGTAGAAACACCCTGACCCCCTAGGTCTGCTCAGGGGGTCCCACAAGGACCCCCTGGGCAGAAAAAGCATTTTTTTTTAAATCAGCGGGATGCGCGGATCCCGCCGTAAAAAAAAACGAAGCGCGGTCTCTTGCGCTTCGAGGCTATTTTGCCCCCGGGTGGCCCAAGTCCCGGGTGCATGCGGGGTTTAATTTATATTTTATAGGGGGGCCTCTAAGGCCCCCCAAGCCCCGGGGACCACCACCCCCCGGGGCTTTAAATAAAAAATGGTGTGGGAGTGCTCTCTGCCCTCCCGCAGCCCCGGGGTCCGCCACCCCTCGGGGCTTATTTTTTTAAATTTAAAAAACCTGTGTGGGGGGGCTCCAGCCCCCACACGCCCGAGACCGCCACCTCCCCGGGGCACTTAGAAAAAGAAATGTGGGGGTCCGTTTCGGACCCCGAAGCCCGGGGACCACCACCTCCCGGGGCTGTGCAATTGAAGGGAGGGGGCCGCGCGGCCCCCTCATGGAGCCTGTGGTGGCCCTGGGGACCGCCACCCCCAGGGCCGGCTCCTGCAGTGTCCCGGGGTGCCTACCCCGGGACACTGCTGTTTGCAATGGCAGGATGGGAACCTCGCGGCTCCCGTCCTGCCATTGCAAACTTGCTTTGCTTCAATGAAGCAAAGCAGAATTTCTTTTCCATAAGGGGAGCTGCATGTCAGCAGCTCCCCTTATGGAAAAGCAATGCCGGCTCCCGCAGGACGCGGGGAGCCGGCGGGACCGTGCGGGGATTGGGGACCCCCTCATGGTCCCCAACGAGTGGCCAGGCCCCGGGGGATGGGGTCCCCGGGGCCATTAGTGGCCCGGGAGGGGGGCCACGCAGCCCCCCTCCCCACAAAATTAAAAAATGTGAAAAAAGGTTAAGGCCGGCCCCGGGGATGGGGTCCCCGGGGCCTTAAATGGCGTGAGGAGGGGGGCCACGCAGCCCCCTCCAAATATTTTTTTTTTTTAAAAAGAGGGCATGCCCCGGGGGATGGGGTCCCCGGGGCCAATAGAGGCCCAGGGAAGGGGGGCCACGCGGCCCCCTTCCCATTTTGGTTTTAAAAAAAAGAAAATCATCAGGCCCCGGGGGATGGGGTACCCGGGGCCAAAAGTGGCCAAGGGAAGGGGGGCCACGCAGCCCCCCTCCCATACAATTTTTTTAAAAATAAATAAATAAAAAAGACCGGCATTGTGCCGGAGGCCCCGTCCCCTCTCTGCAGCAGTCTGCAAACGCGCCCCCTGGCGCGTTTGCAGATGGGGCACGAATTCCCCTTGAATACTGGGGGTCCCTGATGGCCAACTAGCCCACCAGGAACCTCCAGTATGCGCCAGGGGGCTGCGTTGCAGAGAGGTGTACAGAGGCCACGCCCCTTTATACACCTCTCTGCAACGCAGCTCTGTGGCGCTTTTTGGAGGTACATGGTGGGCTAGTTGGACTCCAGGGACCCTCAGGATTCAAGGGGACTTAATCCCCCAACTTAAAATGCGCCACGGGGCGCGTTTGCACAGTGGTGAAGGGAGGGGGCGGGGCTTCAGGTGACATGTGTGCAAACAGGCCCTGTGGCGTGTTTTAAGAATGGGAATTAAATCGTCTTCAATCCTGAGGGTCCCTGGGGGCCAACTAGCCCACCAGGTACCTCCAGTAAGCGCCACGGAGCTGCGTTGCAGAGTGTTGTAAAAAGGGGCATGGCCTCTGTACACCTCTCTGCAACGCAGCCCTAGCGCATACTGGAGGTTCCTGGTAGGGCTAGTTGATCCCTAGGGACCCTCGGGATGAGGAGGAATTAATTCTCCAACTTAAAACGCGCCACAGGGCGTGTTTGCAGACATGTCACCTCAGGCCCCGCCCCTCCCTTCACCATTGTGCAAATATTCCTCTAAAATCAGCCGAACTACGAATTCCGATTTACTCACCTGTTATCAGGAGAGAACCCAGTGCTGCATCTTTTAGCCCAGCACTGACCCTGAAAAGTAATTCTAACCATACTTACCAGTAACTTGTATTTCCTTCCATAGGAATCCATTGTCTGGTTTTCAGCAGAAAAGTTTCAAAGTGTCGATTTTCACAAACTACTAATATTCCTTAAAAATCGCCTGTATGACTTAAACGCATTCTTTCAACTGTTTACAGGAGATGCACCAGTGCTGGATCCAGGATCCACCACTGAGTAAGAAAAAGTAACGATAACACTACTTACCTGCTAAGTGAATTTCCTCGCATAGGATAACATTGGTGATTCTATGTGAAAAAGTTTCTAAGTGTCAACTTTTAAAATACAATAATATTCCTTAAAAATCACTACTGTAACTAAAACGCTTTTACTCAACTGTTTACAGGAGATGTCCCAGGACTGAATCTAGGATCCAGTCCTGTGGTTGAAAAGTAATCCATAAAGTAACTAATTGCATTTAACTAGAAATTCACATTGAGCTCAATGTTGCATTGTGTTTGAAATTGTGTTGCCCATTGCAACAACTGTAACTACTGTACTTAAAAGTCTATTGCCTATTTGCAAAGTATTTAAACTAAAGTAAATCATTCTGAGAAAGTATATTTTGTAATGTAATGTATAATGTAATTACAATGTAATTTAAAAAATAAAATATCTAAAAATAAATAGTTTAAAAAAATGTAGTAAATCAGTATCAAAAAAATAAATATAACAATTAATACATTTAAAAATTGTCATTTACAAAACCTTTGAAATTCACTGAAAAAAACCATAGGTTTTAGACATGTTACAGTTAGGAATTAGCATTTAAAAAACCTTTCAAATTCACTGAAAAAACCATAGGTTTCAGGCACGTTATAGTTAGAAATTAGCATTTTAAAAAACCTTACAAATTCACTGAAAAAACCATAGGTTTTAGGGACAGTTATAGTTAGTTGGATATTTCACTGGTACAAAACCCGTGAAATTCCCCCGTTATAGTTAGTCCAGCTAACTATAACTCGTGCCCCCGCAATGCACTGCTGATGACGTCACATATTACATCACTCATGACATGGTCAGTGACATCACTGATGACATCACTGATGACATCTGAAATGACATCACTGATGACATCATCCACGTGATAATCTGTTGCACCTCCTCACACCCTAATATAAACTTTGATACACCAACTCTAAATTACAGACTGCCATTCGCAAAACCATAGACACTCCAACACCAATAACTACATACCCACTCACTGATTCTTAGGTCTACACCCACATCCACTCACTCACCCGTACAGTCACTCATACTTATGGTCACTCAGTACAGGACTATCATATGCACTCATACTCCTATATAGACACTCAAACACCACCACTCATCGTAGAGGTACTCACACACCTAGTCAGTCATGCAAATAATTAATCACACTCCCATTTACTCAGATGTACAGTTATACACACACCAGCTCAATTACTCATATAAATACTAGCACATTCTTACGCTCTTATACAATCACTGATACAAGCACACACTCATCCGTACAGTCACTCTCACAATCACACACTCTCGTTTATAGCTATTTATATACTCCAACACACATATATACTGCCTTTCACATATGTAGTTACTCACACATGTACCACTGGGACATAGATTCACTCACTAACACACTCTTACACACACTTACCCACCCATACAGTCTATCACAGATGCACTCTTGAAACCATCCACCCAGTGAATCACCCACTCACACATCTATGCACAGAGTCGCACACACCCCACCCCACAAACACTCAGGCACCCATACAGATACTCAGACAACCAATCAATAACTCATATAGACACTCATGTAGCTATTCACAAACCCATGCAGCCACTTACACAGCAACAGACAGACGGATACAGACATTCACCCAGTGTAGTCACTAACCCATGCATTCAGTAAGATACGTTTAATCACTCACTTATAGAGTTAGTCACGCACCTACTTAATCATCCATACAGACACTTATACACACACTCATTCTTCAATACGCCTTTCCCTATATATATTAAAAATATTTAAACTTTACAGAAACACACAGTCACTGGATGATGTCATCACTGTTGTCATTTGAGATGTCATCAGTGATGTCATCAGTGATGTCACTGACCATGTCATGAGTGATGTAATATGTGATGTCATCAGCAGTGCATTGCGGGGGCGCGAGTTATAGTTAGCTGAACTAACTATAACGGGGGAATTTCACGGGTTTTGTACGAGTGAAATATCCAACTAACTATAACTGTCCCTAAAACCTATGGTTTTTTTCAGTGAATATATATATATATATATATATTTTTTTTTGAAAAGGTTTGCCATCTTGTGAGATGCACTCCCAGGAAGTAAGCAGACACAGGAACTGGGATATTAAAACACACTGACCAGCAGTTTAATGCGATGCGTTTCAGGCTTACGCCCTTCTTTAAAGCCAACTGCTCTCCAGGACGGCCAAACATTTCTGCCAGCATTTTCCCTCCATTTATTCAAGTCACGCCCCAAGTGGGCCGGCAAATCACATTGCCTGCAAAGCATGATGGGGCTGGTAGTTCCTTACCCATGTGGGTCTGTTTGTAGCCATCACTGGTTTTCAAAGTTCTTTAAATGGTGCTTTAAAATAAAGAAACACAGCTCTCTTTACAGGCCGCTCCTCCTGTTCCACCCGCAGTCAATATAAAACAGCAGGCGGCCCGCTTGGGATCTTGCGGTGGTGCTTCTCTCGACCTAGGCGGGCCGGATTATTTATTTGAAAAGGTTTGCCATCTTGTGAGATGCACTCCCAGGAAGTAAGCAGACACAGGAACTGGGATATTAAAACACACTGACCAGCAGTTTAATGCGACGCGTTTCAGGCTTACGCCCTTCTTCAAAGCCAACTGCTCTCCAGGACGGCCAAACATTTCTGCCAGCATTTTCCCTCCATTTATTCAAGACACGCCCCAAGTGGGCTTCAAGTCACGCCCCAAGTGGTCCGGCAAATCATATTGCCTGCAAAGCATAATGGGGCTGGTAGTTCCTTACCCATGTGGGTCTGTTTGTAGCCATCACTGGTTTTCAAAGTTCTTTAAATGGTGCTTTGAAACAAAGAAACACAGCTCTCTTTACAGGCCGCTCCTCCTGTTCCACCCGCAGTCAATATAAAACAGCAGGCGGCCCCGCTTGGGATCTTGCGGTGGTGCTTCTCTCGACCTAGGCGGGCTGAATTATTTATTTGAAAAGGTTTGCCATCTTGTGAGATGCACTCCCAGGAAGTAAGCAGACACAGGAACTTAAAATGTACCACGGGGTGCGTTTGCACAGTGGTGAAGGGAGGGTGCGGGGCTTGAGGTGACATGTGTGCAAACAGGCCGCGTGGCGTGTTTTTAGTTGGGAGATGAAGTCCCCTTCAATCTTGAGGGTCTCTGGAGTCCAACTAGCCCACCAGGTACCTTCAGTAAGCACAACAGAGCTGCGTTGCAGAGAGGTGTAAAAAGGGGCGTGGCCTCTATACACCTCTCTGCAACGCAGCCCCTAACGCATACTGGAGGTTCCTGGTGGGCTAGTTGGCCCGAGGACCCCCAGTATTCAAGGGGAATTACTTCCCCTTCTTAAAACGCGCCAGGGCGCGTTTGCAGACTGCTGCAGGGAGGAGGCGGGGCCTCCGGCACGATGCCGGTCTTTTTTTTTTTTTTTTGTATGGGAGGGGGGCTGCGTGGCCCCCCTTCCCTGGGCCTCTATTGGCCCCGGGGTCTCCATCCCCCGGGGCATGCCCTCTTTTTTTAAAAATTTAAATCTTTGGAGGGGGGCTGCGTGGCCCCCTCCTCAGGCCATTTAAGGCCACGGGGACCCCATCCCCCGGGGCCGGGCTTTACGTTTAAAAAAAATATATATATTTTTTTATTTCTGGGGAGGGGGGCTGCGTGGCCCCCCTCCTGTGCCACTAATGGCCCTGGGGACCCCATCCCCTGGGGCCTGGCCACTCGTTGGGGACCGTGGGGGTATCCCCAATCCCCGCACGGTCCCGCCGGCTCCCCGGGTCCTGCGGGAGCCGGCATTGCTTTTCCATAAGGGGAGCTGCTGACATGCAGCTCCCTTATGGAAAAGCAATTCTGCTTTGCTTCATTGAAGCGAGAGCAGGTTTCCCTGCTCTCGCTTCAATGGCTAAGCAGCAGTTTGCAATCACAGGACGGGAGCCGCGAGGCTCCCGTCCTGTGATTACAAACAGCAGTGTCCCGGGGGTAGGCACCCCGGGACACTGCAGGAGCTGGCCCTGGGGGTGGCGGTCCCCAGGGCCACCACAGGCTCCAGGAGGGGGCCGCGCGGCCCCCTCCCACCATCTACAAAGCCCCGGGAGGTGGTGGTCCCCAGGGCTTCGGGGTCCAAAACGGACCCCCACATTTCTTTAATTAGTGCCCCGGGAGGTGGCAGTCTCCGGGGCATGTGGGGGGGCTGGAGCCCCCCCACACAGGTATTTTTTTATTAAAAAAAAGAAGCCCTGGGGGGTGGCGGTCCCCGGGGCTGCGGGGTGCCGTGAGCCCCCCCGCCAGCATTATAATTTCAAAGCCCGGGGGGGTGGCGGTCCCCGGGGCTTGGTGGGGCCTCTAAGGCCCCCCCATACATAAAATTGAAAACCACACATGCCCCAGGGACTTGGCCCACCCGGGGGCCAATTAACAACGAAGCGCGGGAGACCGCTCTTCGTTTTTTTTTTTTATCAGCAGGATCCGTGCACCCAGCGTGTTTTTTGCCGACCCCCTGTAGGATCCCCTTGTAGGACCCCCTGAGCAGGCCTAGGGGGTCAGGGTGTTTCTACCCTGCCCCCTTTTTGCGTTTTGCGCAATTTTTTTACTGTTTTCTTGTGACTCGGTTCTACCGAGTCACAAGATGGCTGCCAACACTTCCTGGTTTGGAGTGTTGACAGCCAATTAGCATACAGCTGGTCATCGGGAGGGTGCGTGGACCCTCCGCGGCCATAGATATATATGTGTTTTTACTTTTGATTTTCTCAGCAACTACTGAACGGATTTACACAGTTTAACAAAAAGGGTTCTTTCTGAACAAAGAACTACCTCTTTGCCAAATTTGGTGTAATTCCGTTCAGCAGTTCAGGCTGTAGCCGTGGCTAAAGTTTCCTATGGGAAAATGAATGGGGAAAACACGTTTTGGGACCCCCCTTTTTTCTCGGCCCCCGCTTGATGAATCACCAAGAAAACTTTCAGGATAGGAGCGGACCGGAGCGAGCCACAAAGTTTGAAAATTTCGCGAAGATTCGTCAACCGACGCAAGAGTTATTTCAAATAGAATGTTGCAGATTTCCTATGGAAAATAGGTCCTAACTATAACTATCTACTGTCGACCGCCAGTAGATAATATATATATATATCGACGTCGAATCATCACTTGGACGCCGTTACTATGACAGATGTATGAACGCGAGGCCACTTGTGTTGAGGAGCGTTTTATTCCGTGAGAGATAGTACGTATGCAGAGGGGTTTAGGACGTTCTACATATTTATATTCTAGGACGTGGTTTCTCAAATATATGAACGGCTGGTTTTGGCATCAGTTACCAGCGGCCCACATCGTATCGGCACTTCTGTACAGTGTATATCAGCTTCCACCCAAGGATATATGACCGATTAGAGTCCTTGGACGTGTTTTATCAGTCAACTTACTGTCACTTTTGATAATAGCGGTCAGCGGCCTATTTTGCAGCAAGACCTTTTACGGAGAACATCAGTAAAAGCTTCATTATTCATCCACACTTTCCAACAAGTATCCCCTGGGTGCTTATATGTTTTGTTGTTATTTGGCTAAGGTCCTGAGGAAGGTGGTACTGCCATTCTTTAAACCACCGAAACGCGCGTCGACCTAAGTTGTTTAGATCCTGCTGGTTGCAGTCACTTTAAATGGTCGTGGAGATTGTGTTATTCTTTATCTCCTATTCCCTTGATCTATGTATTTGTGAATACAGTGTGAGTATGTATGAGTTTGAATGTCTGTATGAATGAAGTAATAACATTTTTTCTTTTCTTTGTTCACTCAGGGGACATTAAGTGAATCGTTTTGTATTTCATATTGTATGTAATAATTGTGATTATTTATATGTTTATATTTACATTTTTATATTTAAGAAAAAAGTATAAGGATTTTGATATATAAAAAAGAAATGAAATAAACAATGATGATATCCCAATTTTTTTTTTCAAATTGCGTTATTGTTATGTTATAGTGTGTTAGCCCATGTTGAATTGATGTTCAATTCGTGAAAGCAATATAGGTCACGAGGGAGCTTTTTCAGATAGCATAATTTTCTTTCCCCTCATCTCCCTGACCTTAAAATATTCCATAAGAGGGGGTCCCCAATTTTTGTTTAAGTACCCCATTGAAATGCATTGTAGTGAATCGAAGATTTTGAGGGTTACCAAAAGGAGAACTATAAAGGGTGATAACAGACTTTAGTTACATTAGAATTCATTTGTTGATGGTACCATACTAATTTCAGGAATTGTGGTGTGTTCTAAGGTGATTTTACCCTGTGAAAAACCTTCTGCTGGGATATCATGAATCATGTTTGAGAGAAAACTATTTTCACATGCTTGTCCCATACAGTTTTGGAAGGTGCTCCAGAAGCTAAAATGAGAGCATATTTTCTGTAAATTCACATTATCTTTCTCAGTCATGTGAGAATGAAGTCTGACATTCTCAGTAAAACATGTACATCCAACAAGGGCAGAGACTGTCAGTTGATTCCTTTGTGTTCTACTGCAGCTTCCCAGAGTGTTCTAAAGAACAACTAGAGTGCTAACAGCCTTACTTATGACAAAAGTATGGCACACCTGAAGCCATCTTGATTGGAATAAACTGGTAACACTTAAAACATTTAATTTAAAAAGGAACAAAATGATGGGGTTCATTTTGTCATAGAAATTATGGTTAGTGCTGTAGAAAGAAAAATTAGGACATGTTTCAAGTGTGATCTCAAATATCTTCCTGTTATATTTCAACAGGAGCAGCCTGTCAGTTGATGCCTTTGTGTTCTACTGCAGCTTCCCAGAGTGTTCTAAAGAACAACTAGAGCACTAACAGTCTTACTTATGACAAAATTATGGCACACCTGAAGCCATCTTGATTGGAATAAACTGGTAACTCTTAAAACATTTAATTTAAAAAGGAACAAAATGAGGGGGTTCATTTTGTCATAGAAATTATGGTTAGTGCTGTAGAAAGAAAAATTAGGACATGTTTTAAGTGAGGTCTCAAATATCTTCCTGTTATATTTCAACAGGAGCAGCCTGTCAGTTGATGCCTTTGTGTTCTACTGCAGCTTCCCAGAGTGTTCTAAAGAACAACTAGAGCGCTAACAGTCTTACTTATGACAAAAGTATGGCACACCTGAAGCCATCTTGATTGGAATAAACTGGTAACACTTAAAACATTTAATTTAAAAAGGAACAAAATGAGGGGGTTCATTTTGCCATAGAAATTATGGTTAGTGCTGCAGAAAGAAAATTTAGGGCATGTTTTAAGTGAGATCTCAAATCCTCTTCTATTTCATTTGAAAATTCTGACATGCAGACTGAAACAATCACTTTCAATACCAGCAGTAGACTTCCAGTTAACTCCCTAATGAGCAGTAGCTTTACTACAGTGATCTAATGAACAACTAGAGTGCTAACATTCTGAATTTATGGCAAATGTGTGACACATCTGAATGCCTTCTTGATGGAATCAAAGTAAAAAACTGAAAGCATTTCCTACTGAGGAGACTGCAGTAAAGGACGAAATTAGGAAACTTCATAACAAATAAGTCTCCCAAGATGGCCACCAGAGAAAAAAGAGCCCAAATGTAGCACAAATATCACCCAGATGTAGCCCACATATAGCCCAATGACAGAAGTGTGCAAAACACTTTTTATTTTTAGTTTTTCTGCAGTTTTATATAGTGCAAACTGGTCAGGTATTAGAGCGTTACATCTTACTTGGACCCCTTATTGCGTATTTTGCACGAAGTACATGAGATTGATCTTGCGAAACATTGAACTTTACGATTCTGTTAACCTGAAGTTGCTCTGAACCGGGCTTTGTAACACCCGTTTTTACCTACTGGTTTTAATTAATTCTCACTGTATTGTATTAGGAAAGAGGATTTACTGTTTTTACTGTTTTTATGTACACTTTTATGATCTATGTTTCTAAATCAGATCAAATAAAGTTTAATGAATTCTATGGCAGGACGGAGGCGAGGATTATGCATATCTTTCCTCACTTTATTTGCATAGCAGTTCAAAGAAAACGTAACACAACAATCATTAAACAAAAGACTACACAACCCATGAACCATTAGAGGGGTAGTCTCCAAGGCAACTATAGTCCAATCATATCACAGTCCATCGTATATAATATCGTGATGTCCCTTCCGCTTCCTCTTTCTTCACTGCTCGTCAGTTAAGTGCATTAATTACATTCTTGGCTTAATCTGACGTTGTTGCTGTTTGTATAGCGGTTTTTGGTGCACGTTTTTAGCATTATTGCCTTGGTATTGTTTCATATTCCCTGCGCAGCAGGCTCTTGCCCGAGCGCGTTCTCACGAAGTGTGCTCTGCGCGCGGTGAGATCCTGTCAGTCGCGTCTGGTCCGAGCGAGGCAGCTCCGTCGAGCGCTCCCGCTGGTCTTTACGCGTGTTTGGGAATCCGGTCACTCCTTTAGTGTCCGCTTGATTCCTGACCAACCCTCGCCTAATTTTGACATCGCTTCGCGGTGATTTCCCCACACGGCCACGTTAGTGACCAGCGCCACCTGGTGGTGGTAATTGGTATTGCGCCTCAGTCTATTCAGGGAAAGCCCAGCTATTGGAGCACCGGCGAGGGGGCTGCCTTAAGGATTTTAAGGGCATTTGTTCTGTGCTCACACCCTCTGCTATCATTTCTTCTCCAGAAGACCATTTTTACTCCTCCTACCAGGAAGTGGAGGAGGAATGGCCCCCCAACTTCTCCCTCCAGCAGTGGACCAAGCCTTCTCTCTGGCTATTTCTAGGGCGCTGGCTCCTCTTAGGGATCAGGTTGATAAGCTGGCGAAAAGCATCCCTGGGGTGTTCAGTGACCCAGATCTGGTGGTGGCGGGTCCCAGTAGCTCCCAGATAGGGAATAAAAGGGCCGTTAAGCATAACGCGGGGCACTTGGAAGGATTTGATAAACTTACGGAGACCTTCTTCAAGAGTGCGCAAACGCTAAAACATGCACCCTGCCGGGAGCAGGAGGGGCCCGGAGAAAATTGCGACACGGTCACCACTATTGTAGACCCCGTCGGCGGGTTTCCCTTAGAGGGAGAGGGTGTATCGGAGGACGATTTCTCCTCCGATGAGGATAAGGACTTGGGGCGTCCCTGGCGTCCAGAGTCCCACTCCTCTCAGTCCCCGGTTGGGGACGGGGTCCACTCGGACATGTTCGAGCCTACCCAAATTTACCATCCTAGGTCGGCGGAGTGGACACCTGACGCCAAAGTAGCAGAGTATGTGGTGGGGAAAATCCATCAACCCCTTGAAAGGGAGGTCAGGAATAGGATGAGGGGAGATTGCCCCAGGCCCTCACTGAAGGGGAAGGTGGCACACACGCCTGAAATTGATGAGAAACTATGTACCTTTTTCTCCAAGTATATGAGGGATCCCAAGAAAAGAATTGATAGGTCTTGGACGTGGTAGGGCCCTTGACCCAAATTATTCAATTGACGGAGCGTTCCAAAGAGTCAGGATCCCCTTTGTCCACGGATATTGTGGCTGGTTGGGCACACTACCCTAAACCCTAAAACACTACCCCCTCCACTACCCAAACACCACTGCACTACCCTAAAACACTACCCCCAGCACGACACCCTACACTACCCAAACATAACTGCACTACCCTAAACCCTAAAACACTACCACCAGCACGACTCCCTACACTACCCAAACACCACTGCACTACCCTAAACCCTAAATCTACCCACAGCACAACCCCCTACACTACACAAACACCACTGCACTACCCTAAACCCTAAAACACTACCCCCAGCACGACCCCTTCACTACACAAACACCACTGCACTGCCTTAAACCTAAAACACTACCCCCAGCACGACCCCTACACTACACAAACACCACTGCACTACCCTAAATCCTAAATCTACCCCCAGCATGACCCCTACACTACACAAACACCACTGCACTACCCTAAACCCTAAAACACTACACCCAGCACGACCCCCTTCACTACCTAAACACAACTGCACTACCCTAAACCCTAAAACACTACCCCCAGCACGACCCCCTTCACTACCCAAACACAACTGCACTACCCTAAACCCAAAAACACTACCCCCAGCATGACCCCCTACACTACCCAAACACCACTGCACGACCCTAAACCCTAAAACACGACTCCCTACACTACACAAACACCACTGCAGTCCCCTAAACCCTAAAACACTAGAACCCAGCACGACCCCCTACAGTACACAAACACCACTGCACTACCCTAAACCCTAAAACACTACCCCTACACTACACAAACACAACTGCACTACCCTAAACCCTAAAACACTACCCCCAGCATGACCCCCTACACTACACAAACACCACTGCACTACCGTAAACCCAAAACACTACCCCTACACTACCCAAACACCACTGCACTACCCTAAACCTAAAACACTACCCCCAGCATGACCCCCTACACTACACAAACACCACTGCACTACCCTAAACCCTAAAACACTATCCCCAGCACATCCCCTACACTACCCAAACACCACTGCACTACCCTAAACCCTAAAACACTACCCCCAGCACAACTCCCTACACTACAAAAACACCACTGCACTACCCTAAACCCTAAAACACTACCCCCAGAATGACTCCCTACACTACACAAACACCACTGCACTACCCTAAACCCTAAAACACTAACCCCAGCATGACCCCTACACTACCCAAACACCACTGCACTACCCTATGCCCTAAAACATGACCCCTACACTACACAAACATGACTGCACTACCCTAAACCCTAAAACACTACCCACAGCATGACCCCTACACTACACAAACACCACTGCACTACCCTAAACCCTAAAACACTACCCCCTACACTACACAAACACGACTGCACTACCCTAAAAAATAAAACACTACCCCCAGCACGACCACTACACTACACAAACACCACTGCACTACCCTAAACCCCCCTATACTATGCAAACACCACTGCATTACTCTTAACCCTAAAACACTACCCCCAGCACGACCCCCTCACAACACAAACACCACTGCACTACCCTAAACCCTAAATTTACTCCCAGCACGACCCCTACACTACCCAAACACCACTGCCATGCCCTAAACCCTAAAACACTACCCCCAGCGTGAACCCCTACACTACCCAAACAGCACTGCACTACCCTAAACCTAAAACACTACCCCCAGCACTACCCCTACACTACACAAACACCACTGCACTACCCTAAACCCTAAAACACTACCCCAGCACTACCCCCTACACTACCCAAACACCACTGCACTAGCATAAACCCTAAAACACTACCCCCAGCACAACCCCCTACACTACACAAACACCACTGCACTACCCTAAACCCTAAAACACCTCCCCCAGCATGACCCCCTACACTACCCAAACACCACTGCACTACCCTAAACCATAAAACACTACCACCAGCATGACCCCTACACTACTCAAACACCACTGCACTACCCTAAACCCTAAAACACTACCCCAGCACGACCCCCTACACTACCCATACACCACTGCACTACCCTAAACCCTAAAACACTACCCCCAGCACGACCCCCTACACTACTGCACTACACTAAACCTAAAACACTACCCCCAGCACGACCCCCTACACTACCCAAACACCACTGCACTACCATAAACCCTAAAACACTACCCCCAGCACGACCCCCTACACCACCCAAACACCACTGCACTACCCTAAACCCTAGAAAAGAAACCCCCACCCCATGCCCAATCCCCCTTATCTCTCACTCCTCGTGGTTCCTCTCTCCTCGTGGTTCCTGCTTCACGTCGTCTCTGAGGGCGGTGCACGTCGTTGTGAGGAAACGGAACAGCCTCTGTTTCCTTACAACGACATGGATACATCTACATGTTTTTAGAATGCATGGTCATTTACCATACATACCTTTACAACAAAATTCGTTGTAAAGGCATGCGTGGTAAATGACCATGCGTTCTAAAAATGCGTAATAATGACTTTGTGATGTACAACGCATGCGTGGTAATGCATGCGTTGTAATGGTATCGCAAAGTAAAAAGTCGTTATAACGGCTGTTTACCGATCGAAGCTGGCCCCTGTTCTTCAGTGAGACGTTTATTTGATTAATTAGGAGGAAGGAATGTGGTTTTTACCGAAAAGTGCATTTCCGGCTGTTGTATTGTGAAAGTGTCCGCGTGGCCTGGTTTCACTTCCGGTGAGAGAGTGGAAGAGTCTGTTTGGATCTAAAGGAGTTCTGTTGTTGGACGGGGCCGGCGCGACATGTCATCAGAAAACATAGCTAATGGAAAGCGTCCTCCCTGAAGTGTGGAGCAGTGCCATGAGAGGTCAACGAGTGTGCGTCCCACCGCAGTATGACCGTACCGCGTGACCCATGTGCCGCCTCCAGGGTACGGGAGGCAGAAGCGGCATCGCAGGTCCTCTTGAAGACCGTTGTAGCACTAATTCTACATTTTGGTACCAGGGCATTTTAACTTCGTTGTTCCTGCCAGATACAAAGAGAAGATCCTGTGTTATTCAGTGCCCTTGTTACCTTTTTTGTGGGTTGTGGTGCTTGTCACTTCGCTGCCCCGCCGGTGCACACGACTGGGCACCCCACCTCGTGTGCCATCTGCAGGGCCTCTGCCCTCGGATCACTGGTTTCGGTTTCTGGAGTGGCAACATAAACAGTTGCTCCCAAAGGACTAGCCTGAACACTTAGGTGAATATCTCCTACACCAGCATTCCACGGAAATTCTTTCCTAGCTCTCCCACATCAACGAGGACGTCATAATAGCATGGCTCCGCTCGCGACACCGTATGACGTCATCGGAGCCATAAGAGGACCTCGTCGGCGTGCTGACGTCAGTTCCACCCATTTTTTCCGTGCCACCGAGGCAAACAGGGGACCGAGACATTTTCACATGTATACATAGTATAATAAATATATATATATTCACTGAAAAAACCATAGGTTTCAGGCACGTTAGTTTGAAATTAGCATTTAAAAAACCTTAGAAATTCACTGAAAAAACCATAGGTTTCAGGCACGTTATAGTTAGAAATTAGCATTTAAAAAACCTTAGAAATTCACTGAAAAAACCATAGGTTTCAGGGGCATTACAGTTAGTTGGACATTTCACTCGTACAAAACCATAGAAATTCCCCGTTATAGTTAGTTCAGCTAATTATAACTCGCGTGCCCGCAATGCACTGCTGATGACGTCACATATTACATCACTCATGACATGGTCAGTGACATCACTCATGACATCACTGATGACATCTCAAATGACATCACTGATGACATCACTGATGACATCATCCAGTGAATGTGTGTTTTCTGAAAATTAAATATTTTTATATATGTATATCTCAAGGTCGATGGAAGAATAAATGGGTATATAAGTGTCTAAATTGATGATTTTTTTGTAAAATTGATTGTATAACTGACTAAGTGTATCTTAGTGAATACATGGGTTAGTGAGCAATGTTTAAATATGAAAATATCTGTATCAGTCTCTCACTTTGTGTATAAGTGGCTGCATGGGTTGGTGAGTAGCTACATGAGTGTCTATATGGGTTATTAGTTGGTTTTTGAGTATCAGTATGAGTGTCTGAGTGTCTGTATGGTTCGGTGGGGGTATTACTTAGTGCATAGATGCATGAATGAGTGACTCACTGTTTGTATGTGTTGAAGACAGCATGTGTGCAGGACTGTATAGGTGGATGAGTATGTGTATGGGTGTGTTAGTGAGTGAATGACTGTCTCAATAGTGTCTTTATGAGTAACTACATATGTTTTAAACTAGTATATGTGAGTATTGGTGTATATAAGTGAGTATATGTGAGAGTGAGAGATTGGAAGAGTTCCTGTACAAATAAGTAGGTGTTTCTATAAGTGATTGTTTAAGAGAGTAAGTATCTGTAAGTTTCTGTAGAAGTAAGTGTGGTAGTGTGTGTATAACTGTATATGCAAGTAAATGGATGTTTGATACTTTGTTTGCATGTGTGACTATGTGTGTGAGTAACTCTATGGATGAGTGGCGGTGTGTAACAGGATGTATAGGTGTATGAGTACATATGATGAGTGAGTACATGTATGAGTGACTGTATAGGGACTGTTGGTGAATGAGTGGATGTGTGTGTAGATCTTGGAATTACTGAATAGGTGTGTTGTAACTGGTATTGGTATGTCCATTGTTTTGAAAATGTTAGTTTGTATTTTTGAGTGTGTGTATCAAAGGTTATATTAGGGTGAGAGGAGGTCTTCCACTCTATCACAAGGATGATGTCATCAGTGATGTCATGAGTGATGTCACTGACCATGTCATGAGTGATGTAATATGTGACGTCATCAGCAGTGCATTGCGGGTGCGCGCGAGTTATAGTTAGCTGAACTAACTATAACGGGGAATTTCTATGGTTTTGTACGAGTGAAATGTCCAACTAACTATAACTCCCCTGAAACCTATGGTTTTTTCAGTGAATTTCTAAGGTTTTTAAATGCTAATTTCTAACTGTAACGTGCCTGAAACCTATGTTTTTTTCAGTGAATATATATATATATGTACGTATGTATGCATGTATGTATATATATATATTTCATAGGATACTGCCAGCATGAAAGTGAATACAATTTGGTAATGTGTTGGCTGCCTTAGGAAGACGTCTTATTATTGGCTGTTGTTTGAAAAGAAGCAATGTAATACAGACATGGATATGCTTTTGAATTTGTGGAGTAAACCACACCTGCTGTATCTAATTTGGAAGTAGCATGTTCCTTCTAGAATGTGCTGTGAACTAGTGACCTGCTGGTTCCACTGGGTTGTTAGGCACACTGAGCTAAGAGTGTATTGGGGGGAAGGGTGTTAAAGAGACAGAATTTTTAAAAAAAGTTGATTAGTGATGACACAATTTAAGTAATGGCAAGCTTTAATTTGCAACGTAGGACTATGTAATAAACTGTTGTGTAGTATTTAAAGTTTTAAAAAATGAAGCTAGATATAGGTTTGAACTTCCTTTTTTTTGTGATTTCTCCACGATGATCACGAAAACATAGTGAACACACATAGATGGGAATCTCTTTTTGAAATAGAGGGAAAGGGTTAACATTAATAGTTACTAACCATTCACAAGTGGAGATAGTTTAGTTTAAAATGAAAGACATGATTTAATTTGCTACCTTTCTCATGATCACAGAGTGCAAAGTTGAAGAGGTTGCCATTTTATCGTTGCTTTGTATGAGAGTGGTGTACCATTCTTGTGCTTAGTTTTATAAAACCTAACAGTGTCAAAACTATCCAAAAAGAGCTGAAACAACAATATAATCTACAAACTGAATTCACTGGTATGTTCATAACCGTTTAATTCTTTATAAAAATTACATTCGAAATGTACTCATCCATTCACTCAGGCACTACCCATGACTCATCCAATCACCCATGCACTACCCATGCACCCATCTGAACACCCAGGCACAACCCATACACTCATGCAATCACCCAGACAGTCATCCATTTTATTTATTTATTTATTAAACTTGTAAGGCGCAGCAGCTACCCAAAAAGGGTTTCCCGGCGCCGGAGCAAGACAGAAGAACAAAAGGCAGCTAAATAATTACTGGTTGAAGAGCCAAGTCTTCAAAGATTTCCGAAACTGGATGTATGCCGTTTCGTTTCGGATGGCTTTAGGAAGTGAGTTCCATAACAAGGGGCCGTGGTAGGAGAAAGACCTTCCTCCCATCCGGGATAACTTTATTCTAGGCACAGTAAAGTTCCCTTGAGTAGATGAGCGGAGGCACCTAGAGGGCACGTAAGGGTTGACCATGGCTTGAAGATATTTGGGGGCAACACCAGTTTTAATTTTGAACATGTAGCTCAGGGCTTTGAACTTAATACGGTTCTCCACCCTGAGCCAGTGCAGGTCTCTCAAGTGGCCTGAGACCGAGGTCGTTCTGGGTACCCTGCAAAGTAGTCTTGCGGCAGAGTTCTGGACCAGCTGAAGCCTGCGCGTCACCGCGTTGTTAGAACCGAGGTAGAGGACATTGCAGTAGTCCAGTCTCGAGGTGATAAGGGCCTCGACTACTGTTTTCTGCGTGTACTCTGGCAGCATCCAGATGATCTTTCTTAGCCACTTCAAGATGGTAAAGCAGGTGGCTGCTACCTTGACTGTCTGATGGTGCATAGAGAGTTGGTCAGTCAATGATGACGCCTAGGTTGCAGACTTTACTGGAGGGCGGGGAAGAGCACCCATCACACTAGGCCAGTGTTGTGGGCCCCAGAGATCTTTGTTTTGCCCAAGACCAGAACCTCCGTTTTCTCTCCATTTAATTTGAGGTAATTGGTCTGCATCCAGGATGCAATTTTTCCCAGGCCCAGCTGAAGATGGGATGGCCCGGCTGCTTTGTTCGTGGAAAGAGAAAAGATAATTTGGGAATCGTCAGCATAGGTGAACAGGGACAGCCCTGCTGCATCCGCGACGTTGGCCAGAGGTCTAACATATAAATTAAAAAGTAGGGGGCTGAGGATGGAGCCCTGGGGCACCCCGTGAGGTAGAGAATGAGAGTCAGAGCTGATAGTGGAGGAAAAGATTTGAAATGTGCGGTTGGAGAGAAAAGAGATGAGCCAGTTTAGAGCCGAGCCGCCAATGCCAAGAGAGCTAAGCGTTTTTACTAGTGTGATGTGGCATACCGTGTCGAATGCCACGCTAAGGTTAAGTAGGATGAGGGCGACCGTGTCGCCAGCATCCAGATGTTGTCGTAGCCTTTTCGTTACTCCTAGTAAGGTGGTCTCGGTAGAAAAACCGGCTCTAAAACCAGATTGGGAATGGTGGAGAAGCTTTTGGTCTTCAACAAATTTAGTGAGTTGGGAATGTATGTGTTTCTCCAAAATTTTGGAAAAGGCCGGCAGCAAAGAGATAGGTCGATAGTTGGATAATAAGTCAGGGTCAGCGTTGGCCTTTTTAAGGAGAGAGACCACCATGGCATGCTTCCAATCATGTGGAACTGTAGCTTCTTTTAAGGAGGCATTTAGAAGATCCATGATGGCAAGCAGGGATGGTGACTCTAGCTGCTTGAGCACTGAAATAGGCAAGGGGTCCTTAGGTGATCCTGATTTGATACTTCCGAGGATCTTTTTAAAAGAAGTTGAAGTAAGAGGGGACCATATGTCCAGGTTGTAAGAAGGGGTATATTGCGCCGTATCCTGGTCAAGACGAGCAGAATCCATTGTGCGCAGTGTGAAAACAGATTGGAAGGAATACGCAGGTTGCGAGGAAAGGGGGTTATCACGCCCGTTACACACTATATCAGAGTGAATTTTCTCAACTTTTTGGACGAAGAAAGAGGCGAGTTCCTCGCATTTTCGTTTATTTAGTGGAGGGCTGGCTAGAGTGGCAGAGCCAGCCAGCTCCTTCACTGTGTTAAATAATGTTTTGGAACAGTTTAGTGCAGCAAAAATAGTGGTTGAAACAAATTCAGCGCGAGCTAGTTTACAGAGATTATGGTAAGTTTTTTTTGCCATTTTATAAGTTAATTTTGATTCAGGGGCATAGCCTCTACGCCATCTGCGTTCCAATACTTTACATTTAGATTTTTCAGCTTTCAGGGTGTCAGTAAACCATGGCGCAGGCGGGCGGTGGTTATTGGCCTTTTTTTTGGAAAGAGGGAGACATGTATCTATGGCATCGAGAAGCCATTTTTGAACAGTGTCAGAAAGCATAGTTACCCTTTGTTGGGAGATGGGTATGGCAGTGCATAGAATATTGTTCAGGGCAATTATATCCAATTTTTTCCAATCTCTTGTTAATGTCTTTAGGATAAGAGGGGTGGTGACAGCATTGTCAGAAGAAGTCAGACTAAACCTGACGATAAAGTGGTCCGACCAGCAGAGGGGGAGCGCTGGGGGGCAGTAGATACTGGGTAAATTGGACAAAATGGGGTCCAGAAGATGGCCAGCCTTATGTGTGGGGCCTGAATTGTGCAGATGAATGTTAATTGCTGCCAAGTCGGAGATGAAATTAGTACTGCTTTTGCATGTAGGATCATCCAGATGAAGATTTAAGTCACCTAGAATGGAGAAATTGGCAGTGCTCATGATTATTGAATTTATTAGACTGGGAAAGGAAGCAACCCAGGAGGCCGAAGGCCCGGGGGGACGATACACCAGTATGCCAGAGAGGGTGAATTTCGAAGTAAGGGCTAATTTAAATGTGGCCGCCTCACAGTCCATAGAGGTCAAAGGCTCAAATTTACACTGATAAAGCTTTTTAAATATAATGGCTATGCCTCCCCCAGTTTTTGGCCCCTGTCTTTCCTGACTATCGCATAGGTAGGGGGCAGGGCTGCAGCGACGTCAGGGCCAGAACTTTTGTGCAGCCATGTTTCTGTGAGGAACAGAGCGTCCGGTTTGTCATTCGACAACAGATCAATGATGTCGGCGTTGTGTTTTGCAAGAGAGCGGCAGTTTATGCTGAGGAAAGAAAATTTGTTTATAGTGAGTGGGGATGGTTTATTTAATGTGATAACTTCGCCCTTAGAGGTTGGTAAAAGGGTGATGGTAGTCCCTGAGAAACCGCAGCCCAGGCAAATTTCCTCCCTATTTTCCATTAGTAACAGGGTGCAGCTTTTGTGAGTTAGGGGTCGGTAATTCAGTAGTTGGTTGGAGGAGTAGCTAATACTATGTGTCGGATTTTGACCAGGGGTCGTGGTCCCTGGGCCCGGTCGTGCGCGGACAGGCGCAGACGGGCTTGCCTTTGGCCCGCCTTTGGCACGCCGCCGGCGTGCCCACTGCGCGCGTCCGCTGCGTGTCGGCGCCATCAGTGCCTAAAATAGGCAGGCTAGTTAAGGAGCCCCGGGCGACTAGAGCGTCACCCGACCCAAGATGGCGGCAGGAAGTGAGAAAAAAGCCCACGGACCGACCAATCCCCCTCCACTCAATCAGCACAACAGCTGCGGTGGACCGAGGGGCGCCGGATTAGGCAGAAGTAAGTAAAAACATAACATACACTTTAAAAATCAGGTGAGAGTTAAAAGTGAAACAAAGTAAAAGCGAGTGTAAGTGGTGAGACGCTTGACTCACACACGCACTTGCAGGTTATAAAACAATTCCCACATACGCCCAAGAAATAACTGCCCCTGTCCTATTTCACCAGTAAAAGGACTTGGTAGTAGCTCAGACCTAGTAGCAGCCTTAGGTTCGACGTCCGCTGCGCGTCGGCGCCATCAGTGCCTAAAATAGGCAGGCTAGTTAAGGAGCCCCGGGCGACTAGTGCGTCACCCGACCCAAGATGGCGGCAAGAAGTGAGAAAAAAGCCCACGGACCGACCAATCCCCCTCCACTCAATCAGCACAACAGCTGCGGTGGACAGAGGGGCGCCGGATTAGGCAGAAGTAAGTAAAAACATAACATACACTTTAAAAATCAGGTGAGAGTTAAAAGTGAAACAAAGTAAAAGCGAGTGTAAGTGGTGAGACGCTTGACTCACACATGCACTTGCAGGTTATAAAACAATTCCCACATACGCCCAAGAAATAACGGCCCCTGTCCTATTTCGCCAGTAAAAGGACGTGGTAGTAGCTCAGACCTAGTAGCAGCCTTGGGTTCGACGTCCGCTGCGCGTCGGCGCCATCAGTGCCTAAAATAGGCAGGCTAGTTAAGGAGCCCGGGCGACTAGAGCGTCACCCGACCCAAGATGGCGGCAGGAAGTGAGAAAAAGCCCACGGACCGACCAATCCCCCTCCACTCAATCAGCACAACAGCTGCGGTGGACCGAGGGCGCCGGATTAGGCAGAAGTAAGTAAAAACATAACATACACTTTAAAAATCAGGTGAGAGTTAAAAGTGAAACAAAGTAAAAGCGAGTGTAAGTGGTGAGACGCTCGACTCACACACGCACTTGCAGGTTATAAAACAATTCCCACATACGCCCAAGAAATAACTGCCCCTGTCCTATTCCGCCAGTAAAAGGACGTGGTAGTAGCTCAGACCTAGTAGCAGCCTTAGGTTCGACGTCCGCTGTGCGTCGGCGCCATCAGTGCCTAAAATAGGCAGGCTAGTTAAGGAGCCCCGGGCGACTAGAGCGTCACCCGACCCAAGATGGCGGCAGGAAGTGAGAAAAAAGCCCACGGACCGACCAATCCCCCTCCACTCAATCAGCACAACAGCTGCGGTGGACCGAGGCGCCCGGATTAGGCAGAAGTAAGTAAAAACATAACATACACTTTAAAAATCAGGCGAGAGTTAAAAGTGAAACAAAGTAAAAACGAGTGTAAGTGGTGAGACGCTTGACTCACACACGCACTTGCAGGTTATAAAACAATTCCCACATACACCCAAGAACTAACTGCCCCTGTCCTATTTCGCCAGTAAAAGGACGTGGTAGTAGCTCAGACCTAGTAGCAGCCTTAGGTTCGACGTCCGCACTCACTCAGGCACTACCCATGCAGTCAAGCAATCAACCAGGCACTACCCATGCACTCATCCAATCACCCAGGCAGTACCCATGCACTAATCCAATCACCTCAGCACTACCCTTTCACTCATCCATTCACTCAGGCGGTATGCATGCGCTCATCCATTCACCCAGGCACTAACCATGCACACATCCAATCATCCAGGCACTACCCTTGAACTCATCCATTCAATGAGGTGCTACCTATGCACTCATCCAATCACCTAGGTGCTACTCTTGCACTCATCCAATCACCCAGGCACTATCCATGCACTCACCCAATCACCCAGGCACTCATCCAATCACTCAGGCCCTACCCATGCACTCATCCAATCACCTCAGCACTACCCTTTCACTCATCCATTCACTCAGGCGGTATGCATGCGCTCATCCATTCACTCAGGCACTGCACATGCAGTCATACAATGACCCAGGCACTCATCCATTGACTCACACAATACCCATGCACTCACCCAATCACCCAGGCACTATCTATGCACAAATCCAATCACCCAGGCACTACCCTTGAACTCATCCATTCAATGAGGTGCTACCTATGCACTCATCCAATCACCTAGGTGCTACTCTTGCACTCATCCAATCACCCAGGCACTATCCATGCACTCACCCAATCACCCAGGCACTATCTATGCACAAATACAATCACCCAGGCACTACCCTTGCTCTCATCCATTCAATGAGGTGGTACCCATTCACTCATCCAATCACCTAGGTGCTACTCAGGCACTCATACACTCACCCAGGCATTACACATGCACTCATCCAATCACTCAGGCACTATCCATGAACTCACACAATCACCCAGGCACTATACATGCACTCATCCAGTCACACAGCACTACCCTTGCGCTCATCCATTCAATGAGGCACTACCCATACACTCATCCAATCACCCAGGCGCTACGCTTGCACTGATTCACTCACCCAGGCACTATGTATGCACTCATCCAATCACTCAGGCACTACTAGCATCCATTCACTGAGGCACTACCCATGCACTCATCCATTCACACATGCACTACCCATGCACTCATCCAATTACCCATTTACTACTCGTGCACTCATCCAATCACCCATGTACTATCCATGCATTCACCCAATCACCCAGGCACTACCTTGCACTCATCCAATCACTCAGGCATTGTCCTTGCATTCATTCGTTCACTCAGGCTCTACTCTTGCACTCATCCATTAACTCAGGCACTACCCATATGCTTATCCATTCACGCAGGCACTAGCTATGTACACATCCAATTACACATGCACTACTCTTGCACTTATCCATTCACTCAGGCACTACGCAAGCGCTCATCCTTTTACTCATGCACCACCAATGCACTCATCCAATCACCCAGGCATTACTCATGCACTCAACCAATGACCCAGGTACTACCCATGCACCCAGCAATCACCCAGGCGCTACCTATGCACTCATCCAATCACCCAGGCACTACCCTTGCACTCATCCATTCAATGAGGGGTATCCATGCATGCATCCAATCACCCAGGCGCTACTCTTGCACTCATCCACTCACCCAGGCAGTACACATGCACTCATCCAATCACTCATGCACTGTCCATGCATTCACCCAATCACCCAGGCACTATCCACATACTCACCCATCACCCAGGGACTACCCTTGCACTCATCCAATTACCCAGACACTACCTTGCATTCATCCATTCACTCAGGCACTACCCATGCACTCATCCATTCACCCTGGCACTAACCATGCACAAAACCAATGACCCAGGCACAGCCCTTGCGCTCATCCATTGACTCATGCACTTACCCATGCACTCATCCATTCACCCAGGTCCTAACCATGCACTCATCCATTCATTTATGCAGTACCCATGCACTCATCCAATCACCCAGGCAGTACCCATGCACTCATCCAATCCCCCAGGCACTATCCATGCACTCACCCAATCACCCAGGCACTATCTATGCACAAATCCAATCACCCAGGCACTATCCTTGCACTCATCTATTCAATGAGGTGCTACCCATGCACTCATCCAATCACCTAGGTGCTACTCTTGCACTCATCCACTCACCCAGGTATTACACATGCACTCATCCTATCACTCAGGCACTATCAATGCACTCACACATTCACCCAGGCACTGTACATGCACTCATCCAATCACCCAGGCACTACACTTGCCCTCATCCATTCAATGAGATGAGGCGCTACCCATGCACTCATCCATTCACCCACGCACTACCCATGCACTCATCCAATTACCCATTCACTACCCATGCACTAATCCAATCACCCACGCATTATCCATGCATTCATCCAATCACCCAGGCACTATCCATTCACTCACCCATCACCCAGGCACTACCCTTGCACTCATCCAATTACCCAGGCACTACCTTGCTCATCCAATCACTCAGGCATCACCCTTGCATTCATTAATTCACTCAGGCACTACTCTTGCGCTCATCCATTTACTCATGCACTACCCATGCACTCATCCAATGACCCAGGCACTACCCATGCAATCACCCAGGCACTACCCATGCACTCAGCAAATGGCCCAGGTACTACCCATGCACCCAGCAATAACCCAGGCACTACCCTTGCACTCATCCATTCAATGAGGCAGTACCCATATACTCATCCAATGACCAAGGTGCTACTCTTGCACTCATCCAGTCACTCAGGCAGTACCCATGCACTTATCCAATCACCATGCACTATCCACACATTAACCCAATCACCCAGGCACTATCCATGCACTCACTCATCACCCAGCCACTTCCCTTGCACTCAACCAATATCCAGGCACTGCTTGGACTCATCCAATCACCCAGGCACTACCCTTGAACTCATCCATTCAATGAGGTGCTACCTATGCACTCATCCAATCACCTAGGTGCTACTCTTGCACTCATCCAATCACCCAGGCACTATCCATGCACTCACCCAATCACCCAGGCACTATCTATGCACAAATACAATCACCCAGGCACTACCCTTGCTCTCATCCATTCAATGAGGTGGTACCCATTCACTCATCCAATCACCTAGGTGCTACTCAGGCACTCATACACTCACCCAGGCATTACACATGCACTCATCCAATCACTCAGGCACTATCCATGAACTCACACAATCACCCAGGCACTATACATGCACTCATCCAGTCACACAGCACTACCCTTGCGCTCATCCATTCAATGAGGCACTACCCATACACTCATCCAATCACCCAGGCGCTACGCTTGCACTGATTAACTCACCCAGGCACTATGTATGCACTCATCCAATCACTCAGGCACTACTAGCATCCATTCACTGAGGCACTACCCATGCACTCATCCATTCACACATGCACTACCCATGCACTCATCCAATTACCCATTTACTACTCGTGCACTCATCCAATCACCCATGTACTATCCATGCATTCACCCAATCACCCAGGCACTACCTTGCACTCATCCAATCACTCAGGCATTGTCCTTGCATTCATTCGTTCACTCAGGCACTACTCTTGCACTCATCCATTAACTCAGGCACTACCCATATGCTTATCCATTCACGCAGGCACTAGCTATGTACACATCCAATTACACATGCACTACTCTTGCACTTATCCATTCACTCAGGCACTACGCAAGCGCTCATCCTTTTACTCATGCACCACCAATGCACTCATCCAATCACCCAGGCATTACTCATGCACTCAACCAATGACCCAGGTACTACCCATGCACCCAGCAATCACCCAGGCGCTACCTATGCACTCATCCAATCACCCAGGCACTACCCTTGCACTCATCCATTCAATGAGGGGGTATCCATGCATGCATCCAATCACCCAGGCGCTACTCTTGCACTCATCCACTCACCCAGGCAGTACACATGCACTCATCCAATCACTCATGCACTGTCCATGCATTCACCCAATCACCCAGGCACTATCCACATACTCACCCATCACCCAGGGACTACCCTTGCACTCATCCAATTACCCAGACACTACCGTGCATTCATCCATTCACTCAGGCACTACCCATGCACTCATCCATTCACCCTGGCACTAACCATGCACAAATCCAATGACCCAGGCACAGCCCTTGCGCTCATCCATTGACTCATGCACTTACCCATGCACTCATCCATTCACCCAGGTCCTAACCATGCACTCATCCATTCATTTATGCAGTACCCATGCACTCATCCAATCACCCAGGCAGTACCCATGCACTCATCCAATCCCCCAGGCACTATCCATGCACTCACCCAATCACCCAGGCACTATCTATGCACAAATCCAATCACCCAGGCACTATCCTTGCACTCATCTATTCAATGAGGTGCTACCCATGCACTCATCTAATCACCTAGGTGCTACTCTTGCACTCATCCACTCACCCAGGTATTACACATGCACTCATCCTATCACTCAGGCACTATCAATGCACTCACACATTCACCCAGGCACTGTACATGCACTCATCCAATCACCCAGGCACTACACTTGCCCTCATCCATTCAATGAGATGAGGCGCTACCCATGCACTCATCCATTCACCCACGCACTACCCATGCACTCATCCAATTACCCATTCACTACCCATGCACTAATCCAATCACCCACGCATTATCCATGCATTCATCCAATCACCCAGGCACTATCCATTCACTCACCCATCACCCAGGCACTACCCTTGCACTCATCCAATTACCCAGGCACTACCTTGCTCATCCAATCACTCAGGCATCACCCTTGCATTCATTAATTCACTCAGGCACTACTCTTGCGCTCATCCATTTACTCATGCACTACCCATGCACTCATCCAATGACCCAGGCACTACCCATGCAATCACCCAGGCACTACCCATGCACTCAGCAAATGGCCCAGGTACTACCCATGCACCCAGCAATAACCCAGGCACTACCCTTGCACTCATCCATTCAATGAGGCAGTACCCATATACTCATCCAATGACCAAGGTGCTACTCTTGCACTCATCCAGTCACTCAGGCAGTACCCATGCACTTATCCAATCACCATGCACTATCCACACATTAACCCAATCACCAAGGCACTATCCATGCACTCACTCATCACCCAGCCACTTCCCTTGCACTCAACCAATATCCAGGCACTGCTTGGACTCATCCAATCACCCAGGCACTACCCTTGCAGTAATCCATTCAATGAGGCCCTCCCCATGCACTCATCCAATCACTTAGGCACTATCCATGCACTCACACAATTACCCAGGCACTATCCATACACTCACCCAATCACCCATGTTGGAATGGACCAGTGAATGCTTATGCAGTGCCCTATATAAGTAAGCATTTGCGGCATCATTTTCTGTTTAGACGCCATTTTGAATGATGATCGAAACTAATCCTTTACTGTTTCTGAGAAAAGCTTCTGTTGAGTTTCGTTTCTGCAATAAGGAACTGTTAGTGCCAGTGCATAGCTTTCCCACTAGATGGAGGCCCTCTCCCACCTGTCTGGTAGTTTGATCATGGCTCAGGGTGTAAAGGCCTTGGATTGTGCTGAGTTGTGAAGATGTGTGAACAAAAACCTTTTTTTCCAGTATTCCACTGTCCAGCTGCATCTGCCTGGAAAATTCCATTTTGGGCGTGTTCTGAGTTGACTCAGAAATGAACATAATGTATTGTTTTGCTTGCTGATGTTTGGTTCCCTCTGTACCACTCTTCAAGACTGTGCAGACGGGGCTCCACTCTGAGTGTATCTGAATAAAACAATTATTGGTATATTCTCCACTGTTCCTCCGACTCTTCATTTGGTATGGAAGGCTGAGAGGTGGTCCGAGGTGACCCGGGTGGCCCCAAGCAGGTCACTTCCTTCAGTTGGTGCCTGAACAGGGACTCCTTCGGGTTATTGATCCATCCCCTTTCCGCAGACGGGGGGAGGATGAGGGCATCATCGGGTCAGACTGACAGCTCAGTGATCCCTGCATGAAGAGTTTCTGTTACTCGCAGCTGCTCCCTCTGTCCCGCCTGATGGTGCCTCACCCACTGGTCATCCCGACTGGAGTCCTGAACGGCGAAACCCTTGATATGTCTGTTTGGTCTGAAGAGTCGGCAGTGGAGAACTGGTCTCTTTGTACTGCGGATATCAGGTGAGTCTGTTTTGGTTCTATGTGGATATGGTACCATTGTGGTTTGAGTTTGTTATGGTCTAAGGACTGTCTTGATAAAAAGTGTTTGCAAATACTTTGCCAGGTAAAAATAATGATTTTGTTCTTCCTTTGCAATGTCTGGACTTAGTAAAATTTGGAGTTTGTGTTGTCGTTGTTGTTCTGCAGAGGCCCGGTTGGAAGAAGCTCTTCCTGTGCCTATTGAACGTAGCCCTAATTTTGTTATGTATGTGAAACATGGCCTTGGCCCTATTATGTTTAGTACATTATGGCACAGATATTCTAGGGACAATGCCGAGTTGCAGTGGCCTCTGACAGGCTCCTTTGATGAACAGAAGATAGGCTTTTTACAGGAACAGTTGTTTAAGAGATGAAGTAGACAGTCAATGTTTGATTCTCTTTGAACTTGGCAGAACGAGGCTAAGCAAAGGCTGTTAAAAATGGAGAAAGATGCACGGAAAGGGAGGATGCAGACTCTTACACAGAAAGCTGTGGCATATGATAGAGAAAAACAGGAGACAGGAATAGAATGTGAGGATAGGAGATTTCAGTTGCATATTGATAAGTCCTATGTGGCCAAAGAGGAAGATGATACCTTTGTAGAGGAGTTGTTAGATACTCGACCCCGCCTCCTTATGCCCCGCAGAGGATATACCCCGTTGTTCCTTTGCAGACACAGCCAACTGTCTCGTCCGCTTCAGTTGCCCCTGTATCTACAGCTGTTATACCCACAGCTCCGGTTAACGTGCCTCCTATTCTTTCTCTCCCCTCATCATCGTTGACGACTGTGGCCTCTGTTACATCCACGGTTCCGACTCCTGTGCCCTCTGTTTTTTCTTCTCCGGTGCAAATATTGACTACAGTTCTACCTACTACTACTATTACCCTTCCTCCTGCGGTTAATTATCCTTTGACATTTTTGGATGCTGATACCCCTGTACGTAGTTTTGAAGACAGGGATTTGGCGAGATTTAGGGAATGAACAGGCCCATTGATGCGATCTGGAGTAGGGGAGGATGAGAAGAGGGTAATAGCGAGTCAGGCAATGGGGTGAGCTCGTAATGCGGTTTATAGCGTGGAGGATATTTGGTGAGTTATACATGATTTTGAGTCTTTTTTTACAACAGCATGCCCTTCAACATATGTCTGCTACATTGATTGCCCTTTAGCATACACACATTGAGTCGGAGGCTCCCCAAATATTATTTGATATTAGAGACTGCGTTTATGTTACTGATTTAGTGCCAGAACTGGTGTTTGGCAATATTTCCACCACAGTCTCTTATAGAGGTCGATTGTATGATGAGAGTCCTACTCAAATAACTCAGGGCCATATGTATGAAGCTGTTTTGCGATCGCAAACACTGCGATTCGCAAAAAAACGGTGTTTGCGATCGCAAACACAGCTTCGCTATGTAAGAGACACAATCCGTTCGCTAATTTGCGAATCGCTAAATTAGCGATTAGCAAAATAGCGATTTGTACTTAATAGCGAATTATTTGCGAATTTGCAAATTGTGACACAGCAATAGCGAAACTCGCAATTGTAGAGCTCGCAATTTGCGAATTCGCTAAACGGAATGCATGAAAAATTCGCAAATTGCGTTTTTCCGAAATTCGCAAAATAGAGAATCGCAATTACCACAAAGTCTGAGCAGGTGGTAACCAGGTGCAACCTATTTAAAGAGGCCCACAATGCAACTGATGTTTTCCACAATGGCTGGACTGTATGTGATAGCCAGTAGGCTGCGACTCAGAGCTGCTGCACAGAGGACTGAGGAGGAGATCCATACAAACTACAGGCTGGATGAAGAGAGCATCCTGGAATTAATAGCGGAGCTCAAACCTATACTTGAACACCCCACACGCAGGACACACACCATCCCCACCCATATACAGGTCCTGTGCTCACTGCACCTCTTGGCATCAGGGAGCTTCCAGGGGGTGATAGCCACAGCAGGAGGGGTCTCACAGTGTGCATTGTCGTGCTTCTTCCACGCGTTCCTTAATGCCATGGTACAGAGGCTGCATAACCACATCCACTTCCCCAGCACACCACAGGCACTAGACCAGACCAAGCAGGAGTTCTATCAAATTGCACAATTTCCCCACGTCATTGGATGCATAGATGGGACCCATGTCGCCATATCCCCCCCTCCCAGAACGAGTATGTGTTCAGGAATCGCAAGTCCTACCATTCCCTGAACATACAGGTGGTGTGTAATGCCAAGCACATCATCACCGACATCGTCGCTAAATACCCAGGCTGCACCCAAGTCATCTTCCGCCACAGTGGGATACACCATCGACTCACAAGTGGGGAGTTTGGTGAGGGATACCTACTAGGTAATTGCATGTGAAAGAAGGACACACTAGTAATGCACAGCAGTGGCAGGACAGTGTTCAACCATATTCCTCTTGCCCCACAGGTGACAGTGCGTATGTGGTCCGGGACTACATACTTACTCCTTACCTGAATCCTGCCAACGCTGGGGAGCGGAGGTACAACAGTGCCCACATAGCAACCAGATGTACCATTGAGCGGACCTCCGGAATACTCAAGTGCCGTTTCCGATGCCTACATAAGAGTGGAGGGGCACTACAATACAGCCCCCAGACCTGTTGCAAGATAGTGGTAGTGTATGCCATGCTGCACAATATCGCCACCAGGAAAGGCACACCAGTGGAGCTCACCGAATCGGAATCATCAGATGAGGAGAGGCCAGCTCCAGGACGCATGCCAGCCGGTGTAATTGGTGCAGCTGCTGGGCGCCAGAGGTGAGATGAGATCACACAGAACTATTTCTAGGTAAGAAAAGATGACACAATGCTATATATCTATTACGAGACTGTGTTTAATTTCCTTTAGTACAGGATATATATCGGCACACAGCTTGTGTGGCACACAATGTATTGTTCAATGTCCTGCACATGTGTGATTCACAGTGCAAATTAACTATCTTGACCAAGTATCTGTGTGCACTGGGTTGATGCACCCATATCCATGCCTAAGTCTGAGCACCTCAACTGTGGCGCTGACGGCCTGTAGCCCCTCGCTGTGGGTGCACAGTGCCCTCTTCTCCTGTCTCAGCAGCCCTGCCGTGACGCACACTACGGCGCCTGTCCGGTGGGGGCGGTGGTGTAATGCTGCTCCTGATAGATTGGGCGTCCTCATCTGTTGGAGTGAGGACTCCTGGGCCAGCAGTGGCAGCTGCCCGCAGCTGATCCACAGCACATGTCACCTGTACCAGACCCCTGGCCACGTCCTGGCTGCAGTGTGCCACCTCGTGCTGCATACTGATGCTGCACCTTGACAGCACAGAGGTCGCTGAGGAAAGGCGGTTGACCGCCCTGGTGTAGAGGTCTAGGCGGGTGTGTAGGCGCTGCCTCTCCCCGCGCCTAGAGCACGGTCCGCCCTTAGTTCAGCACAGAGTGCCTCCAGGGCACCCGTCAGGCCCATGAAGCCAACCCTGATTTGCCTCCGGATTGACCGTATGTTTCTTGCCTGCAGGCGTTGGACTTCTAACATGTGGCCCTCCAGCCCTTGAAAGACTGTGTCGTCTCCTGTGACTGCTGCACTGATGGATGGACGTGGTGCCCTGCGCCTGGATGGGATTGGTGGTTTGGATCGGCACGTGCTCGAGCATGGGGTTGTGGCTCTGACTGTCCCTGGACTGGTTGGACATCGACATCGGTGTCCTGGGCTTCCTTCTCCAGCGGGGGCAATGGTGGCACTGCAATCCGCCTGCGGCGTATTGGAGGGATAACTGAGCTGCCCTCATCTTCCTCTTCCTCCTCCTCCTCTTGCCCTGTTGCCTCTGGGCTGGGGGATTCATCCTCCCCTCCACTGATTGTTCCCTGTGTTTCTGCTGGTGCTGTGGACATAAATGCACACATTAATTTACTGTCCTGCCTTGCATTTGTCATGCATTAAATTTCACTGTTTGGAATTACATGGGTCCTGTCTGTCTGTATTTTGCCTTTCATGATGCACACATACTGTTTGAGCCTGGCTGGGTGTCAATGCTCCACTGTTAGGTGCATGTAACTACATCTCCCATAATGCATTGCTGTGTGTGCTTGTGTACCTGCACTGGACTTATAGTTTTGTTGTGCCCCTGGGTCTCTCCTGGGTGTGTGGGGGAAGTAGGGAGGTATCAGGGGTGTGATGGCATGCTTCTTACCTTGTCTTGGTTGTGGGTGGTCGGAGCTGTCCAGGTCTGCCACGCCCATTACACTCTCCGGAAGCAGGGTCCCCTCAAACATTTCCGCGAGTGGTGTTGAAGCGGTGGCAGTGGAGGTCCCACCACCCGTCTTGTTAGCCTCCTCCAACCTGGCAGCAACCTTCTCCTTTGAGCGCGCGCGCATATCATACCAGCGCTTCTGTAGGTCTTTGACGCTTCGATGGGTGCCGCCAATTGCGTTGACTTTGCGCTGGATGTCTGCCCATATCCTTCTCTTGCGTGTCTCTGGCACACGCAGGGACTTCTTGCCAAAGAGAAGCTCATGGCTCACAACTATCTCCTGTATCAGGACCTCCTGCTCACTTTCTGTAAACTTTTGTTTTCTTTTTCTGGGGGTCTCCCCCTGCTGCTGGTCCTTGCTGGCCATGTCTCCAATCTCTCCAATCAGTGTAGCACTGCAGTGATGCCTTACCTCAACTCCTAGTCTCTCACTCTGCTTCTGAGACTCAGGTGCAGCATGGGTAGTCACACTTCCTGGTTGTGATGTCATCAAGCTGTACCTGAGTCCCCGATTTGCTATTTGCGAAATCGCTGATTTGCGGATTCGCTGTTTTGCGATTTCGCTAATTTGTGAATTTGCTAATAAGGAATCGCAATTTGGCTAATCGCTATTCAGTTCAGTTCAGTTCAGAAAAGCTTTATTCGGTTATAAGAAACAACCATAAAAGCAAATGTACATACACATATATATAATGACATCCTATTACAAAAAAAGTTACTTTAAAATGATTCAGCAATACGAGAATATAATTCCATTAAAATACTTTAAATAACCATGCTTTTTCGTGCATAAATTGACTTTAAAATGAATGTTGCTACAGAAAAACAGATATCCGGTTCTTTAAGTGTAAACATTAGACTCATAGCTGCATTAAAAGTTGTAACATTATATTTCTTAAACAATGGTTTTAAGTATACAAATCTATAATTAGAAAACAGTTCACAAAAAGTAAAAAGTGCAGAGTGCTTTGCTTTTTGCGATTATCACATGGGCATGGAGTGACTGGATGCTGTTTCATTTCTGGGAGACGCCACTAAGTGATGTACAAGACCCAATCTCATCCTTGTCAGTACAAATCGGTGGGATGATCTTGATACTGATGTTAAGTAGCTTTGAAACCCAATGGTGTCTATGTGCAGTTGGTATTGCTGGTAAGGTGATTGTAACTCCACGTGTCTCAACCTTCCTTCCTTCCTTTGTGCCAAAAATATATTCCTCATTTCCTGTTTAGAGAAATCTAAAACCTCCATTGGGTTGTCCAGGGTTCTTAACTTAAATAGTTCTCTAGTGGTATTTACTATGTATTTTAACCAAGGGATCTTGAGACAGTTATCCGGTTGCATGCAGTCCTTAATAATTGTTTGTGTAAACAGGGTTTCTTCTTTCGCCCAAATAGACCTCCAAAATAAAAGGGGTCTCAATGCAATCAAATCTGTCAGATATTCGATCCCTGGCTCCCGATGGACTATCTCAATGGACGCTGATTTAGGGAGGCATAATAATTTTTTAGGAAGGTATTTTCCTCTGTTTGCAGATCTGGACAGGGGTAGTAGCCCCATAACCCTGCTCCGTATAATGCAATGGAAACACATCGGGCTTTATAAATATCAATCATGTCTTTAATACGTCGGTCCCCTAATTTGGCAGCAAATCTAAAGACCCCATATATACTTTTGGTCATTTTCATTTGTACATTGGATATTTCACATGACCACTTGCCATTAGCAGATAGGGTTATCCCTAGGTAACAAAAGGTATCAACCTGTTCCACTCTTGTGCCCTCTATAAAGAAGTGTTTCATTTTCTTTGTTTTTTTTCCACAGACCATAGTATATGTTTTGGCCTTATTTATTAACAACTTCCTCCCCTTAATAAAATCAGTAAACCCATCCAATAGTCGTTGTAGACCTAGCGGTGTCCGGGATAGGAGCACCGCATCGTCTGCATAAAGCAGTACTGGTATATTCTGTCCATCTACTTGAGGAGCATCTGCCGGTATTGACTTGAG
The DNA here is from genome assembly GCA_963921515.1 of Calotriton arnoldi. Lineage (NCBI taxonomy): Eukaryota > Metazoa > Chordata > Amphibia > Caudata > Salamandridae > Calotriton > Calotriton arnoldi. Next base: position 461,819 of record CAWUFW010013180.1, read on the forward strand.
GGCTGCGTCTACTTCATTAATAAATAGAGTAAAAGTAATGGCGCTAAGACGCAGCCTTGGCGAATTCCTCGTTTGACCTTGAAATTCGGGGTACATACACCCTGTTGGCCATACCGGACTCTGCTTGATAATTTTTCATACAATCTGGCAAGGAAGTAGATAATGGACTCTGGGGCCCCTAGATTGAGTAGAACTGGCCATAGCAAAGTATGATCCACAAGATCAAAGCGCTGCTCAGGTCTGCAAAACATAGGTAAAGTCCCCCTTGCTTTGCGCGTGTGTATTTTCCAATTAAAAATTCCAAATTAATACACTGTTCTAACGTACCCAGCCCCTTTCTAAAACCATATTGTGATTTAGCTAAAATATCGTTATCCTTGACCCATTCATCCAGTCTTACCAAAACTACCCTGCTCATAACCTTCACTGAAGAGTCCAGTAGGGAAATGGGTCGGTAATTTTTAGCTTCCGATTTATCTCCTTTTTTATAAATAGGGATTATGACAGATTGACCCCATGACCTCGGAGGACCCTCTGTTACTGCTGCATTAAAAACTCTCGTAAGTATCGACCCCATAATTCTGGTACTGATTTGTAGACATCTATGGGTACCCCGTCAGGGCCTGGTGCTTTGCCCCCTTTACTTCCTCTGATACCTAACTCAACCTCGCTAAGAGTGATATTTAATGGGATAGTGGGCCATTTGGTGTAATCTGTAGGCTCATCCAATAGTTCATTACAGAACAACTTATTGTTGGATGTTGCAGCTGCCATAGAGAGGTTGCCCCAGGCTTCCTCTTGGAGTTCCTTCTTCCTCTGTTTTAGAGCTAGTTTATAATCCAATCTTAAATTCTTCACTAGCACTTTGTCCCTTGGTCTGCTAGTGAGTGCTATTTTTAACATGTTCAGTGAGTTAGTACAAGAATGATTAAACCAGCCCCAGTTCTGCTTTTGTGGCCCATTTACCTGGGCGGTAAAACACTTATCAATAAAAACATTAATTGTACAGAAATTTGTTAACATCAGAGTTGGTTCTACCTCCACTTCAAGACTGTCGAATATCTCCTTACCACATCCTAAGATAATCTTTTTTAGAATAGTAGTAGAATTAGCACCTTTCCATCTAATTCTAGTACCATTAGGTCTGCACAACGTAATGTTATCAATAGCAGTTTGTTTGATTACAACTTTTTTACCCCACACAGCCAAAGACATTGTGATACAGTTATGGTCACTAAGTAGCAGTTCAACTATGGAGGGAGTAGAACATAAGTGTAGAATATTTGCCGATACTAGGATGTGGTCAATAGTGGTGTTAGTATTTCTTCCAATAAAAGTAGGTGTCCTATCTCCATACTCATTCTGCCCACTCTGCATCACTTCAAGGTCGTATTTCACCAGAACCTGGTTTAGGGTAGTACCATAAATATTGTGAGGGAAGTGTAAGAGATCATCCCCTACGTCACTCCTATACCCGCAGACTTTGGTCATAGACTGTGTACAGGTTGAAATATTAAAATCACCGAGCCATAAAATAGCAAAGTTAGCATTTACAGTTGTGACCAGCTTATCTATTTCTTTTTCTATAGCAGCAATTACAATATGACGTGATGGGTCAAATATATTATTATAAAAGTTAATCAATAAAACATCCCAACCATCTTTATGATGCAACCATAGTAGCTGCGAGTGATAGTCCACATTAATGACCCTTTTTACTACCAGTGGTAATTTGTTTGACAGAAGTATTAGCAAACCACCTTTTGCTCTTCCGGCCATGGAGGGTTTAGCTAGTAAATTGTAAGAAGTAAACCCTTCAATATAAGTGGGAGCGGTACTCCAGGTTTCTTGTAGGCAGAGTATGTCAAGTTTGCTAATAAAATCCGACCAACCCAGTGTATCCAGTTTATTTCCCAAGCCAGCTATATTCCATGTGGCAATTGTGGAACCCTTCTCTATCGGATTCTCCCCGTCATTGGTGGATCGTTCGTTTATACACATACCAGGGTCGCCCTCAATATTAGATGGGATTGAGGGTAACGAATTTATAGCTATTTCAGTAGAATGCCCTTTATTTTCATCTGGGAGTGTCCCTTGTGTGGCTACATTATCTGCATATGATGTACAACGCCCATGCGATCTGATGCCCTCAGGACATACCATTGGCATAGTTAAATTAGGTGTAAAGGGTATAGACTCACCTTCTAAATTGGACCCTATCCTCGTTGGGTCCTTTCCTTGCTGGCCCTTCTGTTTTTCCGCCCCACTCATCCTCGTCCCAATGGTTTGTCAATCATTAACATCAAGGGAACTAAGTGGTAAAAATCTGCTAAAAGTGGGTAAAGCCCATTGTGGGGGTGCCGACCTTGCTGGGTGTGCTCTCCAATGCTCCTCATCTCTTACTCTAATGTATATCGGTCTTAGGTGGCTATAAAAGAAGCCTAATGGTAGGAGCGATATGATAGAATCATTGAGGTTATTAGAGGCCCCTCTCTCTAAAAGGAGGTCCTAGCCCAGTCTGGGTTTCTAAAATTAATAATAATACAACCTTATGTTAGATTTGGGTATAGGATAACTTCCAATGATTAAAACCTCTGGGTCAGCTCAAATTGAGTATAAGCGGGTTTTTCCCTTTTGGAATACATCAGCTGAGACATTGAACCACCAAAAAGTTATCTGCGCCTGTGGTGGGACAGGTCGAGAGGCGGCAGTAGCTAAGGAGGTCATATGAGGGAAAAGGAAAAAAAAGAAAAAAAAATACAATCTCCTTGTAGTGACTTTCTTTGAGATCCGATCCAATTTACCCTTCGGGTTAGGAGGATCTGCTCGGCTTGCTCCACCGGGTACCCACAGTTCTTGCCTAACCAATTGACCACTTTATTTTTTAAGGCGTGGTCCGTCTCTTTTTGGCCTAGCTCCAGTTGGGGTACATTCACCAGAACTGCAACATATGGGCAGCATTCTGGGGGTAGATTAATTGGTATTTCAGTTCTTCCGGTTCTTTCCCTGTTCCCTCTTAATTCTTCAGGGGCCTTTATCTGCTCTACCCTATCTGATCTTTCAACTCTGGTGGTGCAAGGTTGATTAGTCCTGATCTCAGTCTTTCTAGGGCCCTTTTGTGGCTGGTCATTGCTTAAGTTAGACACAGCCTCATTACTTCCTAACACAGTTACCAGCTGATAGTTTTGGGCCCATTGTACCTTGTTCTTCTCGGTTTGGTATGCCCCCTTGGACTTCATTAATATTCACCCTTTGATTAGTACTAATTTGAATTATTAGGTCACTGAGTCTAGTAACCTCTACATTGAGGTGATCTATTTTAGCAAGAAGTGGTCCAATACAGGCCTCTAGTTTTTGGTTAAGCTGGGTAACTATATGGTCTATTTGCTCTATTGGTAAGGGTTGAGGATCAGCACGGTTTCCTTGTGTCTTAGCTGTTGTATTTCTTACGTGTCCCTTTTTACTTATATTAGTAGTCGCTATTTTAGCCTGGCTGGTTCTGCATCCCCTTTTCCTTTTCGGGGTCGGCGAACCAGTTGGTGAGTTTTGCCGTGGTCCACTAGATACTAATACTAAATCTTTATCAGGGATTCCCACGTTCCCGTTTCCCTCAAAATTAGATGTTTGCTCGGTATTAGAGGTATCTTCAATTACGCGAGTAGTCCCAAGATCATGCCCACCTATTTCCTCGTTCGCTGACCCTATACCTGGTGAGAGGCGGCGTTCTGTCCTATCTATCTCATCATTAATCACGCTTACTGCCCGTACTAGGTAGGAGTCAATGGTGGTACATGGAGGATCAACTGCGTTTTTGTAATGTTTTTGTAGTTTACGTTTCGACATCTTAGTTGTAAATGATGATTATATTTTATTCACGCTTCAGGGTAGGAGGTAATGCAAATACAAAATACAAATCTAAAAGTGCTAAGTGCAATATATAAAATTTATAATGGGGAATCGTAGCAGAGTGCAGGATAATATCAGTAAAAATAGGAAAATAAAATCATATGTATCACAAAACTGAGTCTTAAAAATGGGCCTGGGTATAAATAAAATTATACGGCCAAATTTCAAAGTGCAAAGTGCAAAACCACAGAGAATATCATATAAAGTGCAACAGATGGAACAATGGACTGATAAAATGCAGAGTACAAGTATAAAATCACCATCTATAAATTTAAAAAGAGTCCGGAAATATCATAGGTATGTCAGTAGGAAATACCACAGCCATATGCCAGTTCACAATAAGGGGCAGCACAGGCTTAAGTACTCACGGCCAGCTCAATAGTACATCGCTTTGTAAACGGCTGCGGTCTCCCAATAAATCCGCAGGTGCAAATGCCTCTATGTAAACAGTGCGAATGGTTGGGACCAAAGGGGGTGGCCCTGCCCTGCCTCTTCCTGGCGATGACGGGCCAGGATGGGCCCGCCCTTGGCCCGGGCTTCGCCTGGGCATGTCCCGCGCTGCTGGAGGCTGGGGGCGTAGATATGGCGCCTCCTGGCGCGCTACGCAGCGTCTGAGGCAGGCGACAGGCAAAGGATGCTGGATTTTGTAGTTCCGGTCAGCCGTTCCCCTCATGGCTGGTGAGACCGGGTTGTAATGCTGTCAGCCGTTGCCCTCACGGCGGGAATGCAGCGGAGCCTGGAGTGTCCCCTTTGCTTACTGGAGGCCCCAGGTAGGTTAAGAACTGCAGCGAGCGTCCCGCGCTGCTGGAGGCTGGGGGCGTAGATATGGCGCCTCCTGGCGCGCTACGCAGCGTCAGAGGCAGGCGACAGGCAAAGGATGCTGGATTTTGTAGTTCCGGTCAGCCGTTCCCCTCACGGCTGGTGAGACCGGGTTGTAATGCTGTCAGCCGTTGCCCTCACGGCGGGAATGCAGCGGGAATGCAGCGGAGCCTGGAGTGTCCCCTTTGCTTACTGGAGGCCCCAGGTAGGTTAAGAACTGCAGCGATATTCAAATAGCGATTTTTAACGAATCGCAAATATTTTGCGATTTTTTAGTTACATACCGTTTTGCGATTCTCTAATTGCGATTCGCTAAGACTCGCAATTTGCGATTCGCAAAAGGGGAGTTTGATACATATGGCCCTCAGTTCCTTATGCGTGAAGTCCACCCAATTTATCATCCAGAAATACCTGCATTGACGGATCAGGACGGTGCGATCACTAGACCGGCCGTGGCTGCCCGTTTCCAGGAGCAATGGGTTTATACTCCATGGAAAAGAAGTAAGGTTTTAGCCCTTAAGGCTACTCTGCCCGATCCTAGGAAAAATCCTACAGCCTATTATAAGGAATTAACAGAAGCTGCCTCTTCTACTGTAATGACTCTTGCTGATATTGAAATGTTTTTTGGACTTCTTATTCTGGTCGATATTAGGCGGCAGGTGCATACTCAAGATCATGTTGCCGAGTTGGGTGGTACATGGGATGTGATTAAGGGATGGGATCAAGAAAGGAAGCCAGGAGATAAGCTGCGTGCTGAGATACTCACTTTGCCTGGTTGTATTATTACATATATGCATACACTTATTCCACCTAAGAAAGTAAGCTGGGATAGATTGACAGACTGTCGATAGAAGAAGGATGAGAGTGTATCTGATTTTTTACTAGGTTTAAAGATACGTTTTTAGATTATAGTGGGCAGGATATGCCCACGGAGGAAGGAGTTTGCTTGTTCATCGACAGGTTTGTTACTAATCTTACTAATCTTCTTCCTAAAATAATGACTCGTTTGCAGGCGTCTGAAAGTAGTTGGTCTACATCTTCTCCCTCTGTTACTTTGAATATAGCTCAATATTATGAGCATCGAGATCAGAAGGAAAAGGATAAAACTGATAAAAAACATAAGGATTTAAAGACGAAAGTGTTGTTGCAGCAGGCATTGTGTAGTAATACCAGAGGACAGGGAGGCCCTTCCCGACAACTCCCAAGTACTAAGCAGCCTTCTGTGACACCCTTGGGACAGAATCAGTGTGCGTATGGTAAGGAGGAAGGACATTGGCGTAGCCAGTGCCCTGTGCTTTTACAGAAGGTTTCGTCCCCTAGAGGATGCGATTCTGGTGGTAGAGGCTGTGGGACTGACAGAAACCAGAATGCTGCGGCTCCTGTGGGCTGCTCTGACAATAATTAGTTTGATGACCCCAGAGATGGACAGTATTATCATGATGACTATGACATTGATGATGTGACAGGTATGTCTTACAGCTAGGACAACCAGGGAGGGTGAGGGACCAGTACAGGTAACTGTAGATCAGCGTGGTCCTTATATCACAGAGGATTTGCAAGGCTCGACTAAGGAATTTCTGGTGGACACAGGTGCGACAAAAAGTTCTGTTTCTCGACATATGGTCCCTTGGGCGGCCCAGTATGGCCAAAATAATGTTTCAGTAGGTTTTTCCGGTGTACTGGTTGTCAGCCCCCTTTCATGCCCCTTGCACTTATTGTTGGTCCTTTCACTGTGGAGTCTCCATTCTTGTTTACACCTAATTGTGGTGAAAATTGGTGAGTTTAGACTTGTTTAAGAAGTTGCATGCTACTATTTATTGTTCTTCTGATGGTGTCTATATTACTATGGGTCCGGATGTGAGTACTAGACAGTGTTTGTCTCAGGATGCACCCCTTCCAGATGAGTTTGCTCAGGTACCACCCACACTATGGGCCACTGGTGACACGTATGTAGGTCTGTTGCATATTTCTCCAGTTTCTATACAGGTTAAGGACAATGCCGTATTGCCCCACATTCCTCAGTATAAAATACCGCAGGCAGGAGAATGTCACCTTCTTCAAATAGTTCAGGATCTTATACGCAAAGGAGTTGTCGAGGAAACAGTATGTAATGTGTGTAATAGTCCTATTCTTCCGGTCCGGAAAAGGACATATTCGGATTCGTCTGATCAGGGTGATGATGTATATCACTTTGTGATTGATTTGCGAGAAGTCAATAAGATAGTAGTACCTCAATTTCCAGTTGTTCCTGATATCACTACGCTTTTAATGATGATTCCATCTTCTGCTACGTTTTTCTCCGTGATTGATTTGAAAAATGCATTCTTTAGTATTCCAATACAGCCTGATAGTAGGTATTTGTTCGGATTTACACTAGCTGGAAAAAGTTTCCGTTTCTCTCACGCTCCTCAGGGCTATCCTGAAAGTCCTAGTATTTATAGTCAAGCATTAAAGGGTCAATTGGATTCTCTCTCACTTTCTTCAGGTAATGTATTAGTCCAATATGTAGACAATTTGTTAATTGCTTCTGATACGGAACAAGGTTGCAAGGACAGTACAGTGAAATTGTTGTTTCATTTGGCACGTCATGGGCATAAAGTATCTCTTTTGAAGTTTCAGTATTGTTGACAGGAGGTCACCTATTTAGATCACCTTCTGTCGAAGGAGGGTAGGAAGTTAATGAGCGTATTAGTACCATTAATAAAATGCCCCTTCAGAAAACTCAAAAAGATGTGCGTGCTTTCATAGGCATTACTTCTTACTGTCGCCAGTGGATCCCGAACTACTCTTTATTAATCAAACCTTTGCTTACATTAACAACGAAAGCAGTGCATGAGCCTTTGCCTTGGATGTCAGAATGTCAGCAATCTTTTGAGCAATTAAAAACTGCGCTTTGCTCGGCTCCGGTGCTTGGCACACCTAACTATAGGAACCGTTTGTGCTTTATGTTCATGAGATGGCCGGTTGTGCACTTTCCGTCTTAACATAGATATTTGGGGATAAACAGAGGCCTTGTGCTTATTTTTCTGCTGTGCTTGACCCTGTTGCTAGGGCCCTTCCGAGCTGTCTGAGAGCGGTCGCGGCTGTGGCCACTTCAATCAGACAATCGGCTGGACTCGTACTTGATACTGACCTCACAGATATGGTATCCCATGCTGTGGATACGCTTTTGAATAAGACGAAGACACAGCACCTCACCAGTGCACGTCTTACTGGTTATGAATTGACATTGTTTGCTAAACATATTGCAAACAAAAGATGTGCCACTCTGAACCCAACCACGTTGAGGTTTGAGAGGGTTGTAGGGTCAGGTAGTTGCTTTTTTTGGAGGGGGTTGACTGAAGCAATTTTCCAATTTGCTGGTACTGTTGCTTGCCTGAGAGAGGAGTTTATTATTTGGATGATAGTTGGGTTTATTGTATCAATGATTGCATGCAGTATTTTTGGTGGGCAGGGATCAAGAGGGGAGCCCGATTTACATGAGAGGATAGCTTGGCATGACTGTTCCAGACTAATCTCCTTGAAGAAATTAAACTTAGGTCTATTATCCAGGACAGCTCTTTCTGCAATCACAGTGTTTGTTGACTTAAAGTCTTTTTTTAAGTCTTGAACTTTTTTATCAAAGTAATCAGCAATCTGATCACATAGGATTTGTGAAGGTGGAATCTTATGTTCGAACATTTTAGGTGTGTAAAATATTTACCAATTTTAAAAATTGTTTTCTGATCAGGTGCTGCCTGACTAATAAGATTTGCGTAGTGGGCTTTCTTTCCTGATTGAATTTGCTGATGGCAGGTTTTGAGAGCAGGTTTAAAAAGAGTGAGCTCTTCTGGTTTGTAGCTTTTCCTCCATCTACGTTACAGTTTTCTACAGTGACCTTGTAATTAATTTAGCTGAGGAGTAAACCAGGGAGCAGAGGCCTTATTTGAGATATTTCTATTTGGTGGAGCAGGTGGTGCGAAAATGTTGCCAAGTGAGGCCATCCAGTCATTGAAGACGTGAGTATCTAGCGAGGGGTCCCCTGTTAGGGTAGGTCTACCTTGTTCTGCCACCGTGTGCAGATTAGAATTAGTTAGCATTTTGTTCCATTTTCACCTAGTTTTGTGGCAGGTTTGTCTAGAATCTTTCACAGTATTTGTATTAGGGCGTCTGATCCTAAAAGGGATGAATTTATCGTCGGACCAGGTTATATTGACTGGGGGGGTCTACTATGCGACTGGTGGAGTTAGTACAAATTCCATCCAGGGTATGTCCTGCGCAGTGTGTAGGGCCAGCTATCCAATGCTCGAGTCCCAGAGTCTCTACAATCTCCCAGAAAATGTTTGCACTCGTGTATCTGATGATTTCAAGTGTAGGTTAAAATCTCCCAGTAAAGTAAAATTGGAATATTTACCCACCAGAGTCCTCAGATTTTCTCCCAGGGTGTCTAAAAAATTAAGACTCGTGCCTGGTGGCCGATAAATGAAGGCTCCCATGAAGAATACAGAGCTTACTAGTTGGAAGCAGAAGCCAAGACTTTCTGCCCCTTTAAGCTCTGTGAGGTCAAATGAAGAGCATTTTAGCGTATTACGATATATTATTGCCAGGCCACCCCTCTTTGGACAGGTCTGTCTTGTCTGGATATGAGGTATCCTGGGGGAGGGCTTGTGCGATATCTGGGTTAGACCAATCTTTCAGCCACGTTTCTGTGATAAAAGACAGTCCAAATTTTGGCTCAAAATCAAGTCATAGAAGTGTTGTGCATTCTTTCCTAGGGATCTGACATTGACTAAGCCCCCTAGTAGTTACTTTAGGTTGAGGTCTGTTCTAGAGAGATAGTCAAGGGGAGAGCTAAGTTCATATCTGTACCCTCTACATGTTACTGGGCCGTTCAATTTGTGTATTTGTAGGTGGACGAGGCATTTACTTACATGTGTATTAAGCGCAAAGATCGCATCTCTTGAATAGTGATAGCCTAGATCAGAACAGGTAGCATTTCTGGCCCTGGCCGTGTTCCGGATGCGGACGGGTGCAGACGGGCTTGCCTTAGGCACGCTACCGGCGCGTACGCTGCACGTCTGGCTCAGCATGCGTTATTATTGCTGGCCGGAGAACTGGGGCACAGAGCAGACACAATAGCAGGAAACTGCCCAAAAAGTAAGTTGACTACAAATGTTTAAAAGGTCTTAAAAACAGTAAAACAGTACAACGAGGGTTAAAAGAAAAAATGCCGTTACACAATAGCTAGCACTAGCTCAGAGGACTTCCTCCTCCACACTCACCCACTGTGTGTCCGGCTCAGCATGTGTTATTATTGCTGGCAGGAGGCGACCTATGACCTTCACCCCGGAAATGCCATGGAAGGGGGAGGGCCTGCACCCCTCCGCACCAAACAGCAAGCCGTGGCAGAACTGGGGCGCAGAGCAGACACAATAGCAGGAAACTGCCCAAAAAGTAAGTTGACTACAAATGTTTAAACGGTCTTAAAAACAGTAAAACAGTACAACGAGGGTTAAAAGAAAAAATGACGTTACACAATAGTTAGCACTAGCTCAGAGGACTTCCTCCTCCACACTCACCCACTGTGTGTCCGGCTCAGCATGTCTTATTATTGCTGGCCGGAGGCGACCTATGACCTTCACACCGGAAGTGCCAAGGAAGGGGGAGGGCCTGCACCCCTCCGCAACAAACGGCAAGCCGCGGCGGAACGGGGGCACAGAGCAGACAAAATAGCAGGAAACTGCCCAAAAAATAACTTGACTCTACAAATGTTTAAAGGTCTTAAAAACAGTAAAACAATACAATGAGGGTTAAAAGAAAAAATGCTGCTGCACAATAGCTAGCACCAGCTCAGAGGACTTCCTCCTCCACACTCACCCGCTGTGCGTCCGGCTCAGCATGCGTTATTATTGCTGGCCGGAGGCGACCTATGACCTTCACACTGGAAGTGCCAAGGAAGGGGGAGGGCCTGCACCCCTCCGCAACAAACGGCAAGCCGCGGCGGAACGGAGGCACAGAGCAGACAAAATAGCAGGAAACTGCCCAAAAAGTAAGTTGACTCTGCAAATGTTTAAAAGGTCTTAAAAACTGTAAAACAATACAAGAAGGGTTAATAGAAAAAATGCTTCTACACAATAGCTAGCACTAGCTCAGAGGACTTCCTCCTCCACACTCACCCCTCTAATTCTCATGCTTGTATGGGTACTCACAATTTTGGAAATGTGCAAATAACCACTGTTTATAAAGTCTACATTTTGTCCCATTTCAGAAATATATAGGTGTCCTTGGTACCTATTTTTCACTCTTTATATGTTACCAAATGAATTGCTATACCCTGTACACAATGAAAAACCATAGCAAGATGCAGCACAGGTATTCGCTCTGGGTTCCTTGGGTTCTCGGTGAACCTACAAGTACTATAGATCCCCACAACCAGAAGGGTTCTGCGGATGTAACGGTATATTGCTTTTAAAAATCTGTCATACTTAGAAGAAGTTATAGGTGAAAACAATGGCACAAATGGCTGGTTTCTTTTCAACTTAATTTCAATATTTTTTATTTTTAACTGTTAGTTTCTACAAACAAACCTTGAAAGATCTACACAAATGACCCCTTGCTGAATTAAGAATTTTGTCTACTTTTCAGAGATGTATAGCTTTTTTTGATCCATTATTGCATTTACACCCATTTCTACCACTAACTAGGAGTAGGTTGAAAGCACAAAAAATAGCAAAAATAGGCTATTTCCCAGTAAAATGCCAAAACTGTTTAGAAAATCTTGATTTTCTGACAAACGTCTGCCTGCACCTGAATCTAGGAAGATGGTTATTTCTGCACCGCCTACCCTTTGTTGATACCGTTTGCAGAGAAGAAACCAGACGCTTTCTTCTGCAGCACTTTTTCCCCAGTTTTCCCAAAAAGAACAACATTTTGTTGTATTGTGGCTAATTTCTGGGTTCCCTCCAGGGGAATCCACAAACCCTGGGAACCTTCAAAATCCTCATGATGTTGGAGGAAATGGATGCAAATTTGGTATGGATACCTTGTGTGGACAAAAAGTTACAGGGGCCTAAGTGCGAACTACCCCAAATAGCCAAAAAAAAGGCTTAGCGCAGGGGGGGGGGGGAAGGCCTAGCAGTGAAAGGGATAACAACTTTAGTGGTTCACCCTGACAAGGGTTGTGTTTATCATTTGAGTGGGACTTTTACCCTCTCACCTAATAACCCAATTGCTTACATGGTGCATACTGCCTGTAATGGCTTTAACCAAGGTTGAGACATAATTTCCTGGACTGGTGTTTGAAATAAATAGAGAGGCGTAAATAATGATAGCTTTTGTTTATTTATTGTGTCAGTGATCTAAGAAGGATCTGGCCAATTCCTAGCAATGTACCTTTAATTAGGTTTCTAGATCTGACACCACCCATGAACAATGCCCTATATTCCAGAGAGATATTGTGCAAGACTTTTAGGTCAGAGGTGGACCATATATAAACATTTAGACTATACGTCCAAACCTCAAGCTCAACACCAAATTTCCTCCAACAACCATCACTCAAAGACAATGCTTTACCAACTCTGCATAATGAATGAAGTAGCTTGTTACTTGGCCATTTGGAAAGCACTTTCGTCCCTAGCATTAAACTGAAAGCTGTATGTGCATCTGGATGCAGGATTGACTCCTGTCTCTTCTCCTGTGAATATCTGTCTGTGAAAGCGGGCAATAATATTTACAGTGTAGTTGAAAGCTGTTGAAACTGTAACACATGCTAGGTTTATTAATAACTCCTGTATTCATTTTTACTTCGCAATGCCCGTCTGTCATTTCTAAGCCGTCTGACAAGATTTATTGATAAATGTGGCGTACACACAGACATGGATTCCCAGAGCCTCATTTATGAGGGTTTGCCATAGGGCAGCACCGCTGGCCTTCCTGCTGCACTACCCTACGGCAAAAGAAAAGGGCATAAAGGGCAGGAATGTGCCGTATCTATCAGATACAGCACATTCCTGTCCTTTTCCCCTGTGCCAGCGCACAATGGACTGCCTTGCCCCAACACTGGCACCTTTGCACCATGGTGCAAGGGTGCCTGTGTTGCAGGATGATTATATTTGTGCAGGAAGGGAAACCTTCCTGCACAAAACAATCACAAGATAATTTTTCCTATTTCTATGCATGCTGCAGAATGCTGCACACATCAAAAAAAGGAAAAATGAGGAGAAATAAAGACTCCTTGTTGTGCCTCCCTTACGCCTCAAGCTAGGGAGGCATAAGTGTTTGCCGCTGCCTCAGATTTACGATTTCTCGTAAATCTGGGGCAGTGTCAAAAAGCCATGGATGTTGCTGGAAACGCCCCCAGCAAAAACTAATGCACGCCGAGGCAGCATTAATCCAAAAAAGGTGGCTTAGTTCTGCCTTGTAAATATGGCTCCTGCGCCATGGAACCTCACAAAAAGTGAAGTTCCGGTGGCACAAGGGGTCTCATAAATGAGGCCCCCTATGTCTTCGTAAGGATGCATGTGAACTGTCACTGTGTGAGATGGTAAGATAGCTCAGCAAGAATACTTGCAACTGACACCTGATGCTAGTTGTAAGTCAGAATATCTGATCCGGACACTCCCAGCTCAACATTTCATAGCAATGAGATCGTTAAAGCAAGTGCAGTGAAATTACGAAATATTAGCACCTAGTATTTAGAGCACTTATAGAAGACAGGTGTGCATTATGAGTTGAAAAAATAAAGACATGTCTGCTTTAAAAGCATACAGATAGAAGACACTTGAGATTGTTGCAGTGGCCTGATTGAGCAGCATGTTGTCTGAAAACACGTAGAGGAGTAGCAAGAAGAGCAGCACCCAACACCCATACTTAGGGCCGGATTTAGAGTATGGTGGAAGGGTTACTCCAAAAAAAGGGGGGTGACGAAGTGCACACCGGTTTCTTCATTGTTAATCCTCAAATTTGTTAATTTTAAGTTCAGTTCGCGTGCAAGCCCGAATGCGTGGTCTGCCCTTGAGCCACGTACTTGTTACACACTTCAGATATGGAGCAAGGTAGCACCCCAGTCTCGGGCGCACAGCTTGATTCGTCATGCATAACATAGATGCCACAAGTTTAATCCAGTTTCACCAATATTTTATTCCAATTTCCTCCAGAACTTCTCAATATTTTAATGCTTGTCCTCTTGTCACATGCGAGGCGCTTACGTTTTCACTTTGTCCTGAATGCAACAGAAATGCCAATCCAGGCCTTATCCTGAAGCACGGAGTGTACATAAGTTCTCCTCAAAAGTTGATCCTTATAACCCAATGCATTTCGGGCCTTACCTGGCCCTTCATCAGGGGTTCTCTACAAGTTCAAAACAGCGATATTAAACTGTGTGTTTAGAACATTTTAAAAATAATTGCACATTCCTGTAGAAATTACATGTCTTAAATCCCAGCTCACCCCAAAATCAATGTCTTCCCGCTAAATAAGTAGCCAAAACGCTACCGCTGAGTAGATACCCGGACCCAACTCACCCACACTGCCTAAACTTCCCTCATACTACCTCCCTTCCACCTTCTAACCCCTCGCTGATCAGCGCCCGTCAGCAAGCATGTAAAAAACCTATTCCCATCTAGTTGTAACCCCACAAAAACACATAATAAACGCTCAATTCTGTGAATCACCTTCCCGCCATGTTCACGACGATCAAACATGCTCCACCCACTCCCCATTCTACTTTTAAGGCACCTGTGACGTATCCCCGCCCCTCCATATCACCTTCTGGCAATTAACTTCCACTGTTGTTGTTTTTTTTTTAAAAACCTGCAAATGTGGTCACGCGCTGCGTCTAAGATCACGTTCACCTCAAAGTAATTTTTAACCAGACCTTATTCTTTGCACAAAAACGCTTCGTTTTGTCCTTCCTTTGTTTTTAACACTACTATAGCATATATGATCCGTGTTGAGCGTATCCCCTGTATATATACTCACCCTCTTCCACATTTGCATATTCCCCGTAAGTTTAATTGCATCCACCATATCAAAAACCTTCTGTACCTATGATCCCTAGTCGTGTGTTCGTATAGGCAAAACCTTACTCCACCGAGTCACTCACTACCAACATCTACCGCTGCCTTTTCTCCTACGGGTCCCATGATACACTGCGTGTATCATCAAATACACCTCAATGTCAGTTTTGCCTAACCCTCCTGTTTCATCATCAAACAATATCTCGATGAAATTATAACAAACCCTCCTATGTATGCTGACCCGAGCCCAATACCCACATCCTGCCTAAGCATCAAACTCAAAATTCCACGCCCGCCCACTGATGTCATCTATGACGTCGATTATAAGATGTACCCTATTTCATTGTAAACGTGAAATAATAAAGACATTCTAAACAGTTTGATAATACGCATGTTACCACGCTTGATCTAAAATTATGAATAAAACATGAATAAAAACCACAATCGTCCATCATGTACTTGAACAAAAGTCGTTCATCAACATCCACTATGGGGAGAAAAAGTTGTTTCCATTGTCTCTCATGTGACAGTGTCATTGTTTGTTCAGTTCTTTCCAATAGTCTTTGGGTGCAACTTGTCAATAGGGCAGTCAGTAATACATCAAAAAAAGGGGGGTGACGTAGTGCACACCGGTTTCTTCATTGTTAATCCTCAGATTTGTTCATTTTAAGTTCAGTTCGCGCGCAAGGCCGAATGCGTGGTCTGCCCTTGAGCCACGTACTTGTTACACACTTCAGATATGGAGCAAGGTAGCACCCCAGTGTCGGGCGCACAGCTTGATTTGTCATGCATAACATAGATGCCACAAGTTTAATCCAGTTTCACCAATATTTTATTCCAATTTCGTCCAGAACTTCTCAATATTTTAATGCTTGTCCTCTTGTCACATGAGAGGCGCTTATGTTTTCACTTTGTCCTGAATGCAACAGAAATGCCAATCCAGGCCTTATCCTGAAGCACGCAGTGTACATAAGTTCTCCTCAAAAGTTGATCCTTATAACCCAATGCATTTCGGGCCTTACCTGGCCCTTCGTCAGGGGTTCTCTACAAGTTCAAAACAGCGATATTAGACTGTGTGTTTAGAACATTTTAAACATAATTGCACATTCCTGTAGAAATATATGTCTTAAATCCCAGCTCACCCCAAAATCAATGTCTTCCCGCTAAATAAGTAGCCAAAACGCTACTGCTGAGTAGATACCCGAACCCAACTCACCCACCCTGCCTAAACTTCCCTCATACTACCTCCCTTCCACCTTCTAACCCCTCGGTGATCAGCGCCCGGCAGCAAGCATGTAAAAAACATATTCCCATCTAGTTGTAACCCCACAAAAACACATAATAAATGCTACCCCATACCTTCAGACTCAATTCTGTGAATCACCTTCCCGCCATGTTCACGACCATCAAACATGCTCCACCCACTCCCCATTCTACTTTTAAGGCACCTGTGACGTATCCCCGCCCCTCCATATCACCTTCTGGCAATTAACTTCCACTGTTGTTTTTTTTTTTTAAAACCTGCAAATGTGGTCACGCGCTGCGTCTAAGATCGCGTTCACCTCAAAGTAATTTTTTAACCAGACCTTATTCTTTGCACAAACACGCTTCGTTTTGTCCTTCCTTTGTTTTTAACACAACTATAGCATATATGATCCGTGTTGATCGAATCCCCTGTGTATATACTCACCCTCTTCCACATTTGCATATTCCCCGTAGGTTTAATTGCATCCACCATATCAAAAACCTTCTGTACCTATGATCCCTAGTCGTGTGTTCGTATAGGCAAAACCTTACTCCACCGAGTCACTCACTACCAACATCTACCACTGCCTTTTCTCCTACGGGTCCCATAATACACTGCGTGTATCATCAAATATAATAATTTTATTCATAATTTTAGATCAAGCGTGGTAACATGCGTATTATCAAACTGTTTAGAATGTCTTTATTATTTCACGTTTACAATGAAATAGGGTACATCTTTTAATCGACGTCATAGATGACATCAGTGGGCGGGCGGGGAATTTTGAGTTTGATGCTTAGGCAGGATGTGGGTATTGGGCTCGGGTCAGCATACATAGGAGGGTTTGTTATAATTTCATCGAGATATTGTTTGATGACGAAACAGGAGGGTTAGGAAAAATTGACATCGAGGTGTATTTGATGATACACAGTGTAATATGGGACCCGTAGGAGAAAAGGCAGTGGTAGATGTTGGTAGTGAGTGACTCGGTGGAGTAAGGTTTTGCCTATACGAACACACGACTAGGGATCATAGGTACAGAAGGTTTTTGATATGGTGGATGCAATTAAACTTACGGGGAATATGCAAATGTGGAAGAGGGGGAGTATATACACAGGGGATACGATCAACACGGATCATATATGCTATAGTAGTGTTAAAAACAAAGGAAGGACAAAACGAAGCGTTTTTGTGCAAAGAATAAGGTCTGGTTAAAAATTACTTTGAGGTGAACGTGATCTTAGAGCATGCGCGTGACCACATTTGCAGGTTTTTAAAAAAAAACAACAGTGGAAGTTAATTGCCAGAAGGTGATATGGAGGGGCGGGGATACGTCACAGGTGCCTTAAAAGTAGAATGGGGAGTGGGTGGAGCATGGTTGATGATCGTGAACATGGCGGGAAGGTGATTCACAGAATTGAGCGTTTATTATGTGTTTTTGTGGGGTTACAACTAGATGGGAATAGGTTTTTTACATGCTTGCTGACGAGCGCTGATCAGCGAGGGGTTAGAAGGTGGAAGGGAGATAGTATGAGGGAAGTTTAGGCAGTGTGGGTGAGTTGGGTCCGGGTATCTACTCAGCGGTATCGTTTTGGCTACTTATTTAGCGGGAAGACGTTGATTTTGGGGTGAGCTGGGATTTAAGACATGTATTTCTACAGGAATGTGCAATTATTTTTAAAATGTTCTAAACACACAGTTTAATATCGCTGTTTTGAACTTGTAGAGAACCCCTGACGAAGGGCCAGGTAAGGCCCGAAATGCATTGGGTTATAAGGATCAACTTTTGAGGAGAACTTATGTACACTCCGTGTTTCAGGATAAGGCCTGGATTGGCATTTCTGTTGCATTCAGGACAAAGTGAAAACGTAAGCGCCTTGCATGTGACAAGAGGACAAGCACTATTGAGAAGTTCTGGACGAAATTGGAATAAAATATTGGTGAAACTGGATTAAACTTGTGGCATCTATGTTATGCATGACGAATCAAGCTGTGCGCCCGACACTGGCGTGCTACCTTGCTCCATATCGGAAGGGTTACTCCGTCACAAACATGACAGATATCCTGTCTGTATTATTATAAGTGCATTATATTCTATTGCCCTTGTAATAAATCTCTCATGTACAGTGCACAGGCCTGAGAGCTCCGGATTACATCCAGAGTTGGGGCCCCTCATTGTACCTTGCAGGGGGGGGCCTTAACCTTTGTTACGCCACTGGGAGGGGCCAGTCTGCTAAGTTCTAAATCAGGTCCCTACTCTTTAAGTTTGCAATTTTCTCCCTCACCTTACTACTTGTTGTGACGAACAAACTTTTGGCAATTCTCTTTCAATGTTACTCACCACATTCACCAGAGAGGTTTCCAGTGCTCGTGTAATCTGCACTGCAATAGACCTTCTTCTATCCAGTGTAGAGACATTGCAGCAATGCGCACATACACATAGAATAGCCCTGACCTCTTGGCTTTGCCAATGCTTGCTGTTATTATTATTTTAGCACTGGTCTAGCAGCCCTTAGAATGGCAGCGCAGCCTTTTCCAGCAGTTATGCGTAGGTTACGGGTTATGTAAATTATCTTGGGTGTAGAATGTCATGGAATGATACTTGCACCTGCTTATTAAAGGTAAATGTGTTGAAACTTGCGTTTCTGCGTTTTTTAGGCCCCCGTCTTTCACTTGGTATTGATGCTTTATCTATACGCCTTGCAGCTGTGGAAGAACATGTAAAATGCCGTGGTTTAACTCCAAACAGCAGAAATGCTTTCCAAACGCCATTCTTTCACATCTGAGTAATGTCAACACGCTCAAGTAAATCCTTCCCACAGCAAATTCCATGAGTCAATTGCTCGCTTGTAGTAACTGGAAACATTTACATTGCGCCCATCGCAAAAGGTGCATACATACTACATGCTACAGTTTCCCAACTCATCTATATATTCAATTAATTGACTTATATAATAAGCCCTCTCAGGTTTCGAACTTTTTTCCAGCACCTTATGCACCGATCACAGTAGGTGTGCATTGACCCACTGAGGTACTGTAGCAGCTCAATGAAAATCATCAAGTGGATGATTTTCTTGTGTTGTGTTTTCACTTTATTACTCTTTGAGTGCTGCCTAAATATTTTACCAAAGGGTTACACAGAGGTTTATTTAGTAACTTTTGTGTTTCAGCCAGACAAGGATTGTGAATGTTATTTGAGGTGGGTTCTCACCCCCTTCAACTAATACTTCAATTTTCTTGCACTGCCCTTCTAAAAATCTTGAGCACCAACACATTTTTATTTAACAAATTAATCAATAGAGCCTAAGCAGGGAAGCTATCTGTCAAGACAGATTTAAGGTGATTCATTATAATGAGGGCGTATAGTACATCTTTAATTCTGAGCAAAATTAAACATATATTGACTACATGTCCATACATGTGTGTTGGGAATGCAGAAAGGCTGTCAACTGTCGGATAGCACTGGTAAAGTGTTAATCAGATTTCCTCGGTTGCAACTTGCTGGTTTCACCCTACTAAATCTTATTGGCCATCTGACATGCAAGAAAAATGTAAGATAACTTAATTTAAGCCTCTGGGCCACTCTTTGACAAATGCACTTTTCTCACGAACGGGAAAAGATACAATATCACCTTTTAGATCCGAGTCGTTGAAACCGAAAAACATTACGAAAAAACCTCGGCCGGGAGATGTGTAAAGGAGGTTGAGAGCGAACATTTTAGAGAAGTTTATGTTTATGCAATATAGGATTCATTTCTAGATGTGAGTGAAGATAACTCGGCCCCACTGTTCCAATCGGAGCCCGGGTTAGGCTGCTTGTTAATAAAAATGAAATGTGATCCAGATGTATTAGGTATATATAGACTCTCTCATTGCTTTAGTTGTGCAGGTACCCTCGGGGACCCGGTACCCGAACTGAAAGGGAGATTTTAATAAGAGAGTACATGCACTTTTTCGTAGCAAATCGTTACGTTCCATGTCACATGATGGCACCTGGAAAACCTAGTATTCTGAGTGCATAAAAAAATTAAATAGATACTTGAATATACACATTCTTTGCAATCTGTTCCGTGATAAATCATGGCTGCAACAATGACTGACTAGCCAGCACCAGGCACCTACAAAAGAACTGTAATGGACTGGTTACTGTACTTTGGCACAGACACTGCTACTGATATTGCACTAATAGGCTCAACTCGTAGCAGAGCTGATGGTTGGCGGCTCTGTAGCTCTGACGTTACACTGCAGGTTGAATATCCCCCTGAGTGAAGCTCCCAGTGACATGAACCTGCAGGAGGGGGCCTGGGTCCTCACCCCCAATGGTGAGTTTTTAATATTGTTAAACAAAAATATTGACTCTTGAGTATCAATTATCACTATTGTGCTGCAGCTTCAATATTCTACTACTAATCAGGGTGTTGGGTCTAGCCAAATGTAAAGCAGCAACTCTTCGCATTTCTCTGTTGTAAGTCTCACCATATTCCTGAAAGCATGCATGCATGTGTCTGTAGCTTTTGCTAGTAGCATCATATATTAAAGAAACATGCAAATAGTTGTATACCTGTGTTTTATACGTCTAGCATCTTCAGATGCATAACACATATGAGAATACATGTGCAAGTAGAGACATACCTCAGTCACAAGACCATGCAGACCTTAAAACTTGACAGACTGCACTTCCCATTTCAAGGAGACACCTTAAATACCCCTGCGGCCCCTGCCAGCTCCCCGCTTCCTGCGGGAGCCGGCATTGGTTTTGGACAAAGGGAGCTGCTAACATGCAGCTCCCTTTGACCAAAGGCAATTCTGCTTCACTTCATGGAAGCGAGAGCAGTTTTTCTGCTCTCTCTTCCAAGAAGCGAAGTAGAAGTGCTCGCGCCACGCATTAGGAAACTGCAAGGACCTGGGGGTGGGCACCCCAGGACATTGCTGGAGCAGGCCCTGGGGGGTGGTGGTACCCAGGGCCATGGAGGGCTCCAAGGGGGGTCATGCGCAGCCCCCCAATAACACGTTTAAAGCCCAGGGGAGGTGGTGGTCCCCGGGGCCCGAAACAGACCCCCACATTAACATAACTACTGTCCTGGGCGGTGGTGGTCCCCGGAGCAGTGTGGGGGGGGGTCAAGCCTCCACACACTATAATTTTAAATTCAGCCTCGGGGAGGTGGTGGTCCCCGGGGCTGCAGGGGGGGCCACGTGGCCCCCCCTTTTCTTGTGTATTGCCCCGGGGAGTCTGCGGTCCCCAGGGCTTTTGGGACGCTTAGCCCCCCCGAATTTGATAAAGCGAGCCCCGGGAAGGTGGCAGTCCCCGACGCTGCAGGGGGCTGCATGACCCCCACATTTAAATGAGTTTTGCCCCGCGGAGATGGCAGTCCCCAAGGCTGCGGGGGCAACGCAGGGCCCCGGCATCATATTACAGCATTGCCGCCGGGCAATATATATATGTATATATATACATATATATATATATATATATTATCTACTGGCGGTCGCCAGTAGATAGTTATAGTTAAAACCTATTATCCATAGGAAATCCGCGACATTCTATTTGAAATAACGTTGGCGCCGGTTGACGAATCTTCGCGAAAGTTTCCAACTTGTTGGGGCGCTCCGGTCCGCTCCTATCCTGAAAGTCTCGGGGTGATACGTCAAGCGGGGGCCGAGAAAAAAGGGGGTCCCAAAACGCGTTTTCCCCATTCATTTTTCCATAGGAACCTTTAGTCGCAGCTACAGCCCGAACTGCTGAACGGAATTACACCAAATTTGGCAAAGAGGTAGCCCTTGGTTCAGTGTCGTGCCTTTTGCTTAAATGGTGTAAATCCGTTCAGTAGTTCCTGAGAAAATCAAAAGTAAAGTCACATATATATCTGGGCGGAGCCTAACCACACATGTCATCGTGAGATCTGATTGGCTGTCAGCACTTCATCCTGGAATTGCTGGCAGCCATCTTGGGACCAATATAAATGATAGTACCTCATTGAAATGCATTGTACTGAATAGAAGATTTTGAGGGTCACCAAAAGGAGAACTATAAAGGGTGATAACAGGCTTTAGTTACATTAGAATTTATTTGTTGATGGTACCATACTAATTTTAGGAATTGTGGTGTATTCTAAGGTGATTTTACCATGTGAAAAACCTTCTGCTGGGATATCATGAATCATGTTTGAGAGAACACTATTTTCTCATGCTTGTCCCATGGAGGTTTGGAAGGTGCTCCAGAAGCTAAAATTAGAGCATATTTTCTGTAAATTCACATTATCTTTCTCACTCATGTGAGAATGAAGTCTGACATTCTCAGTAAAACATGTACATCCAACAAGGGCAGAGACTGTCAGTTGATGCCTTTGTGTTCTACTGCAGCTTCCCAGAGTGTTCTAAAGAACAACTAGAGTGCTAACAGCCTTACTTATGACAAAAGTATGGCACACCTGAAGCCATCTTGATTGGAATAAACTGGTAACACTTAAATAATTTAATTTAAAAAGGAACAAAATGATGGGGTTCATTTTGTCATAGAAATTATGGTTAGTGCTGTAGAAAGAAAAATTAGGACATGTTTCAAGTGTGATCTCAAATATCTTCCTGTTATATTTCAACAGGAGCAGCCTGCCAGTTGATGCCTTTGTGTTCTACTGCAGCTTCCCAGAGTGTTCTAAAGAACAACTAGAGTGCTAACAGCCTTACTTATGACAAAAGTATGGCACACCTGAAGCCATCTTGATTGGAATAAACTGGTAACACTTAAAACATTTAATTTAAAAAGGAACAAAATGATGGGGTTCATTTTGTCATAGAAATTATGGTTAGTGCTCTGGAAAGAAAAATTAGGACATGTTTCAAGTGTGATCTCAAATATCTTCCTGTTATATTTCAACAGGAGCAGCCTGCCAGTTGATGCCTTTGTGTTCTACTGCAGCTTCCCAGAGTGTTCTAAAGAACAACTAGAGTGCTAACAGCCTTACTTATGACAAAAGTATGGCACACCTGAAGCCATCTTGATTGGAATAAACCGGTAACACTTAAAACATTTAATTTAAAAAGGAACAAAATGAGGGGTTCTTTTTGAAATAGAAATTATGGTTAGTGCTGCAGAAAGAAAAATTAGGGCATGTTTTAAGTGAGATCTCAAATCCTCTTCTATTTCATTAGAAAATTCTGACATGCAGACTGAAACAATCACTTTCAATACCAGCAGCAGACTACCAGTTAACTCCCTGGTGAGCAGTAGCTTTACTCCAGTGATCTAATGAGCAACTAGAGTGCTAACATTCTGAATTTATGGCAGATGTGAGACCCATCTGAATGCCTTCTTGATGGAATCAAAGTAAAAAACTGAAAGCATTTCCTACTGAGGAGACTGCAGTAAATGAAGAAATTAGGAAACTTCATAACAAAGAAGTCTTCCAAGATGGCCACCAGTGAAAAAAGAGCCCAAATGTAGCACAAATATTACCCAGATGTAGCCCACATATAGCCCAATGACAAAAGTGTGCAAAACACTTTTTGTTTTTAGTTTTTTTGCAGTTTTATGTAGTGCAGACTGGTCAGGTATTGGAGCATTGCATCTTAAAACATGACCCCCTACACTACAAAAACACCACTGCACTACCTTAAACCCTAAAACACTACCCCCAGCACGACCCCCAACACTACACAAGCACCACTGCACTATCCTAAACCCTAAAACACTACCCCCAGCACGACCCCCTACACTACCCAAACACAACTGCACTAACCTAAATCCTAAAACACTACCACCAGCATGACCCCCTACACTACCCAAACACCACTGCACTACCCTAAAACATGACCCCCTACACTACACAAACACCACTGCACTACCCTAAACCCTAAAACACTACCCCCAGCACGACCCCCTACACTACACAAGCAGCACTGCACTACCCTAATCCCTAAAACACTACCCCCAGCCCAACCCCTACACTACCCAAACACCACTGCACTACCCTAAAACATGACCCCCTACACTACACAAACACCACTGCACTACCCTAAACCCTAAAACACTACCTCCAGCACGACCCCCTACACTACACAAGCACCACTGCACTACCCTAAACCCTAAAACACTACCCCCAGCATGACCCCCTACACTGCCCGAACACCACTGCACTGCCCTAAACCCTGAAACACCAGCCCCTGCATGACCCCCTACACTGCCCGAACACCACTGCACTGCCCTAAACCCTGAAACACCACCCCTAGCACGACCCCCTACACTGCCCGAACACCACTGCACTGCCCTAAACCCTGAAACACCACCCCTTCACGACCCCCTACACTGCCCGAACACCACTGCACTGCCCTAAACCCTGAAACACCACCCCCAGCATGACCCCCTACACTGCCCGAACACCACTGCACTGCCCTAAACCCTGAAACACTACCCCCAGCAAGACCCCCTACACTGCCCGAACACCACTGCACTGCCCTAAACCCTGAAACATCACCCCCAGCAAGACCCCCTACACTGCCCGAACACCACTGACCTAAACCCTGAAACACCACCCCCAGCACGACCCCCTACACTGCCCGAACACCACTGCACTGCCCTAAACCCTGAAACACTACCCCCAGCATGACCCCCTACACTGCCCAAACACCACTGCTCTGCCCAAAACCCTGAAACACCAGCCCCACCACGACCCCCTACACTGCCCGAACACCACTGCACTGCCCTAAACCTTGAAACACCATCCCCTGCACGACCCCCTACACTTCCTGAACACCACTGCACTACCCTAAACCCTGAAACATCACCCCCAGCACGACCCCCTACACTGCCCGAGCACCACTGCACTGCCCTAAACCCTGAAACACCAGCCCCAGCACGACCCCCTACACTGCCCGAACACCACTGCACTGCCCTAAACCCTGAAACACCAGCCCCAGCACGACCCCCTACACTGCCCGAACACCACTGCACTGCCCTGAACCGTGAAACACCAGCCTCAGCACGACCCCCTACACTGCCTGAACACCACTGCACTGCCCTGAACCCTGAAACACCAGCCCCAGTACAACACCCTACACTGCCCGAACACCACTGCACTGCCCTAAACCCTGAAACACCACCCCCAGCGCGACCCCCTACACTGCCCGAACACCACTGCACTAAACCCTGAAACACCACCCCCTGCACAACCCCCTCCACTGCTCGAACACTACTGCACTGCCCTAAACCCAGAAACACCATCCCCAGCACGACCCCCTATACTGCACGAACACCACTGCACTGCCCTAAACCCTGAAACACTACCCCCAGCAAGACCCCTACACTGCCCAAACACCACTGCACTGCCCTAAACCCTGAAACATCACCCCCAACAAGACCCCCTACACTGACCGAACACCACTGCCGTAAACCCTGAAACACCACCCCCAGCAAGACCCCCTACACTGCCCGAACACCACTGCACTGCCCTAAACCCTGAAACACCAGCCCCAGCATGACCCCCTACACTACCTGAACACCACTGCACTGCCCTAAACCCTAAAACACCAACCCCTGCACGATCCCCTACACTGCCCGAACACCACTGTACTGCCCTAAACCCTGAAAACCCACCCCCAGCATGACCCCCTACACTGCCAGAACACCACTGCACTGCCCTTAACCCTGAAACACCACCCCCTGCATGACCCCCTACACTGCCCGAACACTACTGCACTGCCCTAAACCCTGAAACACCACCCCCAGCACGACCCCCTACACTGCACGAACACCACTGCACCGCCCTAAACCCTGAAACACTACCCCCAGCAAGACCCCCTACACTGCCCGAACACCACTGCACTGCCCTAAACCCTGAAACATCACTCCCAGCAAGACCCCCTACACTGCCCGAACACCACTGCCCTAAACCCTGAAACACCACCCCCAGCAAGACCCCCTACACTGCCCGAACACCACTACACTGCCCTAAACCCTGAAACACCACCCCCAGCAAGACCCCCTACACTGCCCGAACACCACTGCATTGCCCTAAACCCTGAAACACCACCCCCAGCACGAGCCAGTACACTGCCCGAACACCACTGCTCTGCCCAAAACCCTGAAACACCAGCCCCAGCACGACCCCCTACACTGCCCGAACACCACTGCACTGCCCTAAACCCTGAAACACCAGCCCCAGCATGACCCCCTACACTGCCCGAACACCACTGCACTGCCCTAAACCCTGAAACACCACCCCCAGCAGGACCCCCCACACTGCCCGAACACCACTGCACTGCCCTAAACCCTGAAACACCAGCCCCAGCACAACCCCGTACACTGCCCGCACACCACTGCACTGCCCTAAACCCTGAAACACCAGCCCCAGCACAACCCCGTACACTGCCCGAACACCGCTGCACTGCCCTAAACCCTGAGACACCAGCCCCAGCACGACGGCCTACACTGCCCGAAAACTACTGCACTGCCCTAAACCCTGAAACACCACCCCCAGCAAGACTACCTACACTGGCCGAACACCACTGCACTGCCCTAAACCCTGAAACACCACCCCCTGCACGACCCCCTACACTGCCCAAACACTACTTCACTGCCCTAAACCCTGAAACACCACCCCTCAGCACGACACCCTACACTGCCCGAACACCACTGCACTGCCCTAAACCCTGAAACACCACCCCAGCACGACCCCTACACTGCCCGAACACCACTGCACTAAACCCTGAAACACCACCCCTGCACGACCCCCTACACTGCCGGAACACCACTGCACTGCCCTAAACCCTGAAACACCACCCCCAGCACGACCCCCTACACTGCCCTAACACCACTGCACTGCCCTAAACCCTGAAACATCACCCCCAGCACAACCCCCTACACTGCCTGAGCACCATTGCTCTGCCCTAAACCCTGAAACACTAGCCCCAGCACGACCCCCTACACTGCCCGAACACCACTGCACTGCCCTAAACCCTGAAACACCACCCCCAGCATGACCCCCTACACTGCCCGAACACCACTGCACTGCCCTAAACCCTGAAACACCAGCCCCAGCAAGACCCCCTACATTGCCCGAACACCACTGCATTGCCCTAGACTCTGAAACACCAGCCCCAGCAAGACCCCCTACACTGCCCGAACACCACTGCACTGCCCTAAACCCTGAAACACCAGCCCCAGCAGGACCCCCTACACTGCCCAAACACCACTGCACTGCCCTAAACCCTGAAACACCAGCCCCAGCACGACCCCCTACACTGCCCGAACACCACTGCACTGCCCTAAACCCTGAAACACCAGCCCCAGCACGACCCCCTACACTGCCCAAACACCACTGCACTGCCCTAAACCCTGAAACACCAGCCCCAGCACCACCCCCTACAATGCCCGAACACCACTGTGCTGCC
Source organism: Calotriton arnoldi (assembly GCA_963921515.1). Taxonomy (NCBI): domain Eukaryota; kingdom Metazoa; phylum Chordata; class Amphibia; order Caudata; family Salamandridae; genus Calotriton; species Calotriton arnoldi. Next base: position 489,170 of record CAWUFW010013180.1, read on the forward strand.
CTAAACCCTGAAACACCACCCCCTGCACCGCCCCCTACACTGCCCGAACACCACTGCACTGCCCTAAACCCTGAAACACCACCCCCTGCACGACCCCCTACACTGCCCGAACACCACTGCACTGCCCTAAACCCTGAAACACCACCCCTGCACCACCTCCTACACTGCCCGAACACCACTGCACTGCCCTAAACCCTGAAACACCACCCCCTGCACCGCCCCTACACTGCCCGAACACCACTGCACTGCCCTAAACCCTGAAACACCACCCCCAGCATGACCCCCTTTACTGCTCGAACACCACTGCACTGCCCCAAACCCTGAAACACCACCCCCAGCATGACCCCCTACACTGCCCGAACACCACTGCCCTAAACCCTGAAACACCACCCCTGCACGACCCCCTACACTGCCCGAACACCACGGCACTGCCCTAAACCCTGAAACACCACCCCCTGCACGACCCCCTACACTGCCCGAACACCACTGCACTGCCCTAAGCCCTGAAACACCACCCCCAGCACGACCCCCTACACTGCCCGAACACCACTGCACTGCCCTAAACCCTAAAACACCACCCCCAGCACGACCCCCTACACTGCCCGAACACCACTGCACTGCCCTAAACCCTAGAACACTACCCCCAGCATGACCCCCTACACTAGCCGAACACCACTGCACTACCCTAAACCCTAAAATACTCTCCCCAGCACGACCCCCTACACTACCCGAACACGACTGCACTGCCCTAAACCCTAAAACACTCCCCCAGCACGACCCCCTACACTACCCGAACACCACTGCACTGCCCTAAACCCTAAAACACTCCCCCAGCACGACCCCCTACACTACCTAAACACCACTGCACTGCCCTAAACCCTAAAACACTACCCCCGGATGACCCCCTACACTACCCAAATACCAATGCACTACCCTAATCCCTAAAACACTACCCCCAGCACGACCCTCTTCACTACCTAAACACAACTGCACAATTTGTTACAGGCGTTGCAACGCAGGCCTGTGGTGCTTACTGGAAGTACCTTGTGGGCTAGTTGGGCCCCAGGGACTCTCAGGATTCAAGGTGACCTAATCCCGCCAACTTAAAACGCGCCACGGGGCGCGTTTGCACAGTGGTGAAGGGAGGGGCGGGCCTCAGGTGACATGTGCGCAAACACGCCCTGTGGTGCGTTTTAAGTTGGGGAGTTAATTCCCTTTGAATCCTGGGGGCCAACTAGCCCACCAGGTACCTTCAGTAAGCACAACAGAGTTGCGTTGCAGAGAGGAGAAAAAGGTGCGTGGCCTCGGAACGCCTCTCTGCAACTCAGCTCTGTGGTCCTAACTGTAGGTACCTGGGGGGCTAGTTGGGCCCCAGGGACCCTCAGGATTCAAGGGGACTTAATCCCGCAACTTAAAACGCGCCACGGGGCGCGTTTGCACACATGTCACCTCAGGCCCCCTCCCTTCACCACTGTGCAAACGCGCACTGGCTCTGGTTAGTCAGAGTCAGTTACCACCAGTACCCGTCTGAAAAGTTGTGGGCACAGCATGATTTTGCAACAAGGCCTCTTTCTGCTCCTCTGTTGGTTCTTTCTGCACATCTTTTGCTTCTTTCTGTGCGTTTTTTCTTCTTTCTTTACATGTCCTACCTCTGTTGGCATAGTTAGAAACTAGCATTTAAAAAACCTTTGAAATTCACTTAAAAAATCATAGGTTCCAGGCACGTTATAGTTAGAAATTAGCATTTGAAAAACCTTTGAAATGCACTGAAAAACCATAGGTTTCAGGCACGTTATAGTTAGAAATTAGCATTTAAAAAACCTTTGAAATTCACTGAAAAAACCATAGGTTTCAGGCACGTTATAGTTAGAAATTAGCATTTAAAAACCTTTGAAATTCACTGAAAAAACCATAGGTTTCAGACACGTTATAGTTAGAAATTAGCATTTAAAAAACCTTTGAAATTCACTGAAAAAACCATAGGTTTTAGGGACAGTTATAGTTAGTTGGACATTGCATTCGTACAAAACCCGTGAAATTCCCCTGTTATAGTTAGTTCAGCTAACTATAACTCGCGCCCGCAATGCACTGCTGATGACGTCACATATTACATCACTCATGACATGGTCAGTGACATCACTGATGACATCACTGATGACATCTCAAATGACATCACTGATGACATCATCCATGTGATAATTTCATGAATCTTCTCACACCCTAATATAACTTTTGATACACCCACTCTAAATTACAGACTGCCATTCTCAAAACCATAGACACTCCAACACCAAAAACTACATACCCACTCACTGATTCTTAGGTCTACACACACATCCACTCACTCACCTGTACAGTCACTCATACTTACAGTCACTCAGTACAGGACTATCATATGCACTCATACACCTATATAAACACTCACACACCGCCACTCATCCATTGAGGTACTCACACACCTAGTCAGTCATGCAAAAAATTTATCACACACCCATTTACTCACCTATACAGTTATACACACACCAGCTCACTTACTCATACAAATACTAGCACATTCTTACGGTCTTATACAATAACTGATACAAGCACACACGCATCCATACAGCCACTCTCACAATAACACACTCTCACTTATAGCCATTTAAATACTCTAACACACATATATACTGCCTTTTACATATGTAGTTACTCGCACATGTACCACTGAGATATACATTCACTCACTAACACACCCATACACACACTCACCCACCCAAGCAGTCCATCACAGATGCACTCTTGAAATCATGCACCCAGTGAATCACCCACTCACACATCTATGTATAGAGTCACACACACCCCACCCACACAAACACTCAGGCAGCCATACAGATACTCAGAGAACCAATCAATAACCCATATAGACACTCATGTAGCTATTCGCAAATCCATGCATCTACTTACACACCAACAAACAGACGGATACAGACATTCACACAGTTTAGTCACTAACCCATGCATTCAGTAAGATACGTTTAATCACTCACTTGTAGAGTCAGTCACTCACGTACTAAATCATCCATTCAGACACTTATACACCCACTCATTCTTCAATACGCCTTTCCTATATATATTAAACATATTTAAACTTTACAGAAACACACAGTCACTGGATGAGGTCA